>JAHREE010000218.1:644802-694238 GCA_033628505.1 Tringa tobata
GACAGCAGCCTGGGCGCCCGCCCCGGGGAGTTTTGAAGGCACGACATGGCGTAAAGGCGAGGAGGGGCGGCGCTGGCCGCGGGTGGCAGGTGCGGCGAAGCCCCTCCAGAGCACGGGGTGCCTCAGGAAGCCAAAATCTGCGCCGAAGTGGCTGGCGTTTCCTCCGCACCCCCTCGTCGGCCACCCCCGGGGGACGTGTCCCCAAGCTGCTCCCAGCTCCACAGCCCGGTGCCGAGGACACGGGCAAGACTCCTGGGCTTGGCTGGACTCCATCACAAGTTCCTGCTGGTTTTCTGCTAGGGGGAACGAGGCTGGGTTGGACATTGCGTTGGCCACGAGGCGGTAATGTGCCCTTGTGGGCAAGAAGGCCAATGGTCTCCTGGGGTGCATTCAAAACAACGTGGCCAGTAACTCAAAGGAGGTTATTGTCCCCCTCTGCTCTGCCCTGGTGAGGCCACATCTGGAGTACTGTGTCCAGTTCTGGGCTCCTCAGTTCAAGAAGGACAGGGAACTGCTGGAGAGGGAACAGCAAAGGGCTACAACGACGATCAAGGGACTGCAGCACCGCTCCTTATGAGGGAAGACTGAGAGACCTGGGTCTCTTTAGCCTGGAAAAGAGAAGACTGAGAGGGGATCTCATCAATGCTTATAAATATCTAAAGGGAAAGTGTCAAGAGGATGGGTCCAGACTCTTTTCAGTGGTGCCGAGTGACAGCATAAGGGCTGGAACGCAGGAATTTCCATCTAAACATTAGGAGGAACTTCCTCACTTTGAGGGTGGCGGAGCATTGGAACAGGCTGCCCAGAGAGCTGGTGAAGCCTTCTTCTCTGGAGATATTCAAAACCCTCCTGGATGTGTTCCTGTGCAACCTGCTCTCGGTGGACCTGCTTTGGCAAGGGAGTTGGACTCTGAAGGTCCCTTCCAACACCTTCCATTCTGTGATTCTGTAAATTGAGTTATGCACACCCAAGTTACAGTGCTGTGAGCTGGCCTCCAAAGTGAACAGTTGATAAAAGACCGAGTAACCTTGTTTCAACCCAGGCTGGTGCACATGGAGCTTCTCAGACCCTCCCTGGGTTGTCTGTTCCCACCTGGTGGCCAAGCCCAGGGGTGGCATCAGCCCAGGAGATGCAGCAGGGACCCCAGCAAGGACCACAGGAGGCACCAAGCACTCTGGCAGCCAAGGTGCTCTCCGTCCGGGCCCACCAAACGGGTGGCAGAGCTCTCAGCTGTCATCTCTGCGTGCCACAACTCCTCCTCCGCAAAACAGCAATTCCTCCCACCCCCTCCCTGCCGCCGAGCGGCGGGCAGCAAGCACGGAGCCCTGTGCTGAACTAAATATGGCACAGCCCCTCGCTCAGTGAGCGCTGGCCATCCCGGGCATGCAGCGGAGCAGGAGCCTTCGGACAAAGAGATTTTAACCATGGAATGAAAAATTTTCCTCTTACCCCTGTGCAAAACGGAGCCAATCGAAGGACTGGCAGAAAACGCAACTCTGACAGCTCTTCTTTGCGTTGCTCGCTTGCTGCCACTGCCATCCTTCTGTAATGGCCACAAACAAAGCTAAGAGAAGAACCAAAACTTCCTACGGTGGGGTGCAATTACAAAATTAGTTTTCCTAGGGCAGCTTTGCATGGCATATTTGTAGCACATGCAAATTTGCACATACCTAAACACAAATTTAGCAGCAACCCCTGAATTGTCTGGATATACTCAACGTGACAGTCACATCTAAGCAATGGGATATTCAGCTTAAATTTCTTAAAAAATACTCGATTTCTAGCTGTGGTAGTTGGTCAGATATTACACATTTAGCCTGGCATCAATCTAGGACCAAGTATTTGGAGCTGGCTGTGAAGGAAACACACTTTAATGTTTGACAAACAAGCAGCTGTGCTGGTTTGAAGCTGGTCAGCAATTTGGAAGGCTAAAGCAGTCCCAGAATAGGGATTCGCGAGTGCAGGTGCACCGCTCAAAGGTAAATGACAGATGAAATTTATTACAGAGATATAAAAAGGTTACCTAGATGATACGACTGGTCATAACACCTTCAGAAAAAAAAAATAATGTTCCAGACCTCTTTTCTGATTTAAATCTCAAACTATTTCAAGCAGCTGAAATAAAATGCAGGGAAGTTAGCATGAGATCTATTTAGAAAAAAAAATATTTACTGAAAAATCATTACGTTTTTTGCTAATTTATTTTTTCAGTCTTGAAATTTCATCAATATTTAGACTCTGGAAATAAAATCCAAGTAGTTCTACACATGCAATAAAAAGGTGTGTGTGTGTGTACATTTTTATTACATTACTATATATGTTTTCTGTTTTCCTGGACTACTTTGTCCTCTTTATTAACCTGAGCTTCATGAGTTGAGTGTAATAGGAGAATTCTTTTATCAGGTAGAATTGTTGACATATTCGTGCTCAGGGTTCAGATTCTTATTCACCCATTTCCTGATGTGGCAAGTGTACCTTGTGCTTGAAACCCCACCATGCTGGTGGGAAACATCCTGATCCTTTAGGAGCTTCTGCAGGAAGACCCACTTGAAACAACAGAGTACGTGTTCAAGCAAGGGCTGCTCACGTGAGTGAGGATTTGAGTCATCAAAGCCCAAAAGGACGGGTAAGGAGGAGGAAGCTGTTTCATCAAATGCCTGGTAGCAGGAGATGTAAATACATAACCCAGATGAACAGGCTGATTTTGTGGAGACCATATGCACAGCAGTTGTGCTAAATTGGGTGGTGTTATTTGGAAAGCACAACAGAAAAGACAAGACACATACGGAGAGCTCTGAAACACAGATGCTCCGGAGCAGGATGTTGGGGTGGGCACATGAAATCACAGAGGTGCAAACAGAGTTTGTTCTCCATCTGAACCCAAAGTGGAGTATTTTAGCATTTAAAAAAAAAAAAAAAAAAAAAGAAGTGAGCTTTTTTAGGTGTGGCAGCAGCGTACGTGGTGCACGAGCTGGTGACATAGCCGCCACTGAGCGAGGGCAGCTACTCCTGGGCAGCAGGTTCCCTCACATCATCCCTGCTTCCCATGTCAGAGGCAGGAAGGCACATTTCAGGCTATTCTCTCCGATGTTCTGTTTTTTTTTCTGCTGCGTAGCAAACACAACACACTGAAGAGAGCAGCTCGCACCCCGGCGTGAAGACAGAGCCCTGGTTTTGAGGGCTGCTCACCATGGTGGGGGTCTACCAGGCTGCTGAGGCCACCAGGCCGGGCGAGCTGTGTATCCCCACCCCAGGGACACGTCGGATGCTCCTATCTTCTACCACCCTTCGTTGTGATCAAGGTATGATGAAACAGGGCCTCGAGCCTCAAATATGCCGTGGGGGTAACTTGATATCAATGTGCAGCTGCACCGGTCTCCTGAAAGGGGGTGAGTTGCACATTTTGCAATTAGGGTGAGCTAATTGCATGTGCACAGGCAGCCGCCGCAGCTCAGCTGATGGGTGGTAACTTATTAAACCACCGTAACGTGAGCGCTTTGAGTCATGAAACCATACCCAAAGTGTTTGCAGACTCGGGGCCTGAGAACCCATTGCCCTCCCATTCCGTTGCACCGTCATCTCGAGGACAAGGAGAGGAACTGAAAACCTGTGCTGCATAGCCCGATACAAGACGAAGTTTCCCCAGGGATTCTTAAATTTCTAGCCAGAATTTCAAAGAATTTAACAGTGTTTTCTTTTTAAATGACCTTGAACTAAAATATTCATTTTAAGTGGAAATGTTTGGGAAAGAAAGAGTTCTGGAAATTTTCAGCATAAACACTAATTCTTGTAAAAAACCATGAAGAGTCATTTCAGAAGGCCTAAATTTCCCCTAAGTCTCTGAGTCTTGTGTTTCTTATCTGTTAGGGATCTCTGCAGGCCTAGAGTCATCCAGAAGGGAACCTACTCAGTTTGGTGGAGCTGTGGCCGGAGTATTTTTTTAGATGTAATGTACTTTTAATCTGCAGCACTTGCTAGTTTCTTAGAAGCTTGAATAGAAAATTACCTGCCAAATGCTTTCGTTCCTCTGTACTTGGTCATGAATTTTGTGCACGTGTGCATGTGACTGGGCAAAGAGAGTTGAAATCAGCCTGTTAGGTTTTGGTTTTGGTTTTTTTCCGGAGCCTTCCTGATGCCAAACCCGTTAACAAGGCTGATGATGTGAGCTTTGACCCGGAGACCATAGCTCAGATTCTGGCCCTGGTGAAGTCAGCGGGATCTTGCTATTGATCTTCAGACCACGATTTCACTGCGCTGAGCTGGATCCAAGTGAAGGGTATAGAGAGTCCTTTTCTTTTAAATGACTTCTTGATGAAACTGGAGATAAAACATTTGTGCTCGGGGCTAACGCCCTGCTGAAGGAACTGGAACACAGACCCTGGAATGAGGTGCTTGCGTATGAGAGCAGATTGAGTGAACTAATAGAAACAACCGTAGAAAGTGACCTGCATAAATTGTGGGAAATAAAGAAACAGCCCCTCACAGTCAGGACGAGAGGGGTCTGGGCTCCAGTGGGTGGCTGTCACACTAAAGTGGGGGGAATGGCACCACTTTGCGCTCTGCAAAGCAGGGGGACCTCAGAGCTGTAGCTGCCTTCACTAAGGTTTCCTCCCCCAGCCTATCTGCTGCCCACGTACCTCTGCTCTGAGGGGATAAGGGAATCACATAGAATCCCAGAATGGGAGGGGCTGGAAGGGACCTTTGGAGATCATCTAGTCCAACTCCCCTGCCAAAGCAGGTTCACCTGGAGCAGGTTAGACAGGAACTCAACCAGGTCTGCTTTGAATATCTCGAGAGGAGGAGACTCCACAGCCTCTCTGGGCAGCCTGTCCTAGTGCTCTGCCACCCTCAAAGTAACATTAGAAAAATAGCCAAAAGGCTCATTTCCCAGGACTTCTTCAGGCCCCTGTCCCTCCTCGACGAAGGGTGGTGCCAACAACAGTAAATACACACTGACTAATGTGTATAGGGCTGGGTATAACACCTTTGTGTGCATCCCTTCTGTTTGTTTGCTGCCTGCCGTTATGCTCAGTGTTGCCCTGGAGATCACAACATTTCGGCAAACACCACCGTGTTCTGCTCCCAATGGAGCCCTTTTCCCTCTTCCCGTGAGGGAGGGAGTCACACTTAAAAGAAAAAAAAAAAAGAGGAGATATCTGGTGCTGGCTTCATGTTTTTTCTTCCCATTTCTAAATGAATTCTAAGCTGAAACATCCCGTGCAAAATTTCAATCCAGTTCAGTTGTCTGCATTCACACTGGGAACCAGTGAATAAGTGTTTTGAGGTAACCTTAATTATAGCTGTGAGAATGACACCAGTGTAACATTTAAAGTGTGAACATAAAATATGGCAAATCAATCAGAGTATGGAACCACACTCGGAAAGTATTCAGCTGATGATGTTCATGATCACACATTAAAAAAAAAAAAAAGAAAAAAAATCACATGTGGAAATTCACTCCTCCAGCCAATGGAAAGAGATACTTTTCTATCTCATAGTCCACAAGATTCCCTCACCTACTACCCAAATCACAGTTAAAAGCATCTTAATTTATTCCTTTGAAAAAAAAAAAAAGTTTTACAAGCCGTTATTCCTGCTCAGCAATCACACAGACATTAAATCTTATTGCAAGAAGAGGGGTGGAATGCCTCTTCTCAGCATTACAGCTGCAGCTGTTTGACAGAAGTAAGTGACTTCATAAACCCTCCTGATTTGGCAGTAGGAGAGTGGAGTTTTATGCTGTCTGCTGCACAGTCACAGGGGCTGAGAAAGCTCTGCAAAGCAATCTTCACAAATGTTTCACCTCAGTTTATAAATACCTTTGCTTCACCGTGTTAATGCCTCTTTTGCTTTGCTTTCCATTCACCTCCACTGGATCATCTACCAAGACCTTTTATTGCTTTAAAGTGATTGATCCCACTGGTCCCACATATTTTTCTTTTATTTTTTTTTCTTTTCTCAACAGAAGATACTGCACCTTCACCTTTCCAGTGGTTTGTTGGCTTATTATAGTAAAATGCAGTAAAGATTTAGCAGTCTGTCTTTAGTTGCAGTGTAATCAGGCTGTATACCTTCTCATGAAAGAGTCCATAGTTAAGCACTATATTTTCTCTGCCTCTCTCAAGTGTCCATGCCATAAAGAATTACTTGTAAACACATTTTTCTGAGCTGTGATGAAAATAGAGAGATTTCTGATAGCTGTCTTCTCAACCTCCACCTTTCTGTATTCATTTTGAGACCTTATTATTTAAGAATGAATTTCTGTTCCTCCAGAGCAACCTTCTAGACATGTTCCCAGCCCTCATTAACATGACTTTGCTACGAGTTTGATACGAGAAGGCTATTCAGTACTTTGCAGGATCTCCATTGGGAAGTCTTCACTGATGTAAAGTCAGCAGGAACTCTTGCTACAGTAAAATCTCCAGGATTCATCTTTCAAGTTATCTCTTATTTTTATAGGATCATTACAGCTCATGGACCTTGCTCGTTCCTTGGCCAAGCAGCCTGTAGTTTCACATCGCCATGAGATCTCGCAGGATTTGTCTCAGAGCAGATCGGACTGGGATATAAGAATCTGAGGGGGAAACTGCCAATGAACATACGAGTTTCTCTATGATGGTCTTCAAGCACTGGTGGGCTTCATGTAAGTCTCTCTCAAATTGTTGTCCCTCTCTTTGTAAAGCCATATGACTACAGATGTTTCTAAACTCAATGCTATCCTAAAAGCAAAAGCAAAAAGGAGTTGAAAATAATTCTGAGTTTTCTGAGCATGATTTTCTAAGCAGAAAATTCCTAATCATGAATGCTCAATCTCTAATTTAGTGTAAAACACCTTCAGTTATGAGGTACATGTAGTGTAACCATTAAATACTGCTGCAAGCTGTCTTGGCAGGAAGCCTTTGGTAACAGTTTCATCTACTCACTTTTAGGGAGCACTTTCTTCCCCAGGCATCAGCAATTAATTTTTTTGTGTGTATTTCTATGACACAGACCTTTTGTAGCTGTCCTCAAGCAATTCGACACCCCCTACCCCGACAGGCAAGGGTAGGACTTCAGGGAAACATATCCAGGTGTCTCTGGAGAGCTCCCAATGGCCCCCAAGGGGACTTTGTGACAGCAACCCTCGCTGAAGCATCACTTCCATACTGTGTCTCTCATCTGTGACGTGATTGGCAGTGAGGCAAGTGACCTCGACAGCACACCATATGGTTGCACACCATAACAAATTATGAAGACTTCCCAGTCCCTCAGGTGTGGCATGGCCAGCAGCATGAGAAGTGCTGCTCTAACACCCGCCCGTGCTAGGGAAATGCTCTGCGGGAGGCACATGCATTCTTTAATTCAGTCCAACCAACATCGTTTGTTGCAGCTCACGGAAACCCCTGCCTGCTGTGTTTGGAAAATAGGCCAGTGGAGTCAGTTTTCCCCTAAGGACATGCAGCGCTGCTGGCTGTAGGACCTTGCCTATGGCAGGGGCAACCTTCTGCCTGCCGTTGAGGTTGTAGAGAGGTGGGGGTCGGTCTCTTCTCCCAAGTCACAGGCGATAGGACAAGAGGAAATGGCCTCAAGTTGCACCAGGGGAGGTTCAGGCTGGATATTAGGAAAAACTTTTACACTGAAAGGGTTATCAAGCATTGGAATGGGCTGCCCAGGGAAGTGGTTGAGGCACTATCCCTGGAGGTGTTCAAAAGACAGGTTGACATGATGCTTGGGGACATGGTTTCGTGATGGTTTTTTTGTCAGAGTTAGGTTGATGGTTGGACTAGATGATCTTGAAGGTCCCTTCCAACCTAGATGATTCTATGATCCTATGATTGAGCTGGGCCAGCATAGCATTGTGAGCCTTGTAAGGGGGTGCACATCTACTATGCCCATTGACACTTCTACTAAAAGAAAACGTTCCTCTCTACCCTCTTCCGCTCCTTCCCCTCCCTAGAAGAGGGGTAGGAGCAGATGGTAGAAGCAGAGCTTTGACTTGCAATGGTTCCCCACCCTGGTTTGCTCCAGGAAAGGGCTATGTCAGCACAAAGGGAGGAGCATCTCAGTGCTGGGAATGAGCATTTGGAGGGGAAGAGGACAAGACATCTTCTTCTGGCAGCAGGATCAGCCTCTGTCAGTGTAATGTGTGCAAATGTGTAAAATGTGTGCAAATATGTGCAAATGTGGTCGCAGTCACAGCCTATGGCTTCATAGAAAGAATCATAGAATCATAGAAAGATTCGAGTTGGAAGGGACCTTAAATGTCATTAAGTTCCAAGCCCCCTGCCATGGGCAGGGACACCTCCCACTAAAGCAGGTTGCCCAAAGCCCCATCCAGCCTGGCCTTGAACACCTCCAGGGATGGGGCATCCACAACTTCTCTGGGCAACCTGTCCCAGTACATCACCACCCTCACCCTAAATTTTTTCCTGATGTCTAGGAATGAGGTCCCATGTGCAATGAATGCTCCAGGACAAACTCTAGGGGAAGGGGCAACCTTCTCCTGTCACACATGGTACACACCAGATTTTGGCACCTCTTACCTCCTTCACTTAATGTATTTACTCTTTCAGTTAGTAGCAGCCTGTGCTTTTAGCTGAGAGGAAATTGAGTTTTAATGTTATTCTTAAAAGCATGAAGGTTGAGACTTATTGTGGGTTTTACTTTTGTTATTAAAAACAACAAAGAAACCAGTTTTAGAAACTCCATTTCGCCTAGACAATCCCAGCTTCATAATGGTAACAGCAAAAAGGATTTACAGTTGGAGGATTAAAATGTGGGTTAACATCAAAATGGTGCTGAATGACTGCCCCAGCCAGCAAACAGAAGGCGTTTGTTATGGAAATACCAAAACTAACCACCCAACACCATTCTTGGGCCCTTAGGTATTGTACGATAGTGGTTGTGGGTCTGCTGTGGGCAAGGTGAACTCATTGCTCTGGTACGCCCCTGTGCCGAAAAGCCAGGGAGTCCTGAGTCAGGAGGTTAGCTGAAAAGCAGCCTTTTTCACATATATTTCCAAAGTTTCCTTTTTCAGAAAGATTTTGATGTTTCCTTTGAAGGTCACCTTTCAAATCTGTTCTGTAAAGTTGCCTTAGGTATAAAATCCTTACTCAAATATATTAAAAGGTCAAATAAATTGCACTAAGCAAACAAGCTAGCTTTGCTAGCTTTTGCAGGTGTCCAACACATGGGAGCTTTAAGGATACATGACAGAGAATAAAAACTTGACTTATCTCTCTCCTTTCAGTAAAAGTGGGCAGTTACTTACTGAAGGAAAAGAAAAAGTTTCAGACTAAAAATTCTTTCCGTTTTAACTTCAGGAAATAGGGCCCTTGTGAGCTGAACTGATAGAGAGCAACAGCTCCTGCGGTACCCAGCCATTTAAGAGAAGGTAAGAGGAATATTTGCAGAGATTTGATTTTAAGTGTTTTCAGTTGCAGGACAGGAGCAGATCCTCCCTGCAGCTTTCATTTGTCAAGATCCATATGTTTAGACAGATGAGTTAATAAAGAACCTCCCCCGAATAAAAAGCATGGCCTACTGGTTTCAAGGCTCTCTAATTTATGGCTTAAAATTTTCCACTGCTCCGGGTCTGTTTCATGCAGTTGTCACTCAGTGGTAGTCTGAAGTTTCAGGATGTTTCTGATGGCCCAGCTTTTATTTTTGAACCTTAACATAAAATTGGTACTATTCACCAAGTCATTTTGCATTTATGGAGAGGCCACTTTTATAAAGGCTCCCTTAGAGAAGATACAAACTGCTTTCTTCCATCTTTTATTTTACTCAGAGATGCCAGCCTGACCCATCAAACAGATTCCTACAGCTGGCTGTTACAGACAGCTGCCTTTTTCTTCAGCATGCTCAAATTTTAGACCCCGGCCCGCTGCCAACCCTCAACATTTTTTCTTAATCTCCATGTGCCCTGGTAGACAAAATTTCCACTGAGGGCAGAGTGGCAGTGGTGGTGCCCTGGTCCAGGTGCTGGATGCTCTCCCTGATCGGCGGGCCAAAATCTGGGAGTCGGGGCTGGAGTTCCAGAGCTCCTAATGTCCATTCCGGGTAATTCAGTGCCTCCACCCCTACTGACCTATTTTATTTTTTTCCAGTATAAATTCTTAGGATAGCTCAACTTATGGAGGAATAAAGTGGTCATTTTAGAGAGTGATTCCTGTGGCATTCCTTGGGCGCATGAAAGCCCAAGCCAGATTTTTTTTCCCAGAGGTTTTGCATGCGGTCAGTGAGGAGGAATAGGAAGAGTTTATCTGACCCATCCTAGATGGCTCTTATAGGATGAACTGAATCTGGAGTGCCTCTTTCTCTCTGATGACCCTAAAGGGAACACAGTGTGAGCAGCTCAGTCTTTGGGAAACCTCCATGGGGCAGATAAGCCCCACCTCAAGTCTGTATCCATCTCTCACCTGCTGTTTCCTAAAACAGATGCTTTTGGAAGATATCTCCTAAGACATATACCACTGTGAATGGTGGAGTTGTTAATAATTTCTTGAAAAGTTACTATTCCTGGGGGAAAAAAATACCCCCCCCCCCCCAAGCCCCTAGTGTAGTTCATTCTGTGGTTTGCTGCTGCAAAGCCTCTCTCTAACACAGCAGGTGCAGAGGCATGTGGAGTGCAGCACTATCATATTAATAAAATGGAACCGCCTAAGAATATTTCCTCTGAGCTTCCAGAAAGATCTTGGAGGCAATTCCTCATTTGAAGAACTTCAAATAGTCCATTTGTCAGTATTTAAAAAAACATCCACACAAACGAGTATGGATACCTACAGCTTGCAAATAACTGTATGGAGGGTGAGGCAATTTTTTCCAGGATCACTCTTCATATTAATTACTTTAAAAAATGCACATTCAAAGCTATTACATCCAGGAACAACTCCATAATATCAGTGGCTGCAAAATGAAAAACGCGCATGCTGGCACATTTGTTCAATCCGTGGTGGCAAGCAGGGACTCTGCTGCTGTTTTATGCGAATTCTAATGAAAGCAATTTATCTCGTTTCCGTCACCCCTAAGCCATTATTTATGAATCAGTCTTCACATCTCTCGCGTAAGGAAGAACGAGTCACTTTGGTACTGAGAACTGATCTCCGATTTGTATCTGGAAATCAGCGACCGGAAAACAAGCTTATTAACTACCATTAGGAATGTCATCTAGCAGCAGCCACCCGTTCCGTATTCCTCCCCCAAAACTGCAAATCCCCTGGGTGAACAGCCCTGGGTTTATGCTGTGCTGAGCAACCGGCAGAGACGCCTGGCTGCACCAGCCCTCGCTGCTCTTTCCCTGAGGAGCCAGACATCTCCAAGTCTTCTGTTCACCTGTGGCCAAAGTCAGTGACGCCCCAGTGCTGTGCTGTTGTTTGGCCTGCGATGAACTTGTGGTTTCCGTTTTGTTCCCCAGGGATGGGTCCCAATAGAGCAGGAAAACGAAGCCTGTGGCTGGCACCGCTGTGGGCAGAAGCGATGCACCGTCCCCCTGCCTGCCTGCGGGGAGCCTGGCAGGGCTGCCTTCGTGCCATCGCTTGCCGTGACTTACCCTCGGTACAAATTAAGTGTCACTGGGCTGATTTCACAGCAACTGCACTGTTTCACCCCAAAGGGGGATCCAGAGCAAGGGGACCACAGGTGGATGTGCAGGTCTGCTGATGCTGCTCCTTTCGGTGAGGAGCGCCGAGCCTGCCTCCTCCACCTTCTTCCTCTGCCCCGGGCAGGGCAGCAGCACCGTAGCACAGGGGCAGGAGAAACTTGCACAGTCAGAAGTTTTTTTATTATCCCGCCCTGCCAGTCTGGCACCTTCTAAGGACACTATTTTCTTTTCCCCCTTAAAGAAAATACCATGGCTGTTTTGCAAATGGGATGGCTATTTTAACTTCTTAGCGTGATTTATATTCCATTCCCTGCTGGCTGCCGTCGAGATTGGCCCAGCCCAACCCGCTACACAGTTCTGATTTAGTGCCGTCCTCGCGACCCCGCGGTAACTTCGGCGCAGGAGACAGGATGTTATCAAAAAGCCGGAGTAATGCAAAGCTGCACCTGAGTGCAGCCAGGGCAAGCCGCACGCTGCTATTTCGGGAAAGCTTTCATACCTTGTATTTTTCCTTTTCAAGCGCACTCACGTTGTTGCTTAAAATACAGAATCTCTGTTAAAAATAAAAAATAAATAAAAAAGGGTTGTTCTCTTCACCTTGGCAGTGTGTAATTAGGGGAGAGAGAAAAAGCGGACATTATTACAGGGCATCCCTGTGGAGGCAGAAGGGGTGAGGAGTTTGCTTGTGGGTGCGATGCCGGTAAAAAGCCGGTCGTCGGGCAGCAGCGGGGTGATGTGGTCGCCTGGATCCTGGGACCAGGGTGGGAAAGAAGCCCTTCACCCATCCCCACCTTCACACAGATCCTTTGGCCAAGCAGGCTCTTTGCAGCCAAAACCACCAGTAACAAAGTGCTTGCTGTCACTAGCAAAGGATTTGCTCCAAATTCTTGCCAGGGTGTCACTTTTCATCAGAAATTAACACCCACCTTTTAGTTGCTGGGGACTAGCACTCTCTAATGGGCCCTGAGGCACAGCAGAAAGAGTTATTCCCAGTGCCTACAGGGGCTGGGCTATTTCAATGTTGTCCTTCCTGTTCTTCGAATCTATTTTTCCTTCAAGCTTATGTCTATCTGTTTTGGGACCATTTTATAGAGCAATTTTTTGAACCAGTTCATCTGATAAACCAATACTGATACCATGAACCAGTAAAAGGAAAACAAGGAACAACTCCAAAACAAATAGAAAATGGGAAAGTCAGGATTGACAAGAAGGAAGTGAAAGAGACATAACCATAGCAATAAATGAGAAGTATCAAATAATGACTGCTAGAATGAGTGAGTGTCTCTAAGACATAAACCCAGAGCTTTCCTTCAAAAACAGCGAGTGGAAGAACATGCTACTGAGGCCTGCCATTTTGAAGGGACTTTGGCCAACTTGTTGGCTTAGAGCTTATTTTTAAGGGCTTGTTCATCTGAATTTATGAACAGGTTATAATATAAATGGATCCCTTGGAATCCAATTTACTTCAAAATCAAATCTGCAGCAGTGAAACTACTCGCAATTGAAGGGCTCAGTTATCCGTGACGAAGGGTCTGAGGAAACGTAGAGCAGAATTTATGTAACCTCATTGTAGAAGGGAAGGAGAGAAAGTCCCAGAGCTCAATGGGCCATGATAATGGTTTCTCAGTGAAAAAAGAACCTAACTTAGCTTCAAGTAGAATAGGAAAATCAGAATCCAAAGTGAACTGTATTCCCAATGGTATCTAAGCACATGCCCTCATACAAGTAGATATTAAAGTAGTTCTGGGAAAGAAGAGGAAGAAAATAAAACCTTCATTGAGATGGCTGTATTTCATCAAGCTAACATTTGTTTGTATAAAAAACCAATGTCATTAGCCTTGTTTATTTTAAATTACTAGCAATGAAGAAGTCTTACTGGAAAACTGGTATTGCAGAAGTGCAACCAGTCACTGTACTCTCATTTTTGAAGGACAACGTCTAGCACTTTCATTTGATTTTTAACACACTCTTTCTATGTTATGCATAGCTTCCAGTATCGCCCCTTCCATCTCTGCGTGCCTTTATTCCTAGTGGACTCTTAGATGGATATTCCTGGAGAGTGAAAATATTTGGACCCAAACGCTCAAAGGTCACTTCTGATTCTAGGTGACTCAGTTTATGGGTATAGAATCATAGAATCGTCTAGGTTGGAAGGGACCTTAAAGATCATCTAGTCCAATCATCAACCTAACTCTGACAAAAAAAAAAAAGCAATAAAAATCACTAAACCATATTCCTAAGGACCACGTTAACCTATCTTTTGAACACTTCCAGGGATGGTGCCTCAACCACTTCCCTGGGCAGCCTATTCCAATGCTCAATAACCCTTTCCATGAAGAATTTTTTCCTAATATCCAATCTGAACCTCCCCTGTCACAACTTGAGGCCATTTCCCCTTGTCCTATCTCTTGTAACTTGGGAGACGAGACCGAACCCACCTCTCTACACCCTCCCCTTCAGGTAGCTATAGAGCGCGATAAGGTCTCCCCTCAGCCTCCTCTTCTTCAGACTGAACAACCCCAGCTCCCTCAGCCTCTCCTCAAAAGAGTGAGTTGGATCTTGACATGAGATAGCTTGGATTTGATTTTTAACAAATTGTGGACAATCACAAAGCCAGCTGGAGTCAGTACATTGATCTAGCACACATAAAAGAAGTGTCTTGCAATACCTCAAATTCATCACCAAGATACTGAAAAATCAGAAGTCATAGCAAAATTTTGTTCACAAATATTTATCCGCCAGATGAGACTTTAAGTGGTTACATCTTTGCTGCTTCAGTATCCCCCAGCTTCCTGCATTGTGTTGGTCTGTGCTGGGAAGGCTGATGTAAAAGAGCAGATTCTTTAGCTCAGCAATTGGTGTCTACTACTAATGGACCTTCTGTGGCATGCACTTTTGGTGTTAAAAATTGGATAAGAGCTGCCATCTTGTTCTACATTTTACACCCAAGACTCATCATAAGGTAAAGACCTTTTGGGCAATGCCAACATAAACTGACTTGGAACAAGACATATGAGACATATTGGACTCAACAACTAAACCCATGAATTGCAAGCCCATCCCTAGGCTTTTTCTTAAACTTCTTCCTGCGGAAATACGCACAACCATCATATTTATTAGAAAATTGAGGCTTTTTTCAGATATATTTTCATTGGGTCTCATACACTGGATACATAGTGTGTCCATCTGGAACAGCCATAGGCTCTGCAGATTGGTCATGTTTCACTCACAGGTTACCGGTCACCTCTGCATCTTGTGTTGGTTTTTGGCTCTTTTAGAACCAGAGAATAGCTTTATAGTTTAAGACTTTATGTGCATTTATAGAAATTTAGACATATAAAGCTGGCTTCTGAAAAGGCTCTAAATAATCTTTCCAGGCAACTCAGCATGTCAGTAAGATTTCATTCTGCCAAAAAGTGTTTTTATTCCCTGAATCCTTGTGATGCAACTACACTGAACTGTCAGTAGCTTTCTGTTTTGCAGGCTGTAGGCTTAAATTACTTCAACGAAAATTAATGTAAATTAAACTCTTCCAGTCCACATGGCAAGACCCAGCACGTGCAATTATGGGTGCGCTCCACCGCCCTTCTGCCAAAAGCCCAAAATAGGTGAACTCCTGTCTCTTTCTTACTTACTTTTGGGTGGAGAGAAAGAGGATGCTGCTGTAGGAGAGGGAGCAGGAGAGTCTGTTCTACTTGTACGAGCCGGGAAGTCGCTTCTACTAGCCGGGACACCTTGCTGCACAGAGCCACCTCCCGAAGCGTCTCATGCCTCGCCAGCCCTGGCTGGGCCAGCCCCTCTGGCCTGGGCTCATCTGGGTTGAGAGGAGACAGGTCTCCACTTTCTTCTCCTTCCTTAGGCCTTTCCCTTAGGGCTTTTCTCTCTTCCTGCAGCTTCTGAGCCCCACCAGGCTCGGACACCTCTGTATCCTCTCCTGGGCTGTGCCAAGCTGGGCCAGACCTGCTGGCGCTGAAGGTTTGGGTGTGGGGAGGCTGTGGGGGGCTGTGGGGAGGATGGGGGGCCGCAGCAGCCCGGAGGGTGTGGAGAGCCCCTGCTTGGTGCCTGATGGACACGAGCAGAGCGGCCGGACTGGCCATGGGCTTTCCCACCTCCCTTCCCACTCCAGACTCCAGGAGCCTGGAGAGGGAAGGGAAGGTTTTTAAACCCTGTTTGGCCCCTTCCCTCCCTCTTCCCTCTTATCTCTGTCCCCGCGGTGGGTGGCCGCCCACCCCACCAGCCTCTCCAGCCCCCCCAGGCTGGCTTCAGCAGGTTGAAACCTGCGGGTCCAGGGAGGGACGGGCGGGTGGGTGCAGAACCTTTTGCAGGAGGTGGTGTAAATCCTCCCCTGGTCCCTGCTGGGAGCGGGCCTGCCAAGGCTGGCCCGTCCGAGGGGGTGGGGTACGCGTGGAGTCAGCCCTCCGGGGGCTGCGTTACAAAGCTCGCTGCCGAAGCGAATTTTACAACCTTTTTCGGTGCGTAATTTAAAAGGAGAGAAAGGGGCCAGGAGCAAAACCTTCCATTCCAAAACCCCTCCCAGTTGCAGGGACGTTGGGCACGGAGCTGGTTGATGCTCTTGCACCCCCGTGCCAGATGCCTCCAAGTGACGCCAACACCAAGAGGCAGAGACCCCTGGAAACGCCCAGACAGGTCTTGCCATCAGGGTTTCCACCAAAAAGCTGCGGCTGTTGATAAGTCCAAACTTCACGGCCTAGCCTCAGTTTTATTACTATTATTATTATTATTATTATTATTCACAACTCCAAAATGCATCAAGTGCAGCCAAACCTGTCAAGCTGACAGTACCGCGCTTGGAGCATGGAAAAAAGAAAAAGAAAAAGAAAAAAAAAACAACAACTCAAGTAGGAAAACAGTGGGTTGGAAACGGGAAGGCTGAATGAGCCCCACCTGAAATAACTCCAAAAAAAGGCATTTCTGGCTTTGGCAAGTCAGCCAGAAGGATCCTATATGTTTTTGTATATGGTTCCCAGAGGATTTAAAACTGTAAGATTTGATGCTAAACCTATTTCTGTGCTGTGAAACCAGGGACAGCTGTACAAATATTTGCTGTTTTTAATTAAACCTAACATTGCTACTTCCTTCATTTAAGTTAGGTCAAAGGACTGGCAACTTTATGCTTTGATAGATGAAGAAAAACAGTTGTGGGTGTTGTGTTTTAGAAATATGTTATAAAATAAGAAGTCTGAGGGAAAAGGCCTCAGAGGCTATAATAGCTCTGCCCTTGTCCTTTCTTCTCAGAGATGTTTTCCTTGTCAAATATTTTGCCTTATCCATATAGCAACTGTTTCTACTGTAATTCTGCTCATTATTTTTCCTTGAAAGACTTTTATCTAAATTTTCCATTTGCGCACTAGTTAAAATTTAGGTAGCATTCTCTCGGCTTCGTGTTCTTTATAAATGTAAATAAATCTGTTTTGTTAGGGGGAAATGAAGAGGGATGGGCCTGGTCCCACCCTCTTTGGACCTCCCTACATTGCCTCAGTCACTCAGCAGAACAACTCACAGCAATTCCCTCTGGAGAAGCACTGGTCTTTCTCCTGCTCCTCAGAGCAGGGCTTTACTCCAAAATCAGGTGTACTGATCCCATCTCAGGGCTAGAGATGAACTATCAGTTCAGAGTCCCATTTTTCGGTCACACAGCAAAGACCAAAGGGTGCCAAGCTGGGAGTAGCAGGGGAAAGTTCTCGTTTCCGCTCCATGGCTGGTCTGCTGCTTGTCCTGGAGCAAGTCCCTCAGTCTCCCACTATGGGAAATGAAGATAACGATGCTGACTTCCATGGTGATGTGTTTTGGGACCTATACAGTAAAAGAGCCAGGTATTAGAGTTCCTCAGGCTTTTAGAGGAGGGCAAATATGACTTAGAATTAAGCAGGAATTTCCCCCAAACTGTCTTTTTGTCAAAAATTCTGGATTCATGAACACGCACTGTCTGTTGGAAAACATCCATTTTCATCATTTTTTGTTTAAAAATCAGGAAAAATGTTTAGAAAGTCAGAATAATACATTTAAACACGTAAGCACATATTTTAAAGATTTCTTTTATTTTTTAATGCCTTTTTTTTCACTCTGCTTTTAAGTATAGACAAAAGGTACCAAGGAGGAACAAGGTATTTTGCTTGTGTTAATCCACATTTTGTGGTTTGGATTGTTTTAGTTTCAATTTACAAAAAATTTTGAGACTTCAACTTTTCATCCTCAGTAAAAAATCTCAGAGTTTTGGTGGAAAAAAAATAATCTCCAGTTCTTCCCCTTTGCTACATGGAATAGAAAGAATGGAGGGATTGTCCTTTCTACCAAGTTTGTCATTTATGCTTTAAAAATCATGTCTCACTGTGCTAAGCAAAATTAGTATTCTAGGATTTAAAGATCTTCAGTATATTCTCAGGAAAGTTCTTTGTTACTGTTATCGATGTTAGCATTATATTACTACTATCAGCAGTTTTATTGTTGCTGTTGTTGTAGTGCTGAGAATTAGTATTGATTTAAAACAAAAAAGCTTTTTTTCCCAAAGGCGTAAACCTCATCCATCAGTTGACAGGCATCTGTCAGCAGATAGACCTCTGTTCCTTCCTATAGGGGACTATAAGACTAGGCTGGCATCAGTGCAGGTCCCGTGCCAGGCACTCAAACCAAACTGCAAATGAGGTAAAAGCGCAGAGAAGTGGGTACAGGAGTGTGGAGAAGAACACACAGATTTGCAGTTTATCAGCTTGCTCACTTTCTAAGTGCTAGAAATACGGTCTTCTTAGGTGGTCTGAAATTTTGGGGTGGATTAACAAAACTTTTTTTTATACAAAAATATAAAAACCTCCAAGCCCTTATCAGGAATTTTCTTAGAGAAATATCGTACACAGACAACTGTGAAAACAAGAAGTAGAAATCTGTCTTTATTTCCAACGTCTGCCTCCCTATCTGCTCATTGTTTATCTATGTACCATGTTGAGCCCTCAACATATTGAGCCATTGGTCAAGAAGAGAGTAAAGCAAGGGGAGATATATCACAACTTAATGATAAAGAAATCATATGCTGTGACAACTACCTTTGTTGCCTCTAGTGCTTCTCACCTCTCATAACTAAAACCATGGCAGAATGGGTCTGTTAATTGTTTTTAACAGGGATCTGATGTGTATCCGTAAATCCAGAGGTTCTCTTCCTGACGTTGCTGTTGTCCCATCTACTTTGCCGAGTATGTCTGAAGGGACAGAAATGGATGTAGGAGCTTTTGCCCCCCACTCCAGGACATATAAGGAAAAGCCAAGTTTGTCCTTACTGTGCTTCTGCTATAATTGAATATATTTTTACAGTCAATGCGTTTTTCTCAATGACTTAACCATCCTTTCAGAAAAGTAAGATGAATAGCTGCTTATTTTAATCTGGCAGCACTTTGAGCAAATACAGCATTTTTTCTGTCTCATGTAGCTCAAGGCTAAAAACCCAAAGAGCAAGAAAACTCCTCTTCTCCCCCCTCCTCCCCCCCCAACTTCTTCCAAAATGAAAGTCAAGGTTTTGTGGGATTCAGCACAATCCATGGGATTTATGTTGCACCTGTTGAATTCTCACAAGAAATATCAATTAAAATATTGTGACTTTGGAAGGAACATAGGAAATCTGTGGGGAGACTCGAGCTCCGTGGCTTTTCTGCACCTGCAGCCGTCTGCCGTCCCGGCTCGGTGCCTCTCGGATAAGGAGGGGCTGCCGGGCCGATGCCACGCGCCGCTCCGTCTCCGTCGGCGTTCAGGGAGAAGCCCATTTCCCCCATCTGCTCGCTCTTTCTTGTTTGACTTGGCACCCACCGACGGTATCGGGACGATGAGGCCCCGCAGACGTCATGCGGGAGCATTTGGTGGCACAGATTTGGAATGGTCTCCCTGCCCTCCAGTGTCTGGATGGCGAGGGGGAGAGGGCAGGCAGAGACCTTGCAGCAGTTAGCTCTGAAGCCCAATCAAACCTGGCAATCATTTTTGAAAAGCTCAAGTGTCTGGGAGTCCCCAGCTGGTGACAATGGGATCTACCAGGGATGGTTGGGGTCTGCACTGCTGTTGGTTGCTGCTGTTGTTGTTTGTACATTTCAGTGCTGGTGGGATGGCCCTGGTGGAGCAGGACCTTAGGGAACACCGAGGCTCGGGAGAGACCGCATGTCCAGGAAACCTGCTATGTATATTCCCAGATTGTGTTGATCTAATTTGAACTTGATTAGGTTGTTATAATCACGTCTTTTTGTTTTTGTTTTGTTTTTTTAATGTAAATGTTATTAAGGAGAACTCTTGACTGTTGTGGAGGTAGAATAAACACTTCTATAAAATACAAGGCCTTTAGCTTCAAGGCAAAATCCAACCAGGAATGATGAGGATTTGAAGAAATTTATCTCTGGGGAAAAGGCAATTGCACCGTGTCCCTTCATCATACACCCTGTACTTTTCTTGGGAGAGTTGTGGTGCTCCGTGTGGGCAGAGGACAGATGCATAGTCTGATCCTCCAGACCCACTAAATGATGTGGTGTGGTGGGTTGACCCTGGCTGGACACCAGGTGCCCACCAAAGCTGCTCTGTCACTCCCCTCCTCAGCTGGACAGGGGAGAGAATATACAATAAAAAGCTTGTGGGTTGAGATAAGGACAGGGTGACATCATTCAGCAATTACCATCCCAGGCAAAACAGACTCTAGGGAACTAGCGAAAATTAGTTTAATCTATTACCAATCAAATCAGAGTAGGATAATGAGAAAATAAAACCAAATCTTAAAAACACCTCCTTTCTTCCTGGGCTTAGCTTTACTCCCTATTTCTCTACCTCCTTGCCTTCAGAGGTGCAGGGTGAGAGGAAAGGGGTGTTGTGATCAGTTCATCACACATTGTCTCTGCTGCTCCTTCCTCCTCAGGGGGAGGACTCCTCACACTCTTCCTTGGGGGGGTTATTAACTACCAGGCTAATGAACAAGGCAGGGCAGGAACCTCAGAGTGGGGATGAACACTGCTGAATAAGAGAGGGTCAAAGCGGAGTTTGAGCCCTGTCCCCTCAACACCCACGCTGCTGAACTGTTGCTTGGTCCTTCCTCACTAGCAGCTCTTCTGTAAAACCATGTAAAAGCTACCACTTTTCTACTGGTAGCTATGAAAAGTACACAAAGAAGGGTGGAAGCTACTGCTGCTTTGCTGCTGTGCAACTGCCCACAGGGATGAGCCCCATGGGTATTTTGGCAGAGAAATACCTGGATAGCGGATATTAATGGAGCTTAGGGATAAGCCAGGTGCTGAGCAATTACAGATCCCCAAGAAACTTCAGAGACCCATGTGAAATGCTTGTGGATAACAAGCAGAGGCTTTCAGAAGCACAGTTTTGAGCACGAGTGTGTGAGTTCTGCCATGTAATCGTCCATTGCTGTGCCTGAGTGTTGATGCTAAACCAGCTGTATTGGTTTGGAAAGTATTGGAAAGTCAGAGTGCACAGAACTCATATTCTGACTCCAAAAGTGGCAAGCGATAGCCCCAGTGTTTTTCCTGAGTGAGGCTCATTGCTGGTGTTTTGGGAATACTCACCTTGCAGCTGTCCCCAAAACAAGCAACTCTGCTGAATTGTGGCAGTGAGGGACCACATTCATGGCCTCCCCCAGGGAAAAGGAGAACAGGGGCCACAATGGGATGCCTGTTGATGAACGACAACAGGCGAGTAAGCTGTAAAGTGCTTCCACAGCCTCTGGCCTTTCTCAAATAGGGGCATTTTTCTGTGTGCCTGCAATGGGTTTTTCGTTTATGTACCTCATAGTGGGTCCCTCTCCAAGTGCTTGTCCACTCTCCTTTTAAACCCATGCAGCCACACTGCCTTTTGCCAACAAAGTCTATGCCTCCGTGCCGCTTGAAGAATCATTTCCTTACATTTGTTTTCAACCTGGTTCCCTTATAGGCCATCGGTCTCGTACTGGGAGAAGTGATTAGTCAATCCTCCTCCATGGCAGCCGGCATTTTGCAGACCTCTATCATATTTCCCTATGGCTCCTTTCCAGCTTCTTCCCGTTCTCCTGCTGGAGGTTAGTGTCCCCATAGAGGGCCAGCTGGGATTGTCCCTTGCCCCGAAAGCATGGAGTCAGCCCAGTTCACTTACAAAACGCTGAATGCCTGAATTAGGGTGGATGGCATAGCACGGGTGCAGGGGAGACAACCCACGTGGCCAGTTCTGCTGGCTCAGCTCTGGGGTTGGGACTCCGCAGCCCAGGGCCAGGAGCAGCAGCTGGGCACTGCAGCCTCTTCCACCAGTGTGGCTTTTCCTGCGGCGAGCGCTTGACCAGACTTAGGTGTGTGTTCCTAGGATACAGATACAAAAATATTTTCACTCTCCTAGGTGTCATTCTGGGAAGACGTTTTGCCCTCAGAACCGACCTTTTTATATAACACCAACTAAATACACATCGCACCTTAAGTGGAGATACTCTGTTAGAAATAAATGTGCTTATAAGCATTTGGAAGTGTAAAGGTGATATTTATAAAGTGACCAGAACACCCACTACGCGCTGCATAAGCCAGTGAAAATAACAGCTGCTGAGTTTTATCAGCTTTAGAGCACCGCAGGAGCAGCGCGCAGAGCGGTTCATCTGCCGTGTGCCGGTGCTGAGCACAGCTGACGAATGCACTGCTGCAGCTAAAGACAGGGTAACCATATAGAGGCTATAAGTAGATGATAAAATGAGTAGCAGTTTTATGGCTTTTCAAATACTTTCCCCCTAATATCCACATCTGTGGTGTATTTGAGAGAGTAAAAGCAATGAAAATTCCTGCAGGTCAAAATAACTTTATTCTTAAGAGTATACCTAGGGTGTTGTCTTCCCTCCAGCCCGGTGGTAAACATGTTGATGTTGGAGTAAAGAAAGGGCTGGTATTTTTCCTGGATGAGTGAAGTACAGCTTTATCATTCTGCATTAACTCTTTCAGATGCTGTATACACTTTTTTTTTAACTACTGACTGTGTTCTGTCGGTTTCTAAGTCACAAAAATTTCTTTTTCAAAAAATTCTGAAACCACTAAGAGCTCCATATAAAATCTGGGGAATAAAATCTGACAAGAGCTGAAGAAAGTGTAATTACCTGAAGTGACAGTTTGGTTCTCAGTACAGTTTCCACCATAGAACGGCATTATTTTTTTAAATTTTCTGGGTCTCTGAGAAACATGCAATTTGCATTTTCCTTAGGGGTAATGTCAGGTAAACTAATTGAAGCTGCAATTCAATGGACTCTGAAAGTCAGTATAAAGTGGCATAGGTGCTGGAAGAACACAATCCCACCTTCTCCCAATCTTGCCTCGCATTCCTGCATCTGCATCGCTTCCACCTTTGTACCTGTGCAAAGAGCAGAGTGAGAAGCTGCTCTGGGTTTAAATTTACCCAGCAAAAAAACCAATCTTCATATGGATTCCCTCCCCAGGGAATCTTGTTTTGTGGATGCACAGGTTGCTGTGCTTGCACAGGGAGGGATGCTGTGAGGCAGGAATGGAGTGATGGGAGATCTGGCATCACTTCTCTGAGCAATACTTTTGCTAATCTACAGTGCTCATCAGTCTGCTACCACAACTAACCTAACAGTAGCAACATTGATATTAGCCAGAAATAAGTGGGACTAGTTATTTATTTATTAAAAACCACAAGTAAATGTATTTATTTGGTGTTTTTAGAAGTGGGGATACGAGAACGGTCGATGTTTTTCTGAAAGTCTAAATCCACATTCTTTGGCATGGAAGGGAGTTGCTACAGGCTCAGTCTCACCTGTGCTAGCTACAGTTCACGTTGCAGATGTGCTGAAGGATGGTTCACTTGTTAAAAGCAAAGTGACTCATAATTGGACCTTCTGGGAAACATTATGGGTCACCTAAATTCAGCAAGGAGTTCAGAGAGAGGAAATCGAGCTTAAAAGAGCTGAGGGACTTGAGCTTGTGCTGCACACAGGATATCAGGTGGCAGGAGGAAGAACCGACTCTGACCAGAGGGGCTTGGAAAGGAGCCTGGCTTGGTAGGGACAGACCTGCGAGGATGTGAGCTGGCTAGGAAGGTGGGAAGGAGTCTCTGGATAATTTAGAACTTTGCATTAACGAAGCTGGCTTCCAAAGGGGGAGCATTCTTGAGAAAACAGGAAGGGAAAGAGGTTGAAGCAGAGCCAAAAATTAGGCTGGGTGAACAGCAGGATTCATAAATCTGTGCGAAGTTTTTACCCGCTCTCGCAGAATCCCAGTCACGAAAGAAATCCAAACTTTCAGGTTCGAAATCTGCACAGCAGCATGTGAGCAGTTTGCAGGGGTGAATGAATGCTCAGCCGAGCAGCCGAACCAGAGACTGCCTGTTGGTTAAGAGTTAGCGGTTGCAAACAGAGAGCTGTTTTCGTTCACAGGAGAGAAGCGACGCACAAATATCCTACTGTTAAAGAAACAAGGTCAGGTCAGGTGAATCAGATGGATAAGACACATTGTTCGTCTAACGAAAGAGGCTGAGTCAGGCCTTCAGAGTGAGGTGGGGATGAAGCTAGAAAAACAAAACCACTTACATGTCTGCTGTCATTATTGTACACTCGCTTGCTGTTTATGCATGTAGGCTGGGTAAGGGGTCTACCGAGTACACATTTAGCAGTAGATTCCTGATTTTAGCTGGATAAAACTGAAGTGAACCACTCTAAATGGAGTCCTGTATATTTTCCCTTTTGTCAATGGAAAAACCTCACAGGGCGACATATTCCATTGTCAAACGGCCACAAAGATCCCTATAAATGATGTTTGTAGATGGATGGCTCAGACCAGGTACCTCTTTTCTAGATGGCTGAGGTCAGGTAGGTGAATCCCAACTGTAGAAACTACTTTTCTTCAGAGTTGTTGTGGAGTTTTCAAAATGTAAAACTAATGCCTGAGAAGCTGAATGTAGATTGCAGTCACTAATATTGATCTGTAAGTACATTTCCATCTCCCCCAAATTATTTATTTCTGCATCTACACATCTTCCACATTTATGATGGCAGATCCCACTAGATTTGACCAAAGAGGTATTGTTTTGCCATCGATGCTCCCACGATACATGAGTTCATCCAAGTCTGCTGTTTGAAACAAGCATACGAGGGGCCAATTCATTGAGCACAATTTATTCCAGATCTTTGCAGAAATATACGATGCTCTTGAGCCTGTACAGATGTGTAGCCAATAGGGAGCTGTCTGGCTACGCCAGTTTTTTATATATTTTTCAAGTAAATCAGAAATCCAAATGCAAAAGTCAGCACTTGGGGATGTCTACATGGATTTGTGACTCTCCTGCCTGAGTTCTAAGGTTATAAAGCAACAAAGGGATTAAACTCATATGTACATTTTTTTTCTTTATGTGACAGACCTAAGATGAATAACATTGCTCATTTACAGAATTAGAGAACATTTAAATGGGAAAGGTTTCTTCAAAACATTGAGGTAAAGTCCTAGCCCTTTTGAAGGTGGTTTTGGGCTGGTTTTCATAGCACTCGGTATCACCATTTTTCACAGGAAGACATCCCCTCTGCCAACTCTGATGGTTTCCCATGTGTATTTTATATGGTCTCGTCCACTCCAGCTTAAAAATACCCAGAAATGGGACATATGCTGGCAATTCTGAGGCATACACTAACATCAAACAAAGTTATTTAATAAAGCTGAAATATAATTCAATTTATTCAGTCCTCTCTGAAAGCCATGAATGAAAGAAAGGGAAGACAGTAGAAAAGTGATGCTGTTGGCAGTGAGTGCACAAATGCTGTGTTTGCTTGAACCTACAAAAATGGGTTCAAGGAAGATTACAGCTCCACATACGTACATACTAAGCTTCTGAATCCTGTCATGCCCATCCCTCTGATCCTGGCGCTGCTCTCATCAGAGGTGAAAACCAAAACCACCAACAGCTGATCAGGTGCTCGGCCAAATGGGTGGGTTGTGGGTTGTGTCACGCTTGCTGCTGAGCCCTCGTGCCAGAAAGAGGGGATCTGGACTCACAGCAGGCACACCCTGGGGAAGCAGGAGCCTTGGCAGGGAGAAGGTTGGGTGCAAGCCTGAACTTCTGTCCCTGGGGAACAGATACCCTGCTAGATAGTTATCCTGCTGGATAACTTACTACCCTTACTTGTGATCACAGTTTCAGGCAGAGGAAAATGCTAAATTACTCTGTCCCCCTCCAGCCCTACTCCTGCTACTGGAGAACTGCTCTGAGCTGGGAGGGCAGCACAGGGCACTCGGTGGGCAGCAGGAAGCTCTCTTCATATCTGTGTACAAGCAGCACAGCTTAAATTTGGCAGTGATGTGGAACATTTGGCCCAGTGTGACTCATAGGCAGACTCTCCTTGCCTGCAGACGTTAACTGCAGGCAGCAGAAACAAGATGTGCAATCCCATCTCTGAACATATCTGTGACGTTAAGGAAAGCAGGACTACGAATGAGCTCCAGTACTGGACCCTCTATTAACCACACTACTTACTGGTTTATTTTCTCCCTGGGTCTATTTTGGATCTCTCCAATTAGCTCTGTTCAAGACAGTGTCGAGTCTGTGCCAGCTTTGCTTCTCTCCATCTTATACCATTCCCTAATGCTATACCAGCAGGCTTTTGTGCCTCAAACTCCACCATACGCTTTTATGTCACACTCCAGGGCATGAAACACAGACCTCACAGACTCACTGTAAAAACATAACTCTGGTGGACTCCAGCCTTGGCCTGCACTGTTTTAGAAACTTTGAGCTAAAAAGGTTACACAGAATAACAATGACATCTGAGGGCAAGGAGATCCTACAGGAGATCTTGAGCCAAAGGAGGTACAGATGCAGTTTGCTCAGTAGGAGGCGTATCCCTTGCGGTGTAGACAAAAGCCAGGTGGTGCCTGCTAACTGGCTCTGTTAAGCCAGTTAGACCTTGTGCCGGGGTGCAGATTGACAGAAATTGGAAAACATGGTATCTGTTCTAATTTTCAGGTCATGACTTCCCTTTAGCATAATGTGCTTTTCAGGTGAACCTCAGGTTTTCTTGGAGTTGTGGTTGGTGTCACTGCTGGGGAGTGTATCACAGACCCTACAGCTGAGGCAATGCTGGTGACTACCATACAGGGCTGTGGAGGTCAACCAGCCCACATTGGGGAAGCTACAGAAGAGACAGCCCCTGAACTCCAGGGTCTCACCATTGCCTAATCAGAGAAGAAGGAAGGCTGTATTTTTTACAAATGACTAGAAGAAACCAGGATGAGGAGGTAAGGCAAAAATAGGGTCAGCCTGGGAGAAAAGTCTTGTATTTGCAGTTAGTTTTTCAGTATAGGAAGAAGTGATGACAGCCTGTTCACTTCCATCCAAATCCCTCTGTCATCTAGTCCTGGGAGAGGACCAGGGTCTCTACATGGGGCACACTATATTTTTAATCCAATTATAATATGGCTCAGTCCCTTTCCTACAGCTCAAGCTGAAGCATGAATACAATTAGACAGCAACTGAGTTTAACAGCCATAGCCATAAACTTGATGGCTTGCATAATTTAGATGGGAGTTTCCTTGGAGATTTGCTGGAAATATTGAAGTTCAGGTTTTGTTTTTGTTTTTTCTGCCAAAGGTAAAAATGAAGACTACAGCTCTTTTGCAAAGGTCATAAATACAAAACTAATTCTGCTAGAAAAAGAGGCCTGTGCAGTCCATGGCCTTATCTTGCAAACGTTGTCATGGACTGCTGTGAAGTTCAGCATGGCTTTGGCCCTTAAATAAGAGCCTGCAGTTTGCAGGATTGGGTCTAGATCCATGGAAGTGCATGCAAACTCTTCCCCAAACCCTTCCCCAAATCTAGTCACCTGTTTTCACATAGTGTTCTTCAATCAATAATGTGATAACCAGCTGTGTAATTTCTACAGACAAATTGAAGAATGTGGATTCAAAAAATCTCACCAAAACTGTTGAACTGTTTGATGGCAGAAGGCATGTGCTTACAAGGAAGGATAAAGATGATATGGCTGTCCTGCTGTCATTAAGACTGGCCAGAGAAGCAGCATGAAGCAGCAGTATTTGTGTAGCTACATTGCTGGCCACCACCCAGATCAGAGTTATATCTGACCCTGAAAGTACCTCACAATAGAGTCCTTGAAATGGAAAGGAAAAATATCTCAATTACTGACAACTTCCTGGTGCTTGCTGTAGGTCATTTGCTTTTTTAATGTCATTATAAATTAACATCCCATTACTATAATATGAAAATTAAGCCAAATTTAGTTTTATTTTTGCTGCTCTGTTAATTTAATGTAAGGTGTTTTGGACAGGTAAGCATTTAAAAAACATAATTCAATTAAACAGCCACGGTTAAGGTGTGTCCCTGACCAAAGAGCACTGAGTTCCTTAGTGTGGAAATTTAGACAAAACACAATGTCTCATTATTATTCTATGGTTCTATGATTCTATGAAGGCAATGTGCCTGAAAAGAATCAGGTTCTATTAGATGTGGTAACAGGGTTGTAAAACACATGTGCATGTTTTGGTCTTGTTCATATAGAAAAGATGTTATCGTTTTCTTAAATAGTTGGAGGAAGTTGTTAATTCTTCTATGTAGATCTTCATTCATACATGTTTGAAGATGTAATGGGTGATTGGACCTTTTACAATGAGTCCTCTGTATCTTCACTCACCTGAATGCCCCATGGTCAAACTGAAAGTTAGTTGGGAGAAGTAAAAAGTTCAGGGGTATAATTTTCTACTTTCCATTACAGGGAAAAAAAAAAAAAGAAAAAGGAAACTTTAGGTTCTGGCAGACTTCATTTGAACCATTTCTAATTTTACTTACCTATAGATTCATACCATGTGGTGGGTTATTTAGAGTTTATATTATGGATGGTTATACTTACTTAATGCAAGAACATTTGTAAAAAGGACATGTGCACTGGATACAATACCCAGTCTATCTCTTCCCAAGTAGAAAAAAACTTGCAGAAATCTTCCCCTCCTCCCCTCCCAAAGATCTGGGACTCTGTCCAGGTATCTGTCTGCTTTTGCTCTGAATTTTCCATCCAGAGCTTGTGAAATATATGTAGAGCTAATTCTGTAGGTCATTCTCATGGCAGAGTTAGAGCTAGTTACGCAGGGCTCCCAAACCAGACTGGGCAGTTAGCTCAGCAGGTAAATGGGAAACCAGACAGAAAAACCAGATGGATGCCAGACTTCTCTGACTTCACCTTTGACTTCCACAGAACATACATTGGTGAATGTATTTCAGATATGTGCCTCAAAAAGGTGGCAAGGAAGAAATAGCTTGGGTCAACTGTAGCCTCCAAGGAGGATGAAGTGCTGTAAAGTATCCAAAGGCATCCACATAGGGCTGACAGATGAGACACAGGACTACAGCAGACCAAGTGCCTGTCTGGGGCAGCAGCTGGAAACCAGGTGAGATACAGCAACACATCTCAGACAATATGGCGTCATTAAACTTAAGCAACAATGTGGACTTCTTACTATTTTCGTACAGCAATTTGTAATTAATTTTTCCAAGTGAGTTTATATATAACTCTTAACCGTCTAAATACATAACCACAAATGAAATATTTAATTTATTAGAATTTCCCAAACAGAAAATGTGTTGTGTTGGGTGTTTTTACAAAATCAGTGGTTTCCAGTGTTGATTTTGCAGAGTACCTTTTCTTGTTTGGAAGGTCAGCCCATCAGAAAATTCCTAACAAGCTCTAGGCTTAAAAACTGGTGGGGGTTTTTCAACTTCTGAGACCCTGAAAAGTACAGACTGGAGTTACCAAGACTTTTCACAGCATTTCATACTGGCTCATTTGTCTCACTGTTTATGTAGATAGGGGGCTGCTAAGAAGTCTTTTCTGGACCTTCCCATCTGAAATGTCTGGGACATCTTTTACTCCTTCGTTTTGAAATCAGAGTGAAAGGATCTTTTCTGCTCTCTTTTCGGTTCTTATCATCATGCCAAAAGCTGTCTCGAATTATGCCGCTTTTGTAAAACTCCTTGAAATGTGTTTATGTAAGAACAAACCATGAAAATTGAAGTGAAAGGACCAAATCCTGTGCTGCACTTACTCTCCATTGACGAGGTACTCAGGGAAAGCCTGAATGGCAGTATATGAATAAGGGCAGAACAGAGATTAAATTATTGTCTAGGGGAGTTGAGGCACCCTGGGCAGGCAATGCAGATTCCTAACATACTCCCCTATGGATCCCATATGTAATGGTAGAAAAACACTGACACAAAATAAAGACTGAACTTCCTACTCATTTTACATGACAAACTCCTGAGGTAGCTGACAGTCATTTTTGTAGCAGTCATATTAAGAAAATTTGTATACTGGTAAACAGAACACAGTTCACTGGTTTCCTCGTGGCTAGTGCACTAGTTCTGCCCAGTATGTCATGCATGCTGGGTCATGGCTGGGGAAGATACCGTGTGAGAGAGCAGGTCCCCTATGTGGGGGCTATGTCCTCCTGAGAGAGAAGCAGACAGGCTTGTGAATGCCTTCCACAACTGTAAGTTGCCCTTTGGCACTGTCATTGCCAACCAAGTTATAATCATGTTTTAGTATTTTTTAACTAAAATAAAATCACTAGAATCTCATCATAAACACTGCCTTCTGAATGCAGCCACTGGATAACAAAGAATCAGTAGCTGTTGAAAACATACAAAACCCAGTGAGATAGGATCTCAGCAGAGAAGACAGATATTCTAATTGCTCCACAATTAAAACTTATCTTTTAGAACGCCGGAGCCAAATCCACAATTTATGGAAGCAGACATGCTTGCATAAGCATCTGTGGGAATTCATAGAATGGCTAGAGTTGGAAGGGACCTTAAAGATCACCTAGTTCCAAACCCCCTGCCCTGGGCAGGGACACCTTCATGCCAGATGAGGGACTGGGTGTAGAACTTGAGCTGTTTTAAAGAGATCCTTAACAAAACAGATCTCAACTTATGTTTTGGTCATGAAAAACTTCACACATGAAACTTCAAATAATTATTTTGTTAAACATTTAATTTATTATCGTATCAGAAGTAATCAGGTAACATGTTGCGGGGGTGAGCTTTTAGTCACATTTGATGTTCTGTTTATTCCAAAGAAACTCGGAGGCCTTTTTTATAGGAGACGCTCTACTGGAAAGCATAAATGTGGCACAGCAGAATTCATGAGGCTGGAATAGCCCAGCCTCTGAATCTCCCCTATGAAATGACAGCTCAGTCAGAACATTTACATCGCTCCCAGGATGTCCAGGTGTTTTTAAGACAAGTTGTAACTCTCATTCAAAAGAGTTTACAGCATTAAAAAAAGTGTCACTAGCCACATCTCTACCTTCATGCTCCACGTGGGAACTGTTCTTTAGGGGAGACCAAAGGCCTTGCTGGTTCTAAGAGCCTCTCTTGTAGAAACCATGAAGAGCACCTGGAAGGCCCAGCACTCCCCAGCCACACCTGCCTGGCCTGAGCTCACCCTCCACTCCTACCCCGAGGCCACAGTATGGGGATTATAAGAGACCTCAGCCTTCTGCTGGGGTGGAGGCTTGTACAGAAAAGGGTTCCGTGACTTTCTTGCCCTCCCACATATGTGGTCATCCCCATCATATCACCACAACACTGCACCAGCATAGGACCGACCCTCTGTGCAGTGATAAGAAGCCTCCCTACTTCTTACTGTCTTATAAACAAGAGGATAAAGCTGGGCCTTATGAACGGGACTTTCCCTGATTTTTGAGATACTGACACAATGCATATTTGCAAAGACTGTTCCTTCCTCTGGCCATTTGAGTACAGTGTTTGAGAGAATATTTATATTTGGACACGTGAGATCAAAGATTTAGGCAAACAAAGGCTTCAACAGAAAAATAATAAATAGAAGACACTTGTAAGAGCTGAACACAGTTGAAAGCACAATGAATAGGAGGATAAATACAGGTTCCTGTGCAACTGCATGCTCGAAGGAAGAGAACAGCCATAGATGCAACAGTTAAGCACAAAGCCTGTATGCTACCCAGTGTTTATTAAACCACCATGATTAAGGAGTGCATGAAGTAGGATCTGAACCGCGTACCATGAAAATCTAGTCGTAGATGATCTCAGTCAGCACTCAGAAAAAGCAGTGAAAGTTCCTACTGAGCTTTGGAAGGACCTAGGACAAGCCCCAAAGATGAGAGATTACATTTTCCCAACCTGTTGGGTCTTGCACGGAGTTATCACGCGTAGTTTGCCAGTCTGCTGCCCCGGCACAGCCTTTCCCATTGCCACCAAGGGACTGTTGACCTGTCAACTTGCCTTTGACTGAGAGGCAAGAGATTTCAAAGGACTACTTTTCTGCAAGGCAAGAGGGCACGTGGAGTTACCAAGAGGTGATGTGTCAGTGGATTTGCAGCTAATATTTGCATGCTGGCTCTTCCCCATGAGAAAGGAAGTTTACCTTTGTCTCAGCGGAGTCTAGTTGCAATACAATTAAACATTAAATCACTAAGGGGAAAAATCCCTCCCAAACCATACACATATTACACAGTCCCACAGTCTCTCAATTTAGACTTACTGCTTCATTCTTTCTGAAAAAAATAGGCTAGCGGTTTGGTTCTCACATTTTGTCTCCTGCTAAACCTTCCAATTCACCCCAGAAAAGAAAAACTCCTTTGCTTTAACTCTAAATAAATATTTTGGATCTACACGGACCCTCAACCAGTTGTCTGAAATCTCTGCTGATATACCCAGGGAATTTTAAAGAATAGCTTAATTTGGCATTAAATTAGAAAGACAAGTAAAAAAATGACTGAATTCATGCACTTTTAAGCTCATAAAGAACAGGGATAACAATTCTGTTAGAACTCACGCTGCAAACAGCAGTAACTATGTTCACAGGGAAAAATAATGGAAATAAAGGAACTAGGCACACACGCAGACTGAGAAATGATTGCCTAAACTAATGCAGAGCACAGCAAGTAAGGCATCTCAAAGTAAGATACACACAAAAATTAAGATGAGCAGAAAACAGAGGAACTGACACGTTGCAGGAATTGTATATTTTCCAGTACAGGATCCCATGCAGGTCACGTACCTAGGGGCTACGTGCTTTACAGGAATCTGTCAGTTTAGTGCCTTGATGCTGATGGTTCTTATCTACACACTGCCGGAACGCCTGGTGGTTCTGTTTTGCAGTTCATAAAAGCAGTAATGCTGAGAGCAACATTTTATTTGTGACCCATTGTGTTCCCATTTTCCCACTGAAAAAAGCCTAAAAACACATTATGTCATTTTTGAGGGGGAGGTTGTAATAGCTCATCCTTTTTATGCACATTCACCATCTTATTGTTTCTCTCAGGTATCATCTGTTAAATGAAAAATAACAGGATACAATTGAACAAATATTATTAAATACTCAAATAAAAAATTGCAATGTTTAAACAGTTAGGTGTTAGTTAGCACAGAAGTCCTGAAGAATATGCGAGAGAAGCTTGAATTTTGATGCGTTAGGCTGAATAAGGCTGGTTTACTGCATAGACTGAGTCCAGGCTCATACAACATGGCCTCCTAATCCTTACCTTTGGAACGCTAAGGATATGGGATACGTATCTCCACAATAAAGATGGGTGATGAACATACTGTTCTTTAAAACAGTGTCCAAAACTCATTTTCTTCCAGGGGCCTCCTGAGTTGGCACTCAAGACAGGATTTGGCTCCTATGGGCATCTATATGCAAGTATGTACCCGTGGGCACATTGTGTAATCTCCTGTTGCACTCAGCTGAAATCTATTTAGTACAGTCAATGGAGCTCACTCAGGTGCCCAAATATAGGTGTCTAGTTGAGATTCCCTAGTACCATACGGAGGCATCTAAACAGGGCTGGCAGACACGACAGTGATGATGGGACTTATGGCAAACCAGAACCCTACTGCAGCAGCAACAGGATGCTACAGGGACACCCTTTACTATCTGAAATGACTCCTGAATGCAGCAACTCAGTGAAGCCCAGTGACTTCTGATTTTGGCTTTACTCTGATCTTAATAATTGTACTTTCTAATGTATAGTGCCTTTATTGAATCACCTGGGCCTGATCCTGACGTGCAGATAATTCTGGAGAAGCTGTACATGAGATTTTTGAAGGGTGATGATACTCTATGGTGCACAGCAATGAAAAAAGAATTTGCAATGTTCCTTCAGGCTGCTCTGGCACTGGTGGCAGTCCTGCTTCAAGAGCGAGGTTGGACTGGATGACCAGGAAACCTCCAGGCATCTCTTCCAACTGAATTTTTTATGATGCTATGGGCCTGGCTTATTCATTCCTCCACAACAGAGCATCTTTCTAATCTCTTCATGAGGTCTGCTCCATCCTTGAGTTGAACCAGAAGCCAGTATTTATGTTTTTCATGGCTTTTCTGTGTGAGTCTGAATTGGTTCAACAGTTCTCCAGGCCATGGGCTGTGCCTCTATTTACATGTGTAAAGGGTCCAGCACACCCCCTGTGATGCAAAAAAACAGTATCTCAAGAGACTGCATCTGTTTTTCAATTGTGTCTAATTATATGGAGGCCTTATATCAAGAAATATGTCACTTAAGGAAAAGCTAAGCGTGAACTGAAAGCCGATCATATATTTAAGTGGTTTTCAGAACACAGATAATAAAGAAAACAGCAAGTATTGATTTTAACCAAATTGACTGTTGTTCTATGCGCAACAAAGTCTTCCTGATTGTGACAATTCACTAAATTTATATAATCTTATGACATGAAACCTGGAGAGGGACTTTTTACAAGGGCATGTAGTGATAGAACAAGGGGGAATGGCTTCAAACTGGAACAGGGTAGATTTAGACTAGATATCAGGAAGAAAATTTTCACTATGAGGCACTGGACCAGGTTGCCTGGAGAAGTTGTGGATGCCCCATCCCTGGAAGCGTTCAAGGCCAGGTTGGATGGGGCTTTGAGGAATCTAAATGGGAGGTGTCCCTGCCCATGGCAGGGGGGTTGGAACTCGGTGATCTTTAAGGTTGCTTCTGACCCAAACCATTCTATGATTCTAACCATTCTATGATTGTATGTTTGAGCTGTTAAGCAGTGTGAAGGTGGGTTGCTACTAATGGAAGGGGACAAGAATGTGAGCTTGAGTGCAAGGTCTCAGTTGTCCCCACTTCTTCACTGTTAGCTCCTTTCCTGCCTTAGCTCCACATAGCTTTCCCCAAAGCAAACCTACGAGAGAGAGAAAAGAGATGTAAGCAGGAAAAATGGGGGCACTGATAATTCCTAACCCTCTTTTACTTTGTAGTAGAAACAGCCTGAGAGGTCAACACTGGTGAGAGAAGCCTAGAGCTCCTTGGGCTAAGAGGTATCACAGAGGCTGTACACAGAATACCAGAGCGGTAGGTGTGCCAAGAAGAAAGCACCGCAGGGGTGTCCAGCATTGGGGGGATCTATTGCATGGTGTCATGGTGAATACTGGTATGACTAGAACAGCTGCATCAGCAGTAATGCAACAAAAAGGCCCAGAATAGGACATTTATTCACGGATTCACAGATTTGACATAGTTGAAAGGTACCTCTAGAGATCATCCAGTCCAACTCCCCCGTCATTTATTCTTTTCACTTGAGAAATTAATTTCAGAACAGAATGAAATAACTGGATGTAATTGAACAGACATCCAGCTTAATATTTGTCTTTAAAATATCTGATAACTATATATTTTTTGGAGAACGCAGTGTTGGATTCTCAGTTGACTCATTCATTGTGCAAGTATCTATTAGATTTCCAACCACTGAGATTTATTTCTTTTCATTAAAAGTCCACATTATTATTTATATGGTCAAGAACATAAGTAATGTTGGAAAAATAAGTATTAAAGTCTAAGAATAAATATTCAAGTCAATAATAACAGAAGAAAATAAAAATATGTAGTACATATTAAAAATGAAAACAATTGTTATAAATATAATGGCCTTAAATGTTTGCTTTTATGTGACAGATGTTTTTAACAAAATGTCTGTGTTGGCAGTTTGAGCACACTTATGATTTTAATTTGTGTAATATTCCCTTTTAGTATTGATGTCTATTTACAACATCTGTGAAGGGTCTGTAACCTGAATGTGACAGGGAAAAACTAACAGACTGCTATTGGAATCTTTCCACTGGGTCCATGTAACAGACTATTAACAAAAATCTTAAATAGCTATTCTAATCATCAACAGCAATCTTACGCAAATTATATCAGACCCAAAGGACCCGATTAACTTTAAAATGCCTTACAGACCTGAAACATAAATTGTGCTCCTCCTGCCTTCCTCTGTAGAGTCAAAATTGTATCGTATCACAGGCATGGGTTTTAGCTAGGCACACACAAAATCAGTATGCAAGGCAGGCTGCAGACACACAGGCAGGGTTCCACTTTCATGACAAGGAAAGCACATTTCTGAGTATTGAAATTAAATGTAATCCTTTCTTTTTTTTTTTTCCTTTTTTTTTTTGTTTCCCCCTATTGCTCTTCTATAAATCTCCAACTGGAATTCCCGTTCGGTAACAACTCTTTTAAGCAGCTGGAACTTGGACAACATCCTGGCACGGGAAGGCATTAATAAGTCGATGAAGCACTGTTGTTAAAGTGATACCACTTATAGAGGTAGATACAGGATTTCTGTTTGAGGAAAGCCAAGTCTTACTTACCAAGACAGTTTCAGAGTGTAGGAAAGTGTGAATGAGGGAATACGAGCTGCCCTTTACTATTAATTGTTTAATATTTGCACCAAAATTTAAGATGTTAACTATTATTGTGGTGTCCCAAAGGTCTTTTCCATAGAGTTCTTGCTTGTTCACGCCTTCTAAATCAGGAGCCAAGATTCCCCCCACCTTTTGCCACTTAGGCCCTCTCTTCCCCTCTCCTCCCACACATGCCCTTTGTTTGACCCCATCTATACTACAATAACTATTTAATTAACAACAGTTGTTAAATTTGTTTATGGCCTGACCTTATAACACAATTTGACTGGCCAGTTAGGATGGAGCCAAACTGTTTTATATCTAGGTTTAAAAAAAAAGCCTAGGTAGAGATCTAAGCTAAGGAGTGTTTTTTCTTACAAAAACTGAAAACTGAAACACAACTAAAAAAAGTCATTCCATTTGTGTCACCCTTTGGCCTCATCTGCCCTGGCTGTCCAAGCTGCATTATAACCAAGTCCTTGACGATGGACCCCAGCAGCCATTGCTAAAGTTTGCTATTTTTCATACAGGAGAGGAGAATGGGAGACAGTCCTTTGAAAGCTTTTATGTACGGCAAAGCTGTTCATTTAAGGCAAAAAAGTTCTTTTGGTTTCTACCCCTGTTTTCCTTGGCATTTGGAAGTTGGGTCCGGTTTCTGGCAAGAGAACCCCAGGGTCTCTGGCAAATCTGAGTCTCTGCTGGGTACAGCTGCTTCCTTCTGAGCCACTGATATGGTCCCAAGGGTAGGAAATTTCTGGTGTTCCCTGCAGTTACTTTTTCTTTCTCTCTCACTGGACATATTTCACTTCTCTTTTTCTTCCTATATCCTTTTATCCTCCTTTGCCAAAGTCCCTCTTGTTTCTTGTGTTTTTATTTCCAACTGTTTTTTCCTTCTTTTGCTCTTTGTCCCTCAGGATTTCCACATTAAATCACTTAAAAATAGAGCATAAAAGTCTTAGTTTAACAAAAAAGAGGTGTTAGCTTTTGTTTACCACTCTACTTCTAAGTGCATTGAATGTGGAAATCCTGTGAGACAGAACTAAGACATTCTCCTAAGGATTGACACTTTTCTAGATGTGTTGCTTATAATTCACAAATTATATATCACACAAATAAAACTAGGGATATTTTCCATATTACTTAGGCTTTTTTCTTTTTCAGAAACATTCAGATAATGGTTTAAGTACTTTAGTATTTTTAGTACCTCAGTGGATATACCTCTCTCTGAGTGCAGGGTGATTCCCCAGCCCTTCTGCTGCGTAAGCAAAACCGACTTGGAAAGTTTTATTTCACCTCTATGAAAAGAAATGGGACTGCAGATGGGTCTAGAGCCAGACCATGGCACACTTTGAGTGTATTTGCACAACAGAGAAGAGAAGAAGCAAGGCCTCACTGGATGTAAATGGAAGAAGCTGAAGGAACTCACGCACTTGCCCTCTGAAGGGAGGTTGGTTATTGGTAGAAGGGAGAAATGCTCTTCTTTGTGCCAATCTCACTGCTCATAGAAGAGGATTCAACACTGCTGCCAATGCTGTCTCTGAGACAAAGCTAGCCCAGGTGAATAGAGATTTATTAGCACTTTTCATCACTGCATATTGTGGCCAAAATGGCACTCAATTAAAAAAAAAAAAAAGTGAGCATGGGTGGACAAACAGACAAACATTCCACACTGTGAATTTCAGGGTCTTATAGTAAAGTCATCAGACATTCACTGGAGAAAACTAGGTACACTCACTCCCAGACAGCTCAGTTCTTCTGTCTGTGTAACTGGGCTCAAAAGGGGCTTCCCATGAGACTTCTTCCACTTCCCAGTCACATTCGCGGTTGAGCTAGCACAGCAGTGGTGTTGCTATCAGAGTATCTCCTCATTCCAGCTTCACCCCAACAGAGCGAGAAGGCACAGAACTTAATTTCATTGTGTATTCTTTGTTTATCCAAATGTGAAAAAGATTTCAGCTTGAAATCAGTCAGATTTTTGGATACAGGCTCAGCCTGTTTCTTATTTTATTTAAATGGACTTATTTTAAGTTCTGTTACTGTCCTTTTGAACTAGCTGTCCTCCTGCTTTCTTTGTGTAATGAGCTGTATGTGTTCCAAAACAGTTGAGTGAAGTTAAATCATAAAACAATGGATCTCTGCTGAACCTGAGTGTCAAGGAAAAATTAAAAACATATTTTGGAGAAAGGTTAAGGAATCACATCAGCCACCAGTCTGGGTACATATGAAAGATTCAGGCATACTAATAAACCTAAGTTCAACTGGTAATGTACGGATTTTCTGCAAAAGTTTATGTTCAAAAATTTTTAGTCTTTTGTTCAGCTCACTTATGATGTACATAGCAGAATTAGTTCCTTTACCCGAAATGAAAACTTGGACTTAACTCTTCTACGTTTCTTGAAATTAAATTGTTCCAGGTAGACACAAGTTTTGGACTGTTATTCACCTATTCACACAAAGTTTTAATGGAACTAAATGAAAATTTATTGTATTCTTTGCAAGATTTTTCAACAATATCTATAGCAGTATTAAAGCAGATAAATCACTGTATTAAATACACATGTTCCCTAATTGCTATTACTTTTACCCTGGTTTCTCATAATTCCTGCAACGAGGCAGTCTGTCCTCCTCTCCTGACCTTCATGGCCAGCTTCAATCAAATTAGAAAGAGTAAGTCTCAAACTGAGATCTTATCTTAGGTTCTTAACTTGAAGAAACATTTCAGGGAACTGGAGAAGAAGCCCTCCTAGAGAGCAAAGTTTCCCTCTACAATCAATGGAGACAGGTAAATGCCTTTGGATGTCTCTGAAGGCAGACCCTGTCTGCAAAATTTAGATGCCTGTTCTCAGAGAGGCAGTGATGATCTTCTGTTGCTTGTGGTAGGGGCAGAAACTCTGAGAGAAGGCTGTTTACATAGCTTTCTTGAATTTAAGCTCATTAGGTTCCTTGGGTAGGCAATCTTGATCCCATCTTAGATCAATGAGGGTCTTCTGGAGGATAGAAGTCCTCAGACAATTGGCCCTCACTGAGGTAGAGGCACACTGAGCTCAGCTATGGCACCGTCTGTCTGGCTGTGCCCAGGGGGACAACCAGTGCACCCACACCTCTTGATAAGCAGAAGCATATGATGAACCTCAATTGGCTGAAAGGGTGAAGAAGACCTGGGCAAGGGGGCTGTGTTTATGATGGGGAGGCTGAAGAACAAAGATAGAAGTCCATAAGAAACAATTTGTTCCTTTCAGAATTTGTTTGCATTCATTAGTTCTGCTGCTCACAAAACATTTTATTCAAGTATGTCATTTGCTTTTGTTTGCTCTTGTAAATGCCAAATGCATTCCAAATGCAACTACTGGAGTAACGACTAAGCCTGTCCTTACCGTACCAATTGCTTTTCCATGACATCAAATGCAAATCCTGTGTTGTAGGAATATATCTTTTGTAGGAGGATTTGCTGATATTGCAGTCCAAATGCCTAACTCTTACAGGAACAACCATTGCACTGACTCTTGCTTACATTTTTAATCTTTCTTTGGCCCCTGGCCATTTTCTAAATAAATGAAACATGCCTCTATTGTTCCGTCCAGCAGACAGATGATAAAAAGTCTGTTTCAGACTATAGGCAAGTCAGTCCTCAGCCAGTCACTTCTAAAGATATGGAACAAGTACAGCAGTCTTTAAGTTTAATACTACCCTTTCACATTTTAAATCAATTTACAATCTTTCTTTGTAATCAGTTTGGTTACTTCCCAAATCCAGTACAGGGGATGTTTTATTGCCAATTCTTCATTTCTGGTATGATGTTCTTGATAAGGGTTATGTCAAAGACAACACTTCTTGATCTGTGCAGAATCTTTGACACAGCATCTCACACAGGCCCTTTGTTTCAATAAAGGTATGGATGGTACATATACCTTAACAAGTCATTTTTCTAATGATCTGCTTTGAAGGTCACAAAATACTGTTAATGATGTTCCAAATAACAAGGACCCTTTGCCTTCTAGAATTCCCCTTGAGTATATACTTGGCTGAAATAAATTTTTGTGTATATTAACAATATAATCTCTTTGCAGTGCTCACAAAATAACAGACTTACTTACATTAGTGAAGACACAACACTTCATAAGCCAATATATAATTCAACTGAGAATTCTGATTTTCAGCCTGATTTAAAAGTAACCTTAGAGTACAGCTAGTTTCAACATGATTAACACATGCAGCAAGCTAAGAATTCACCAAATACCTAATTACCAGTAAGATTCATTTTGCACATGAATTCAGAAGGCTTTTAAAAGGTAAATGAAAAACTGTTGTGAAATGAAAAGTTTTATATAGTATGGGAGCTGAAACCATTAACTCACAGCCAATTAAAAATCTTAAACTTGTAGGCATTAAAAACATATATATTTAGGGATATCTGCATATTTCCACAAAAAAGACCGCTTTTTCTATCTCAGAATTTTGTATTGTCAGAAAAAGAAAAACATGATCATATGTCAAGGATTCCTGCATGTCTGGCTGTCCACTTGGAGCCATGGCAATAGCTTTGCCCGGGCTGTCAGTTCTGGGCAAATGGCCACCATGCATGCACCGGTCCCTGCACTCGCCTGCACTTAATATACAGTCTATTTGCACACATTACAGATGCAAATGTACAGTGTGTTTTCTGCATGTGCAATAAACCCTTCACTTCAAGAAATGTCAGGCTCATGGTGCATGAACTGGCCACCTCTGTGCAATCCTCAGCCCCAACTCCTAGAAATAGACAAGCCCTACAATATTTATTTGAATATTGACCTCTCGTGCCTGCTTGCAGCAGACCTATTTGGCCAAAACTCTCACTGGCCACATTGTGAGCCATACTGAAGCATGGCTGTGTCTATACCAGTCAATAAATCAGGCCAGGGTGCCTTCCATGGCCCCGAGGGAAGAAGCATGATGCTGATGCTGTACCCTTTCCCCGAAACGGGGTGGCCCTGTTCATGCTGCATATTGGGAATGGTCATGTTGTCCCCTATATTGTGCGGGGGCAGTGTCTGGGAGCTTACTAGTTGGCACAGGACTATGCCGGGAGCTGCTACCAGTTAGATAATACAGATAGTTTCTGGACAGTGTTTGAGGCCCTGATTTAACCCTGTTTATTTTACTTCTCCTGATGTCAATCACCAGGAATTACAGAAGAGGCAGCGAAGGCGTCTGTGTCCCGGGGCACTGGGCCACTCTAACAGTGGAAATACCAAATTCTGGCTTCAGAATTGCGTGGAACCAAATGAGGAACCAATAACTTGTTTTACATATATTTCTTTGTTTGTGAGGGCAGTGTTTGTGTTCTGCTTTACACATGCACATTTACTCATTTACAATGCTCCTTGTATTTAAAACTCAGGTGTCTCAAACTGCTATAGACCTTGTTGTTCTTTCTAAATCCACTCATACAAATGCCCTCTGCTTACAGATCATGCTGCTTCCACCTGTAAGCAATGCTCAGCTCTCCCAAAACCACTATACAGCCCACATTTCTGGCCCTGTGGGGGTATTTTTATGCATAACCACAGATGGGATACAAGTAGTACAATATTTGGCTTTTAGAGTAACAATGAAACAATAGGTCGAAATTCACCAGTGAAGCCCAGTTTCTAATGAATTTGTGTCCCATAGCTCAATGAACTTTCCTTCAAACTGGGCCATAAGCTCAAGTTCTTACTAGACATCAGATAATCCACGCAGATGCTAGCCATTTTATGAATGCTATCATTCATAGCTGGGAAGCCTTCAGGAATATTCACACCTAGTTTAACATGAAAGAATTCTTGGAAGAGAGAAATCTTGGCTATGATGTTGTTTCACCACTGCCTTGTGGGGGCTGAAGATCAAAATACTCATGCGTAAGCTGTTTAGAATTTGTGTTTCTTCATCTCACAATTCTCTTCTCCCCCCGGAGGGTCACTAATGCCATCTAAGATACCTTAAGATATCTGACACGTGCATATGGAGCTAGAGGGTATGACAGAAGACCAACAGGAGACTGGTGCCCTACTGGACCAGAAGTGGGTGACCTGTTGTTCCCAATCTGGAACTAAATCAAGCCTGCAGTCAATAAATGCCATGGATTTTAGAGAGCTGTTGGGCTGTCCAGAGTTGGGCACCTGTTTTAGGAGGAGCTGAATGTCACCTGAAGGGTGTTTCTCTCCTCAACCTAGCTGTGTGTTCTCATGAGATATGAACCTGCATCAAAGGTGGCTGAAGTCCGTGACCACTTACTGAGGGAGGAGTCCTCTACAGGCCTCTACAGGCCTGTCAGTCTGACCTCGGTGCCTGGGAGGTCATGGAACAGATCATCTTGTGTGCCATTATGCAGTGCATGAAGGACGCTCAGGTGATCAGGCCCAGCCAGCACGGGTTCATGAGGGGCAGGTCCTGCTTGACAAACCTGATCTCCTTCTATGACAAAGTGACCCACTTGGTGGATGAAGGAAAGGCTGTGGATGTTGTTTACCTGGATTTTAGCAAGGCCTTTGATACAGTGTCCGCAGTACCCTCCTGAAGAAACTGACTGCCCATGGCTTAGATGGGAATACCCTCTGCTGGGTTAAAAACTGGCTGGAGGACCAGGCCCAGAGAGTGGTGGTGAACGGAGTTAAATCCAGTTGGCGGCTGGTCACAAGTGGTGTCCCCCAGGGCTCAGTCCTGGGGCCAGTTTTCTTTAACATCTTTATCAATGACCTGGACGAGGGGATCGAGTGCACCCTCAGTAAGTTCACAGATGACACCAAGCTGGGCAGCAGTGTCGACCTGCTGGAGGGTAGAGAGGTTTTACAGAGGGATCTGGACAGGCTGGATCTGGACTGGCTGAGACCAACAGGATGAGTTTCAATAAGGCCAAGTGCCAGGTCCTGCACTTGGGTCACAACAACCCCAGGCAGCGCTAGGGGCTGGGGGCAGAGTGGCTGGAGAGCTGCCCGGCAGAAAAAGACCTGGGGGTGTTGGTTGACAGCAGGATGAACATGAGCCAGCCGTGTGCCCAGGTGGCCAAGAAGGCCAACAGCATCCTGGCCTGTATCAGGAACAGCATGGTGAGTAGGACTCCAGAGGTGATTGTCCCACTGTGATAGGCACTGGTGAAGCCTCACCTCGAGTACCGTGTCCAGTTTTTGGCCCCTTCCCACAAAAAGACATTGAGGTGCTGGAGTGGGTCCAGAGAAGGTCAACAAAGATGGTGAGGGGTCTGGAGAATAAGTCTTATGAGGAGAGGCTGAGGGAGCTGGGGTTATTCAGCCTGGAGAAAAGGAGGCTAGGGGAGACCTTATCGCTCTCTACAGCTCCCTGAAAGGAGGGTGTGGAGAGGTGGGGTCGGTCTCTTCTCCCAAGTCACAGGCAATAGGACAAGAGGAAATGGCCTCAAGTTTCACCAGGGGAGGTTCAGGTTGGATATTAGGAAAAATTTTTACACTGAAAGGGTTATCAAGCATTGGAATGGGCTGCCCAGGGAAGTGGTTGAGACACCATCCCTGGAGATATTCAAAAGACAAGTTGACATGGTGCTCGGGAATATGGTTTAGTGTTGTTTGTTTGGTTTGGGTTTTTTTGGTTTGTTTTGGGCTTGGTTTTGGTTTTTTTTGTCAGAGTTAGGTTGATGGTTGGAATAGATGATCTTAAAGGTCCCTTCTAACCTAGGTGATTCTGTGATTCTGTGACTCAGACACAATATGCTCCCCTAGGCCCTGCCTCCTTATGACACTGGGCCCAGTCACAGCTTCAATAATTACTTTTCTGCTGCTGTTAGTCCCCTATTCCATTCTATCCACTGTAGAGGACCTTCTACCTGATCTAGAGGAGGACAGTTATGCCAGCCCCAGCAACAGAAATTCATTGGGTCTGCTGCGGGGCTAAGTCTGGGTTTGAAGGTGATGAATGACCATCTTTGGTGACAGTTGTGCTTGGCAGATTGGCACGCAGTATTTGCTAGAAAAGAAACTGAGCCTGTGTAGGAGGATCTCTCTGAAGGCAGCACCATAAACAGTTCTGTTCTTTGAGATCCCACCTGGAGGGTTTTCTGCAAGAGAATAAGTCTGTTGGTTTACACTTGGATGAATGGAAGCAGAAGTTAGCTATCTAGGTTTCATAATTAACCATGATGGACCTCTGTAATGATTTCTGAACATGGGATGCTGTCTTAGTTATTGCTGGATATTAGAACTATGAATGTGTTGCTTTAGTAACAGGATTGCTGTTTGTAAAAAGCAAGGAAGAAAAAAATGGAAGAAATTAAACCATTAAACACAGAGTGGTGGTTCAGAGAGAATTCCTCAAAGGGGAAAAAAGAGAACACAGAAGATCAAAGGGACTTATAGCTGTTTAAAGATGGATGAGGAGAAGAAGAGGCATTTTCTGGACTATATAGATAGCATTCTAGGATAAATAGTACTGATTTGTCTGAGAAATCTAGGCTTCTATTCCTCAACATCAAAGGGACGAAGCCTCAGGTCCAATAGACCTGCACATAGACTTCTGAAACATGTTGGTGTACACAAACACACACAGATAGACATATACATATTTTATATGGAAAATATATATATTTTAAATGGTTGTGTCTCAGAAAGCAAGAATTCATGTGGACTCAAGTTTTCATGCTTGACTCTACTGATGGGGCTGAGAAATTCATTGAAATCCACAGAACAGGAAGGTAGGGTTAATATGGCCACTATAATACTTTTGGTGCAATAGCTTTTAATCTCAAAATGTTCACAAAACTCTCCATATGTTTGGTGATGTTATTTTTAGAAACATGTTAGGTTTTTTTTCTTTTCTTTTTTTTTTTTCTTTTTTGCCAGCGTCTGAGTCATAATCTGGAGGATATTTTGCAGCAACTTGCTGCTGTGGATGAATGTATCATGCACATTAAACAAGTGTTGCTACTGTTCACTTTAAGCCAGCTCACAATCTGTATACTCATTCAACGTTTTTCTCCAAACAGTATACATCATTCTGAGCAGCTTCTATAAACAGACCGAGTTCTGCTTGCTATAGCAACCCACCTCCAATAAGTGAATTTTCTGGTTGATTAAAGAGAGGAAAAGTAATATTTCTTAGGTGCTCTGAAAGAAAAATTGGGAGATCCAGCATACTTGGGTCAATAAATATCTGGTCATGCTACCCCACAACAAGGTCCTCATCCATTCTTGGGGTGTGATGGATGCCCAAAGGCCAGGGGAAGAAAAGTAAGAGATAATGATAACAATTGGATGTAAACTGGGGCCTGTCTCAGTACAGAAAAAAAAGATACTGGATTATTATTCTTCAGTTTAAAAAAATGACTTGGAATTTCAGTTGGAAATTCAAACATGGTTTTGAAAGTCATTTTATAGATTCGTAATGCCTGCACGTGTTCTTTCTGATCAATGCCATCTCTATGTTAGACCTCCGTATGTTCTTTTGAGTCACAGCAGAACCTTCTAAGGGCTCTAGGATTTAAATATAGGGATTAATCAGCTCTTAAGCATTTTTGAATTAAACTGAGATTGGAAAAACGCTCTGCGAGGCAAGCAAACCTACTCTGGAGGACAAGACGACTGCACACCTGGACCTGTTCCCTCCTACGTGCCAGCACCTGTGTGTTTTGTGTCACCGAAATGGCAATTTTTCCTGCCGTAGAATGAGACTGTGCCAAGGCACATGTGACAAGATGATCCCATCACTTGAGCTGAGGGGGATGGGTGTCACATTTCAGTCAAATCAGGGGAGTATTTTTGGTCAAACAATGAGGAAGCACCACGATTTGCTTGGGTCAGAGCACACATAATTCATCACCGGTTTATGTTCTGTTAAAGTATGCTAAGAATATACCATTTGTCATTTAAATGAGCTTATTTTAATGTATAATGAAGCATGATTCATGTTTCCTTACACAGTTTTATTAGGCTTTTCAGTTTTCATATTTATCTGTTATTTTTCTTTTTTTTGTGTGCATCCACCATTAGTCATGAGGATAAAAGGGCGTGATTCTTGTCTAATAGGAAGAAAAGTAAGGAAAAACAGAGACTGAATAAAATATTTTCAGTTTGTTTCAATGCCGCACATATTTTGTTTTGAATAAAACCAAAGAAAACAATAATTTGACCCATGATGAACAGAGAACAGTATTTCAAACTAGGTAACTTAAAATGCATCATAATTATCCTGGTACATCAGCTAAAGTTACATGTATCAATAGGGCTTTTACTGGGATGAAATGTAACACTTGCATACATACAGCTGACCCTTAAATGTGCAGATCAATGGATTTAAAGTTATGCATGTAAATGTTTGAACCACTGAAGCATAAAAAAGATAAAGTCGGCCCATAAATATAATTTGTTTGTTTAAACAGTGTAAAATGAAACATAATCCTAAGTGGAACCATTTTTTGTCTTTTAAATGACAACTTCGACTTCACAACGAATCACGCTTCTTTCTAAACATTGTTTTGTTTCTTGCTCCGAGCAAGACTTAAAAGTTGCTTCACTGAAAGCTGGCGTAGGGGAGGAGGAAGGGGTAAATTCCGCAGCTGAAGGTGGACAAAGGTAACGTTTCTTTGGCAGCAGGAAGCAAGTAATTTCTGTTTGGCAAAAAGGGATGCTTGCATTTCCGCAGACATTGGGATTATGAGAAGCAGCCCTGGCAGAAAGGAATGACTGGAGAGCACGCAGGTGAAATCTGAAGGCACGTCAAATGGTTCTGAAACGTGTAAAATGATTGTCCTCAGATAGGATGCAGTCCCATATTGCACGCATTTAGCTTCCTGGATGTGATGAGTCATATGGACCCAAATGAGAATACCCATGTGTGTAAAATTAAGATTCGAGTATTTACAATGATATCACCACAGCAGTTCAGATCAGTCCAGTGTTTTAAACTTCAGCGTTTTCTTTCTGGGAGATATCACTGAGGCTTAAAAGTGTTGGCAAGCCTGGAAGGAAAGTATTTAATTCTTAAGCAAATAAGATTTTAGTATCATCAGCTCCTGACAGAAATCCCTAATTAGTGTATCTTTTGTTTATAATGATATAGTATATCCTCTGTTTATAAAGACAGATAGTATATCGCAAGTGTGCATGAGTAGCAACAGAAAGTTTTAAATATTTAACATGTGTAAATTACTGCATTATTTTTATTCCAGAACTGATGTCACTCTAGAGCCTTATTTCAACCCATTTGAGAATTTCTGTTTGGGACATTTTGAAGTATCTGAGAAAAACATTTCCATCTGAAAGTTCCTGGGAAACGACATTATAGATCCCAGAGCCAATAGGCATCCAGAGATTGTGTGAGATGCCCATAAATCAAAAGAAATGAACAGCTGGAGCGTCCATTCCTTTCAACTGATGTTAGGAGCACTCAGCACCTCTGAAAACTAGCTTGCTTACCAGGTGCCTAAATAAGGATGGATCGGTGCTTTGAAAAATGTGAGCTTAATAAGTCAGTTTTGGAAATTTACAGCAACGTTTGCTATAACATTTCCATCACACACCACAGTCAGGGAGGAAATAGGATGCCTGGAATAACTGCAGGTTATGCCTCTAGACTTGACCCTGACACACACTGCATCTGGAGGCTTGCAGGGTTGGATTCCTGGCTTTTTCCAGAGCTTTGTTAAGCTCAGCGATGCACAACAGCCTGCGAATCATTGTCATTTTTAGGACTGGAGGCCAAATTGATGTTGTTATTTATGGAGAACCTTTTCTCCATATGGGAAGGCTTTCCTTCTAGGAAGGTTTCAAACACAGCAACCAGCTCTGTTCTGCTCTCGCAGTGCTCTTGTATGGATTACAGTGGAACAGTCGGGAGTCTCTTTCTCTCTTTGCTAACACAAGTACTGAGGAAGGTTTTACAAGACCCATCAGTGAATGTTGCAATCCAGGCATATGCTACGGCAAATTGCAATCACTTGAAAGCAAGTGATTTCAGCGGGGACTTCTTCAAAACACATGGTGTGGTGTGGTCTTTGGCACTTAGATCTTGCCCTACTTCAAGCAGAGAAAAAAATCAGGAAAATTAAAATAAAACAAATTTAGATTACTGTAATCTCAGAGTAATGAATGTATATGCTCAAACTTCAGGAAATTATTTTTTTCAGCCTTACATCAACTCAGCTGCTTTGCATATGTTGGCCTTGGTTAGTTCTGCTCTGTTTTGGGGCATAGATGTTAGTATGTTTTTAATATTTGTTTCATATCTCTGAGATTTACAATTGATATGTGTACTTTAATACTTTTGATAACATACAATATTTGTCTCCTAAATCTCTGGGATACTGGCCATCAACCCATTCTTGTCTTGGTAAAGCTAAGTTTATGTACTTATGTACATGTGTATGAAAATATGCAAAAGTGTGGATCTTATTTTGTGACTGTGGCTCCTTGGTGTGATCTGTAGACATAAAGCCTATTTAACAGGACCATATTATACATCGGGGAGGATGGCTGTTAAGAGAGAACTCTGGCTCTGCCCATGCCCAGCATGGAGAACCAAAGTTCCACAGAACGGCAGAAGCCAGCAGGCACCTCTGGAAAGGGTTAGTCCAGCTCCCTGCTCAGGACTGGGCCACCTATTTAGGTGCTCAGAGCAATGTCCAGTCTGGTTTTTAACACCTCCACGGATGTAGACTCTGTGGTTGTTCAGGACAACCTGCTCCTATGTTTGTCCACCTGCATGCTAAAGGAATTTTTTAAATTTGAATGAAATTTCCCGTATCTTATAGAATTATAGAATGGTTAGAGTTGGAAGGGACCTTAGAGACCATTGAGTTCCAACCCCCCTGCCATGGGCAGGGACACCTCCCACTAGAGCAGGTTGAGGACTCCAAAGCTGGACATAGTACTCCAGGTGGGGTCTCATGAGCGCAGAGGGGTAGAATCACCTCCCATGTCCTGCTGGCCACAGTTAGTGCCCTTTGCCTCAAGCCCTGTCAGTTGGCACCACTGAGAAGAGCCCAGCTCCATCGTCTCTACTTCCCCCATGAAGTATTTATGTACGTGGATTAAGATCCCCCCCACACCAAGCCTTCCCTTCTCCAGGTTGAACAGCCCCAGCTTTTGGCCTTTCAGATGTTCAAACCCATTAATCACTTCCATGGCCCTGCATTTCTGCCCTTAGGTCCAAACTCATCACACCTAATCAAAGCTGTGCCTTCCTCAAGACAAAGCTTTTGGC
>JAHREE010000218.1:694561-813483 GCA_033628505.1 Tringa tobata
CCATGTTGCGGCGGCGGGAACGGGGGCGGGAGCGCGGGTGGCGGCCGACGGGGTGTACGGAGCATGCACGGCGCCAAGCAGCGTCCCGCGGACGCGCACCCGGGCCAGTGGGTGCTCATTGCGCCAGGTAACCCAGCGGGGCTCCGAGGTGGGACAGGCCCCGCCGTAGCGCCGGTCTCTCGGTCTCCACCGCGCCCCGCTGAGTGGCCCTGGTGGCGCCTGCCCGCATCGCGGCGGGGATGGGCCGCCGCTCGGGCAGGCGGCGGGTGCCGTTCTCCGAGGGCGTGGGGCAGGTCTCCGGGCTGCTGTGTGCAGCCGGCCCCGGCCCTGGTGTGGTAAAGGGCGGTTTGAGACACAGCCGTTACACAGGGGCCTACAGAGTGCCCTCCGTTCCCCTCTCTAGGGACGCTCTTTCCCTCACTGCAACCGTGCGTTTTATTTTTGTGTGTCATCAGGGTTTTCCAAAGGTCAGCTCGCCCCGGGTTTACAGGCAGGAGCTGTAAAAGCGAGGTCTTGTCACCAAGGTCTTTGATGGAACCTTGCCATCATCTTCCTGCTGCTGGCAGCCTACCTTGCCTTCATCCCCTTAGTCCTTTCCTGGCATTTTTTGAAGGGAACCACTTTGTGCCCTAAGCCTTAGCTTTAAAACAAGCTCCTTGGAAACCATAAGTCCTAAGCCAGAGTGAGAGCTACTCAGCACCTCCTCTCTATAGGCTAAAGATGCAGATGTCCACATGGCAGCTCTGCAGATGCAATATACACAAGGCCTTAAACACTGTGTAGGCTTAGTTTCTCTCACTCAGTACTGAATAAATGGGAAGATGCCTTTCTCCCTTTACGTTTATTTCTGCCTAGTGTCAGGTTCTAAAGTTTTAAATTCACAGATCACAAAAGGTTTTTGTGTTTAAGAGTATGAATGAAACAGGATGTGCTCAAACTCCAAGAGGCTACGAGGAAGAAGCCGTTTTATAAGTGGTTCTTTTTGATTTCCTAAGGAAATGCAACTTACACAATTAGCTGTGGGTCAGCATTGTACTGTGCCTATTTCTTACCCCACCCAAAACTTTTCAGTGTTAATTTCAGCCAAACCTGATAAAAAGGAGGAGCTCTTTGAAGTAATTTTATGACCTTTGTGAAAATGTTTGCGATGATGTGAGAAATGCTATAAATGGCACCACTGAAGGAAAGGTATAGCAAGAGCTTAGTTCAGCAAAGGCTGAAAGCAAGGCAGGAGCTCAGTCTTGAGATATGCATCCATAAGAAACCAGGCTTCTCTAGTTACATTAGTAACAGAACCAATTGTTATGATTTCACTGATTCCTCTGTTCCTCTGGTTTTAACTTTTGAATTCCACCCTTTGGTATCTGACATGCTTCATGCCTAAGAAAGGAATTTATAAGTGAGGAGTTCCTTTTTTTTAATATTGACTCCCTACAGACTAGGATTTAAAACTGAATCCTGTATCAGATGACTCGCTATGCCAACAGATGTCCATACTGTGCAAATATTTACAAATATGCTTAACTTATGCATGAGTAGTCAGTTCTGTGCAGTAAGTTAAATTCTTCAGTAAGTGTTTGCAGGATTGGAGCCAGAGCTTATAACTTCCATGAAGCCAGACAGTTTGTATTACCAATTATGCCAGCACAGCTCTGACAAAATTTATATAGTACTCCAGACCTGTAAGAAAGTTTATTAGGCCTTAGTAGAACCCCAAAGCACATAGTGATTTTAAAAAAAGTCTGTGGCTGATAATTTCAGAACTCCACATCTGATGAGATTTGCCAATCATATAAATAGGACTGCTGTAATGAAATAGATTTAAGGATTTTAGTTTGTTTTTAACATATTTTTTTTTCAGAAAAGAGATCTTTAAAGCTAACGTCTATCACTTTTCAAAGTTTTGCATTTCTTAACTGCTTTGTTGAATGGATCTCAGAAGTTCTTCATTGGCCGTTTAGCAGAATTTGTAGCAGGAAGACCTGGCTACTTTTAGGAATGAAAATGGATGCAGTTGGATTTATAACTAAAAGTGCTTTTTCTTTGACTATGTTAAATTTGATTCATATGGCAATCCATACCTTCATAATACCCACATGGTACATACATGTGTAAAAATGACTGTGTAAATAATTGCAGGATCTGGTTCTGGATGTGAGTTTAAGTTTGTTAATAAGTCTGCCAACACCTTCTGGGTGTAAATAGCCTATTTATCTTCCTGTATCTAGCCGTTATCCTGTGCACAGTGAGAGGAAGGAGCCAGGTATGTTTTAATGCTATGCAAGAAGCTCCAAAACTTTTCTAGCAATAAAAGCATTTTCTGAGGTCCTGGTTCCAAGTACTTAAGTTAGTTTGAACTACTTACATGGATAGTCTGCCTCCTGGAACAGTTTGTAAGGTTAATAAGGTATACCATCCTTCACAACCTAATAGTATCTCCATTTAAGATATATGCCATTCATCTTTCCTTGATTGTGACATCTTAAGAGTTCCTGTATGGATGGAGATGGTGAAATAGTTCTGCAAAGAGACTAGATATCTTAGTCTAAAAGAGAACAAGGTCTCTCAGAAGTATAGAAGTAAAACAATGAGAACCAAAACTGGCTTTCTTAGGTGTCAGTGTTTTTCAATCATTTGGACTGTTAGAGGTTCAACAGTAGCTTCCTAAAACAAGGCAATGATATGGCTGGAGTTTTGAACGATGATGCATGTGCTCCACTGATTCCTTAGTTATTATGTCATTCTGAGAATCTGATTTTGAACAAGTCTCTGACCATGGCTTTGCTGCTTATGTGACATGTAGAAACACTTAACTGTGGAAAAAGCACATGTAAGAGAAAGGTGAGATTCTTTCTTATTTGGGCTTCAGCAACTGACATCGGATTGATAATCTGGAACGAATCAGCTAAAAAGCAGGCAGATTTCATTTTCTAATTGCCAGAGAAAGTGAGCAGACTATGCTTGTCTGCTTTAGTATTAAAATTATTAAATGTATTATTAAATAGAAAATTATTACTAATTTCCTTGTCTCGGTACAGAAGTTATATTGCTTAGTGCTGCTTTGCTGTTCAGACTGATAAGATACATTTCAATTTTTCAGTACTCTGGAAACAGCTCAGAAACAAGGAATCTTCTCTGTCAGGGAGAACCACCCGTGTTCTTTGTTGAAGTCATGATTATGGGTAGAGGAGTGATGCAGTTGGAGTGGGTGTTTTACCAATGATGTGTATTATCCCAGCCCTCTTGAACTGTTCTATGGGGCCAGACTCCATCACTTTCTCTTGCAATTAGTTAATTCTATCATTATATTTACAATACTGTAAAACTTTGATCATTAGTGTCCTTCTCATGCCTACTCATCATAGGACAGAGGTACAAACCATACAGCCCAACAGGTATTTTATATGGATTATAGAGGTGGGTGAAGGTAGGCAGGTGGGAGGCAAAGTTGATGTTCAGTCAGCAGGTCAATCACCCTGTGCTTCATTTCAGCCAGTCTTTGCTACCCTCATTCTTTGCTGTGGCATTCTTTCCTCATTCATTGTTCTTAGCAGCAGCCCAGTGACAAGTCTTTGCTCTCACCAGCCCTTTGCCACTCCAAGACACTCAGGCTGTTTGGCATGGGAGAATCACACAAGGGAAGAGGAGGGCCTCAGACATTCGTATCTGGGCTGGCTGGTAAGCAACTTCTAGGTGAAGAAGCAAATTTTACCTTTAGAAATGGCAGCCTGCCCTTGTCCTGGTGAAAGCTCTTGTGATGGTGCTTCTGCTGATACTTATTTTTTCCATGGAGGCTGATTAGATATGCCAGTACAGTAATCTTTTTCTTTTGTTTTTATAAGCATAATTGTTCCTATGCTAGGGAGAGAAACACCAACAAAGCGGGAAGCCAGAAGTCAGGGGGAGAGGAGTTAGGAAGTGTTGGTCTGGTGGAGAAGGTAGGATGACAAGAGGGTGGTAACCATGTTAATCACTCCTGAAAGGCTGGAAGCCACTCGTGTACGTTGTGCAGCCTTATCACAGATGTTGAGAAATGGATGTGCAGAATCAAGAGAGAAAACGGTGAACAAACAGGACAAGGGTAGATGGAGGGATTGGTCATCTGGAGGGAGGTGTTGAGAGCAGAAAACTTGCGTACATAGTACGTAGAGGGGTAGAGGTGTGCTTGCTGGACTCAAAATAGAGTTAAGTCTTTGGGCAGTTTCTCCAGTTGCAGATTAACTATGCTGTGCTATACAGGCACAAGATTTGGCCTAGAGCAGACTCAGCTCAGCACTAAGTTTATTAGTTCATGTTCTGTGCCATGTTAACACATCTCTGCTATTTCCAGGACCAGCTTTGCAGTGCAGCTGCTTTCAGACAGTGTCTGAACTAATAAGTCCTGATGGACCCAAGCTGGCTCTGTGCAGACCCACTTGGGTGTTTCTGTGCTGTGCTCCACGTTCCAGGGGTTTTTATTAGCTTGGCTGGAAATCTGGATCTGAACTGGCTTTGCGCAGGGCAGTTGACGTCGATGGTTAAGAAGACCTCCCGAATCTGGAGTTCTGGAGGAATCATGGTACAGAGACACCAAAGTGGTAATAAGTCCTGAAGGACCCACATGGACTTCATTGGTGGGTGGCCGAGTTTCCAGATTGTACTTTTCTGCATTTCTTGTAGTAGTTGGATAACAGGGGATGTTACATTACCCGTGTATCCGAGCCCCACTTGAGAATGTGGAGCTTCCTCTACAGACATCCCGTTGTATTAGTCTAGCTACCGAACAGGTACAAGGGAAAAGAAGTAGCTCCTGAGGATTAAAACCTGGCCATCTAACAGCTAGAAAGTTGCTAAAGATGTGCTTCAGTAGAGGAGATTTGTCTGTGTTTACTGAGTGTTCATGTACATTTTTTTAAAAGTCCTACTACCTAAGATTTTTTTACATGTATGTAGGAAATTTCTACTTGCTTTGTGAGTTGGGGCCATGGAGCTACCATTTTAAATGTTTTCTCTGAAAATCATAAGAACTAGAATTATTTTCTAGGCAGAGAAACAATACTGAGACCTCACCTAATTGTAGGGTTCTAAAGGCAGGGCTCTGGAAGACCCTCAAATACTGCAGTAAAGTCACTGCACATGACATAGATCTTTTCTGGGCTCTTTATAACAAATAAACATTCTTATGTAATGGCTTCAAACTGGTCTTACCAATAGCAACCAACATCACACTTGCTTCTTAACAGGATGGGTGTGAAGGGCAGTCTCTTCTCAGTACACTTTCTCAGGGATAAGGTGTTGTGTCAGAACTGGAACTATTTATATCCTTCACTGGTTTTAGCAAAGAGGTCAGGAATTGAAGGCAGTTTCATTTCTAAGTCTGGTGTTGCACTCTACACCTAAAGTTAAGACTGCTGTAATTAATTTGTTTTGTGCTTGTCTGTTTTAGGAAAAGAAGTAGGGGTTAGCTGCAAGCTGAACGTTATTTTCAACCTTCATTTTTCTGAACTAGACAAGTTTAGCTGACTACATTTTTTCAGTCTGCTGTTTTCTTAAACAGTAAATTGATTAGCCTTTTTATTGTTTTATGGGAACTGCCATATGAATAGCACTGGAAGGATTGCAAGGGGGGAGGGAAATTTAACAATCCTATTATTTTTAGGAATTACTTATTTTAAAATAAAAGGAGCAGTTTCACATTAGACTTGGCAAGTTGTTTGAACAAATCTTACATATGCCAAAAGTCAGATGGAGGCAGAAATAAATGGACTGTGATGCCAAACTGTAGGGCATCAGCAGACATTAAATTAATCCTTCGTTCTTTCAAATGAGACTAAGAAACCTTTGTCTCTGTGCAACAACAGAGGAAGCATTTGACTTGAAAATTTTGGGTCGTATTGAGAGAAGATGTCATAGCAAAAGAAGCTGTGGAATACTTAATGCATAAAAAGTTTGCTTTAAAATTTGAGGTAGGCAGGTTTAGTATTTTTATTTTTTTTCCATTCAGTTCAATTTGTCTGCTACAAAATAGACCACAGTGCTGGGCTGTTAGAGAGTTTGACTGAGAAGTTGTAATGAATGTGAAAATTGAGCAGGTTACTTGCACATTAATACTTCCAGAATAATGTTTACAATAAACAAATATGTATGTTTTTTAACAGCTGACATTAGAAAGATTATATAAAATATGTGCACATATTTATATACCTTTTTAATAAGGTGAAAGTGAATATGCTTATTTTAGAAGTTAGCACTCTGTGGGCATATTTTACTTAACCCCCACCTAAATTGGCATTTGCATTTCCTGAACAAAGCCTTTTGCCTGCAGGTAATTTGCACCATTTCTTACATGTCATCTCTTAAAAGACATACTGAGCTCAGCTGTGTATAAAGCAGATATAACTGGCAAGCTAAGGAGCCAGAAGGAAGCATAGCAAATAAAATAACTGAAAAGAGATGTTTTAATGTGTAACACCATCTCCTACTTCTGCTTTCTGCCATCTGGCTTGGAAGAGACCAACTTATGCCAACTTAGGCCTCTCTGCACATGGGAATAGGGCTGATTCAGCCAGTAATACAGCTGCACCCGTGTTGACCCTATAAATATTGAGAAGGGAAGTCTGAAGTTTTTATCCTTTCAAGTGATAACCTGTTCTTGAACTTCTCAAGATTGACCTCTCCTTCATTCAGCTCAAGCGCCTGCATGGTCTCCCTAGCATCTAGATTTCAGTAATGGATGAATTAGTACTGCCCATTGCTGCCAGTGAGTCCATGAACATGTTTTTCTTGGCCAAAGGAGTGAACTGTGCCAGCATAAGGGGAAGCCAAAAGATGCTCTCAGGCAGAAGTCTTAATATTTAGCTGTATTGCGTAGCTCTGTATTAGAGCAAAAGACCACTCAAACCATCTAGTAGCACTTCCATGTGAAGTTTTGCTCAAGATGGAAAACAGTGCCCTTTTTAGATATCATTGTGTTTTATTGTAGGATTTTCAGGTGAAGTGGAAGCCAGAAAGACTTTAAGGGGTGTAAATTATGTCACTTTAAATGTTATTTCCTAGGGGGACCAAATAATAAATGCTAACAGGCATGGCAAAAGTCCTCTCACTCAAGTTAGTACTATCTGTAGTCAAGGAGAGGATAAGGTGGTGAAATAACATCAAGTTAGCATAACTGAGTAACAACTAAGAAGATATTTCCAAAAATCAAGTATATGTCAAGTGCAAAGCCATTACCTTATATGTTAGCACCTGCAAAAGAGGCTGTTTGGAGGGGTAAATAGATCCATGTGCCATTTAGTACACGTCCAAAAGTATTTGTGAGCCAGGGAAGAAACGCTGTAGTCTTGTGGCACATCTCTTGGTTTCCCACCTCGGTAAGGTCACATAAGATGTAGTTTTCTAATTAGTTGACACTGGTCAAAGACCTCAGTGTCACATAGAGAGTAGGTTATATTCTGTGTCGTCTGCTCTTGCCATGGGTTCTGTGCCTTTGTGCCAGTGATGGTGTAACCACATGGCGAGTGAGACTAGCTTACTCATCTGGGTGAAAATTAATATTACTTTTTTGTGACTAGTTATTTCTCAGCCGAATCAGTGAACTGAGCTGACTTGCTGTGTGGCCACCAGTTTTCTAGTTTTGATGGAAAGAAAGCAGCAGAGGTGTGCCACAGGGAGGGAGCAGAGGTGGGGACCTCAGGACTGTGCTTTTCAATGGCCTCTCATCTTTGGTCACTTGAAGCTATCCATGAAACTATCCTCAGTCTGTGCCTACCTGAAGTAATTCGCTATGCTAATAGTTAATTACCTTGTAGCTTACAAAATTTGTCAAAAGTTTGGGTGATACAAAGTACTGAAATTATTAATTTTCACTGGGCTTTTTTCAGAGTATGCTGCAGGACAGAAAACACAGGCACTGAATTTAAACCATTTACTTCAGGGTTGACTGGTTCTAAAAAAACCATAAATAAAATGATGATTAGATCTGACATATCTGTACCCTTAGGCTACATAGTTTAAAGTCTTCCATAAAATGTCCATTTAATGGGCTCCATCATAATGTCTCCATCTGACACACCTTTCGTGCATGGTTAGAAGTTAAGAAGGGAATGGAAAAGACTTGTGTAGGTGACGTATGGTTTAATATCTGTTTTTAAATGAAATCTTAACTTTATATTTCCAGACTTTTAAATAATCCTGTTTTTTGCAGGGTGATGGTGGTAGGGAAATTTGTGCTCTCAGAGGGTTTTTTCCTCTTACGCAATTGACAGATATTTACAGCCTTTTTGCTTGCTTGGCTGGCAGCTTTTTGCATGGGAATTCCATATAACTTGATATTAGTCTGTTATATATAGTATTCTATAAGCAATTTTTTTAATAAAAAAAAAAGGTGGATAGACCTTGCATCATCCAAAACAGTTTCATAGATCTTAGTGGGAGTTTTATGTTCTTTTCCAATTTATTCGTGTTGCTGTACCAGTGTACACTTTTTCTTTTTTTAATGGCCAGATTCATTAGTGCCTCATATCTATCCATTGTGGAAGAAATTATTACCAGAAATCCTTTGACAGCTGGTTCATTTTCACTTTGTTCTGTTTATATATTTTATAGAATTTGCCTGCTTGTATGTCTGACCTCCATGAAATATGATAGGCTTTTCTCTTTTTCTGTAATGGAAAGCTTCATTTAAGCTTTTATAGTCTCTTTCGCTCAGCGTCAGGATTCTGAGGTTCTGTCTGTAGACTCCAGTACAGCTGATGGATATATCACCCACATTTTTAGATGGACTTTGTGTGATTTAATAGTGAATGAACATTAGACTATAGCTTAAGCAAAGCAGACATACTTATCAGACCAGTGTTGGCATTTAATTGTCCTGCATTGTGTTTGCCTCAGAACTCTCTCCTCTGGTATAGCTGTAGCGGTACTGCATTCGGGTTCACTCTGCGTTGCTGGAGGGGTCTGTAAGCTCGATGGAGACAGAGGCATATACTTGCAGGGGATGATAGAGGTGGGTTTAGGCTTTAGGTGGGTTCAGCTGCCTCCTGGGAGTGCCTGTCATCTGTCTGCCCTGGCAATTTAAAGAATGGCTTGCTAATTGAGATGCTTCCTTGGGAAAGGGTTAATTGTGCCCCTTTGTACCCTTGTATTGTTTTATTGTATCCTTGTAGTGAATGTTGTCCTAGGAGAACAGCATGATGTACTGACACATCTGTTAGTGAGCTGACTTCTACTGACTGTGTGTTACCTGCAGCTTACAGCTGTGAGACAGTTGGTAGAGAGTACAATATTCAGTGAAAAAGGTATTACCTCTCTCATTTGTTATTCTTGTAGATGAACAAGTTTCTCAGGGCTGAGCTATGGAAACTGTTGTAGTATGTGTAGTGGCAATCGTCTGATGTTTTCCTTTAGGATTTAACAAAAAAGCTCTGCCCGTAGTCCCTTTTGTCTGTTTATTTTCTGTAAAAGTATTTCTTACCTGGATGTGAATCTTAAAAGAAAAAATAAATCTTTTTTAACTCCTAGTTTCTCTAGAAATTTGCTACAGTACTGCTTTTTAAGAAGTCTTGATTTATTTGGCTATAAGAGATCCTTTCCCATATACAAGGACTGATAAATGTAATAACATTAAAGAAATCCAGTTACCTTTCCTGGCTACAGGCCAGAACACATACAAGTTAGATTTGGACACCTAACTTCTAAAATCCCTTGCTTAGCATTTTTCTAGCCATGAAGTGTTTAAATTCGGATAAATAGGGCCTTCTTCACCCTTAAGGCCACATTAATATTGCATCCAGTTTTCCAAGCAGGCATTTTCCCAATTGCCTTTTTTTATCTGCCAGCTTGACATCTAGTAGAGCCAATCTGTAGCAAAAATATACTTCAGATGCCCTTGGAGTAGGGCATTGCCAACTTTTTAAGGAAACTGAAGGGAGAAGAAACTCAGAAGAAACCCCTTTTGCCTTTGCCCTCTCCTTCCCTTCTTCTTGTGTGTGCACACACATGTGTGTCCCCCTTCTGGTACACCATCTTCTGTGGCAACTGTGTGGAATGATGTGTACTGGGATCCCAGCAGCATGGGATACGGGGACTGAAGGCTGCAACTCCAGGCTGTTCATTGGGGTGTGATCACTTCTGTCCTCTGTGCAGTGATGAACCCCATGGCACGTGGGGAGCACCAGAGAACTAGATGGTCAGAGCTGTGCTGCTCTTCACTTGGGGAAGAGCTACTGGCTGAGCCAAGGCAGCTTATACAAAGGGGCAGAGAAGGGGATGCTGAACCTGGGATAGCATGGGGCAGGCATTAGTGATGGAGGGCGATTATCTGAGTTGGGAAGGCAGAAGATTGAGGAGGTTTGTCACACTGAGCATTCCCTATGTGCAGGTGTCTCCCAGGCTTAGCAGGGGTGGATAAATTCAGTGTGTTACTAGAAAGTTAGGAAAAGTGCATATGAACTAAATAAAGATGTGAACTTCATTAAAAACAGCTACATTAGGAAGGATTGTCTACTTAATTGTTCACGTTATACAAGATACAACTTAACACTCAGCTGGACTCTTTCCCAGTGTTCATAAATCTATACATGAAGAGAGCAGAGCAAGTGAGCGCTAAAAGGTCCTTTGGGATTTTTTTTTGTTTTGCTTTTTGTTTTAAATTTTGAAACTCACATTTAGTATGTATATTTTAAAATGTTCATGTGAAACACATCAAAGTAAACACATGCAGTGTGTTTCTTTCACTGTCATTAATCACTGTAGTGTTTTAAAAAGTAACAAAAAAATACACTAATGTTAAACTGTGGTCAAGAACTGAAGTATACACAGCTCTAGAAATTTGAAGCTCTCCTTTGCCAGGGCAAATGTAGCTTGACAACCGTGTGTGTTTATGTATCAGCATATGAAGCAAGTGTGGAGAGAAAATACGGACTTTTTCCATTAAAAATCCTCAATTTATATTGAGACTTTTTCAAAGCACTTTTTCAAGGCACCTGAAGACTCATCTAAAAATTCAGGGGAAGAAAATGACAAAATTCTCCAAACCACCCTGAGAACTATTATCCTCCAACATTATATCATAAAACGCACTTGCTTTTTAAACCCTGCTTATGTCTTTAACTGGGCAATTTCTGTTTGTGATACAACTGAATAACCAGGTGATGAGGGTCACTTGGGGCTTTTTTTTTTGCCACTGAGGTGCCAGTGACCACCCCATGAGAACTCCACCTGTCCTTTTCAAATGTGCTGGGGATAGGCTTTCAGCCAGAGTGGAGGACAGCTATTTTTGGTTGTACTTGAGGTTCCTACTTCCCTGCTTTCCACAGAAACCAACTGTGCTGTCTCCCTCTCCACAAACCTCCTGGATGCTACTGAAAGGGCAAGGACAATGTGACACTTCTGTTCCTTCCAGCAGTCTCCCTTGAGAATAGCAGTGCAGCCCGCCTCTGCTGCTCCTCTCTGCTTTCCTCCGCAGCAGCATAACGCAGACGTCAGCCTGATCCCTGTCAGTCCATTCTCTGGGGTCTGGATACTGGTTATGTATGTGAAATGCTTTAGTAATTTTCCTTGCTCTGATGAATGCCTATGTGAAAGGAATTGGGACAGAACTGGCAGTGTGCAAGCTAAGAAAGATGATGCTGTCATGTTGCTCTTCACTCAGATGTGGGAAGTTGTTTTCATAAATACAAGTTAGACTTTCCCTACAAAGAAAACTTGGATGGAATATAACTAACTGGGGATCCTTATAGATGTTTTTTTTCAGACTTGAATCAGCATCCTTGTGGGAGCTGTTTCTTTTCTATTTTTTTTTTTTTTAATTTCACAGAGAAATTGTACTTTTGTGGCTCTGCTTTTTGTCTTTTTTTGCTAAAGACACAGAAAAGAGAACAACTGTCAGATGCTTAAGCCAGAGGTGCTGTATTCTCTCAGCTTCTTTTTCCTGTGAGGGGAATTAAATGTACTCTTTATTTTTCAAGATTGTACATAACAGATAAACAAGTAGGGATATTTTTCACAGCAGTAACAACCACTCAGAGAATTCCTGCCCCATATTCCTGCATAATCGGACTTGCTGAAAGCTTTAGAGGACCACTGTTTCTTCCGACAAATATTTTACCTTTTGCACTTTTAACTTTTCAGTGTCCACACTGTACTTGGCCTAACTTACCAATGCATTCTCATTGTCTTTGTGACTAATCAGGGCAACATTTCAGTTCATTTCACTTGACTGAGATGTCAAACTTCGGAGCTCTTTTGCCTGAGGCTCTCTAGGCAGAAGTGGTTTTCAAAATCTAAATCATCCCCAGGTGCATATCTTTCCCGTGGCAGATAGAGAGTGCCAGGAAGTCTGGAATCATAATTTAGATGCCTTGATCAGGTAGGATGAATTTGGGCTGAGGCACATAACTTTTCTGCAGAAAATACACGAGTTTGCAGAAACTGTCAATCCAGTTAATTCTGAATGCCTTGGAGAAGCGTGACAGAAAGTGAAATACTTCTCAATTTTACAAGTTCATAACTTTTTCCTTTCCCCCTACAGAGGCTGCTACTGACCCCCCCAAGACACCTGACAGCGAACCTTTGTTTACAAAACTGCGCAATCCAAGCACAGGCAAGTTTTGGAATTGTGACATGAGCCTCCTAATGTTCTGGTTGATTCCCTTCACCACCAAAAGATTCATATTTTGCAAGCTGAAATAATGATAGTATGAGTCTTATGTGCCAAAGATACTGCTGGTGATGCCAGATAGTTAATGCTGTGCAAACATTTAGGATTTCTTTTATAATTTTAATTGGTTGAACTGTTTATTCATCAGGAATATTGGCAGCACAAAAAAAGAAGTGTAATTTAAGTTCTGTTTTTAAGTGCATTAGTTTTGGGGAGCTTACAGTGTTGGGTGTTGAGCCTGGGCTTTTTTTTAATCCAAATTTAGGCTTCATAGCATTCATCTTATGCTATAAAATAAATAGTCGGAGTTAGAAGAAGTGATTCAGTTATACTTACCAAGCTTTTTGAGGCATTTCATTTTGAAATCTAATTTCCTTCTTTCCCTGGTCCAAGTGATGGTGTCTCTTTTCTTGTTGATGGATGATGAAGCACTTTGAATTCAATACATTGGAAAGACCAGCACGTGCAGGCAATATAATGATACCACCATCCCACAGTTTCTTTTTTCTAGTCAGATTGTTCATTTTGTCAAGAATTTGTTATTATATGAGTAATGTAATAATTGGAGTATGAGATACTGCAACACTAACTTGCAGTAAGCCCTTGTTAGGGTTAACACATTTTGTTTGAAAAACACATTTCATGCTGTTTTTCTTTCCTTTCATAAGCTTGGGATTTTTTCTGTAGGTTTAAGTTGTATGTTTTTGTTTTGAAATTCATTGCTCATATTTATGTATGTTAGTAACTAAAGTCTTCGCAGTCTTTAGATACATCTTGATGTCACAATATAGTAACTGTTACTTGTTCTTGACAGAGGAAAATAATTAAAAACAATAGATACAGAATGTGAAATCACTCATCATAATACCTGTTTTTTGATTGCTCAGATCTACAGTGGGAATATATAACCAGGGATATTTTCTACCTGCTGTATTATATTGGCTTTCTAATTTATTGTGTTTTTTTTAAAAGTGTAGATATTCATTTGCTTTTCTCTATGGAAGAAGAGATCTGTTTGCTTTGTAGAATCAGAGATCTTGGGAAAGGTTTCTGGAGAAAACCTGAAATACAATGATTTCCTGGGTGTGTTCCTTTAGAATTTACAGGAGCTTATTTATAGACCTGTGTAAACTTTCAGTTATGTAGCCTATTATAAGTATAGGATCTGAAAATGGAAGGACTGAGAACACCCTATTAATGTATTTTCCTTACGTTTTGGTGTAACAGATGAATTGTTGATGCCAGATACTGTATAAATACACACTGAAGGACTCAGCGCACTATAGAATCCATGCTAACTGCTTTATTAAATAAAAATATGCATGATCCCCTCTATAGATGGGTAGAAAGGGCAAAATTTCTATCCCTTACAAAGGCTATAAACTAGGGTTCAGCCTGCAATCCAGAAGTAGCACAGGAAGCATTTTTCAAAGTGCCGAACTAAAAGAAGGGAAATAACCATGCTGCAAGACTTAGGCAACTAACTGAAGTGGTAAAGTTGTGAGCAAAGCTGCCGACGTTCTCTATCCGTCCACTAGAGTTTCTCCCTAACGACACTGTTGGGAGCCTGTGGTGACTGCCTTTTTAACATAAGCAAATAAATTAAGGAGCTGGAGTTAGACAATAGGAATTCTTCCCAAGATTTCATAGCTCACCACCGCATTTGGCTAGCGCACTGACTGGTAGGAGTCTTAAGTTGTTCAGTGAGCACTTCTGTGCGTAGGTAGACGTCTGGTGCTGATCAAACTATGGTCCACACCCTTGTTGAGAAGCACATGGTAATGACCGGGACCTCTGCTCCCCCTTATATCTACTATTCACTCCTCTCCTCCCCAAAAGAAAAATTAATATTGGCGAACTGAATCTATATCCTTAGGTGAGGTTAAACATCTAGTTGGTCTTTTGGATAAAGGAGGGGGAAAAATGCATTATCAGTCATTTTGGGGAAGAGATGTGTCTCCCCCTTTTAGCCAACCTCCCTCCGCACCGAGGGATCTCTGCAGACTGAGAGCAGCAGTGCTGATGGCAGCTGGCAGGGGCTGACACTGAGACTTTCCTGAGCCAGCCTATGATCTGCAAGTCAGGGCAGCTTCGCAATTTATGTCTGTTGAGGAAGACTGTCATGTTGTAGTTGCTCTGGTCTCCTGAAGATGGATTGGTAACCAAGACAGGACCAGTCCGGCCAACAGACTCAGCTGACCAAATTTCAGTGGCCCCTTCTGTAGTTCTGGCAAGTTCCTGTTTTGGATATGGAAAATGCCAATCCTGTTTGCAACATATTCGTCACCCTTTCATTGTAGCCCAGAACTAATGTAAAATGGCAGAGCTGTGCTGGTGGCCTATGATAAAGCTTTCCTTTTCCTCTCCAAACTGTCAAGATTCTGATGGGCGCTTTGACGCAACTTCTTTTAGCTTCCTTGTTCACCTTATTTGTCTACCCATACTGAGTCATCAGGAATCCATTTTGATGCAGAAAACCAAAATTATTTCAAATTGTCACTTGAAGGTTTCAGACTTTTGTTCCTCTAACCCAGGGTCTGATATCTTGGAGAGAAACATGATGGAAGGAGAGGGAATTTTCTTGTTTTCCACCTTCCCCCTTCAGTACAGACAAAAGCTGATTTCTTGAGTGATTTTGATTTGGGTTTGGATCAAAGGCTTTGTGTTGTAAGATGAACTATTCACACATCTTATTTATTGATTCAAATTCAGTTTGGTTTATAGAGCTGGTAAGCGAACATCTGTATATAATAGTTTTCTTTGTCTGAGCTTGCTTTGTAGTGAGTTTATGTAGAATGTGTGTATGTTTGTGTGTCTGTATGTATATAAGGCACATTCTTCAGACGTATTGGGTATTCTTTTGATTTTTGTGAAAGCTGACAAACACAAACCAGATTTCTTTTCAACAGGGGAAGCAACCCTTTACTTATTCAATAGTGGTGCACAGCAGCTGTTTGAAGTAAAAGCTTTTCATGAGGAATGTCGTTCCTGGTTTATAGGTCAGACTGTTCAACAAGGTGAGTAATACAATGTATCCTTACCCTAACTGTAACTGGTGTTCTTACACAGCCCTTCCCTCTCTCTCTTCTAGTAAATTTACAGGTGTTTTTCCTAGTTGTTTGAGGCATGCTGCATCACATCCCCACCTTCTGACACACTTGTTTGCCATCTGGATTTAACCAGGGCTGGGGGCTTTGTGGTCTCTCTTTAAAAGGCTGCTTTTGGCAGCCTCAATTAGACAGATGTTCATTTGTCTTTGAGGAAGGGGGGGGGCAAGGGGGCGGGGGAGGGGGAAGACATTCAATTGTATTTAAACTGAAGTGCCATAAAATACTTAGCTTGCCTTGTCAATCAGACCAGCAAGTCCTCAGTTTAAGTAAAATGTGTGTTATCCTACAGAAGGAGAAAAGGCTGGAAGGCCTTAGCTAGCTAAGCAGAGCAGTGTGTTAGAGCTCTAAGCATTGGAATGTATGGTCTTGCTTTCTTTTAATTACCTCTGTAGTCCCCTATGCAAGTGCTGGGATCTTAGGATAGCCCTGCTGTCAGAAGGTGCCATTTCAGTGTTTTGTCTGAAGTGAGCTGGTCTATACCATCCCAGTCCTTCTCTGATCCTACCTCACCTTTCTCAAATTGAGGAGGAAACTTACTGTAACTGCCTGTGATGGCTTTAACAGTCCTTTATCAGTAAGAATGTCACTGGAGTAGTGTTTCTTTGCGAGCATGCCCATAGACCAAGCAATAATTATTAATTCAGGAGATGAAGGTGTATTTATTTTGTCCTTTTTTAACTGGAAAAAAGACCATTTATAGTAATAAAGCAATTGCCTCAGACATGTGCCTTCTTTAGTGGTAATATCCCAAAGTGTGTGTTAACTTTTAAACATCCTCTGCAGGTGCATATGGCAATGCACGCGGTATGTCTCTGAGCTTTTCCTTGCTCCATCTGGGGGTGAGCCAAAAGACTGGGTCTGCTCCCTGCTCCCAATTATGTCCACATTGTGTTCTCCCCCTCCCTTTCTAACCTCTATTTTCACCCTTGGGAAATAGTTGCCTTAAGGAATCATCGCTTCAGTTTTCTTTAAAAGATACAGGGGGAAAAAATCGTTCCTGAATGTTAGGGCTGCTGCATCTCTGAAATGGTCAGGGGAAGAACAACACAAAAAAGCTGTGTGTTTGCAGTTAAAGCAAATTGTCTTGTTATCTTCAGAGAAGGGCAGAGGTCTTTATACACCTACAGGGAGTCTGAATTCTTTAGAACAAATAAAAATAACTCTTCCTGGAGGTACAGTGGAAAGCATTAGAATGGAAGCTTTGAGAAAGTGGCTAGTGTTTTTTTTTTCTCCAGTTTTATTATCAAAGCTTTCATGTTTGTGAGTAGTCCTGGTGCTTGCTTTGCCTCACACAAACACATCGTGTTATAGTACAGATGGTAGACTGGCTATCAGCTTTGTCCAAACCACGTTCTTCCCACCCCGTCTTTTGTTAGTTTTAGGGCCATCGCAATAGGATTTCCTTTTCTTTAATTATCTTAATCATGTGAGTAAAAACAAAAATAAAATGCATTTATTTGCTTTTGGTTTGCTAATTAATGTCAAATTGTCATCAATTATTGGGTCTCATTAGTGAATTTCCTTGATGTAACATTGTTTCCAATTATCTACAATTACACAAAAAGCCTGACTAAGCCATTGTCCTGCAATGAGCTCCAGATGGGCAGAGGTGTCTGTTTCAATGGGAGACCAAGTTGTTCCTTTGTATGTAACTTTGAATACAGCATACTGAGCCACATTTTCTGATCTATTTATTTTGTTCCATCAGGAGGCTGCATGCAGATTCTCCCCCTGTAGGTGAGAGGTAGCTCTAACTTAACTAGCTCTTGAAATTCTTTCTTACCCTGCCTACATCTTCTGTCAGTGTGGTGATACCTTGACCGGTGTTTGAGCAGGAGAATATTGGATATATCTGATATCTCAAAATAAGTTTCTGGTACACCCAAATCTGCCAATAGAGGGCAGCTTCAATTTTGCTGGTTTTAATATAGTCCAGAAAAGGCAAAACTAAGAGTGCTTGAAGCCAGCAGACCTGCAGTGGAGTTTGTGCTTTGGTTTGGCAGGGTTGAGAATTGAGCTCTTTTTGTATTTTTAATATAAAATCACAAGTACTGTTTTTCCACCCATTTTATTAAAATATTGGGATACTTACTGAAAAAAAATACTCTCCTTTTCTGCCCACACTCCTGAAAAACATCCAGAAAAAAAAAAAGCTCAATATATTGTGACTGTTGGTGCTAAGCTTACTTTTACATATCTTTCACTTAGATGGGCGCCTGCTGTTTGTTACACCAGTGGACCCTTTATTTCTGATCCTTTACTATCTCATAAAGGCAGACAAGGAGGTAAGCCTGCATTATTTTTTCACTGGAATTCTCAGGAGGAAGCATTCTGACTTCATTTTTTATAGAAGTTATGTTCATTTTACAAAGAGGGGCTTCCATAATAACGGAAATGTAATTTGCATTTAAAGCAGGGATGTCCACCCTAGGAGTACTTTTGTTGTCAGTAAAGTATATTCCAGGAGTCAGTTTTCAATCTCAACAAACTCTAATCACCTCCTTTTTAAGAGAAGCAGAGAATCTCTTTTGTCCTTTTGCGTGAGCCTTTCCCAGAACTATTGAATTTTAAATGATGAGATGTCATCGGAGTAAAACAAACTCTTGCCCTTTCTGAGGAATCACTAGATGATTCATTTTGGGAAAGAAGGGAAAAAGAAAGAAGAATTTGGATACTATGGGGCAGAGGGAAGAAGAAATGTTTTTGTGGCAGTTTGAACTTGAAAGGAAACATTGCCTTTTTAGAAGCTGTATTTGTAGAGATGCTGTATCATAGAACAGCAGCAGGATGATTAAGTATCCAAAAGTTGGATAATTAATAAATGGCTTAATTGATTTATCACAGGTGTGGCAAAACCTCACTTAAATTTCCGAAGTGTATCAAAAGGCATAGGCAAAGTTATTGATTTATTGTTTGTAATCTGACTGTGGAAAAAAGTGCATAAAATAAAATGTAAATGTTGATCCTTGTTTTTCGTTTCATGGAGGCAATAATTTCACTGTATACATTGTAAGAGTTTTTGCTATAAGAGCATTTGCTATAAGGTTGCTTGCCATTTTCTGCTTTAGACTTCAACTGGAGAATGCAGAGGAACAATCTTTGTATGGTGAAGAAATAAAGTCCTACTAGACATTTGTAATAGTATCCTATTGTTCTAAAATTTTTTTAAAATTATTTATGTTATAGGATGTGCATACACATTCTGTATTTCTGTGGTCTGTTCCTGCTTCAAGGTGGCCCATCGCAAGTCATTTCACAAAAGTAGTTTAGCTTGTTCTCTAGGCACTGTGCTGAGTTTGAATTCAGCATCCCTTTGAAAGCTTTGTACTGAACTTAAATTGGGCAAACAGTTAAATCTCCTCTGTCTATGTGGTAGAGAGTTGAGGTAGCCTGAATACAGGACAACTACTGCTGCTATTACTGTGCATGGGAAGAGTCCTGTACTGCCCTTTACTTTCTTGGTACGTTGCTTTCTAGGTGTTCTTGTTTTCTAGGCCAGGCGTGGTGCCAGTTAAATGCACAGAGCTGTTCTGGGTCCTATATCAGGGCAAATGCATTCTTGCAGTGCCCTGCCTAAGTTAGCGTATTCTTCAGTGAAGAGAAGTCTTGAGGATTGTGTTGCAGGTACCTCATGCAAGGCCAGCTTGAATGCAGCACAATCACTTCTGGCTTGAACTAATGACTATGACGGTACCCACTGGGTATCTTGGGATCATCCTTTGCATCGTCCTTTGATTTTGACAGTGTGGAGCAGGGTTGCCTAATCTGTCTTCTGAGCAGAGCCATCTCCTATCCAGCAGACTTTCTTGGCTTAGGCACTGTGCCCCTGTACAATGTAAATGTGGCTGTCTTGCTTCAAGACACAAATGGGTTTGTGCAGGTAAGTTATCCATAGGAAACAGTTTATTGCAGCTTTATTTCTGCCTCTCAGAACCTTCTTTTTTGTCATTGTTATTGTGCCTTTTCCAGGAGAAAAAAACCTTCCAGTCCTTTCTGTTTGTTTGGGGTTTTTTGTTTGGGTTTTTTGCTTGTTTTTATTGTGATTTAACAAAGGATGGCTGCTTCTATTAAGCCTCAGACTGTCTATCAAGAGGATTAATTAATAATGAAAGCAGTCTACCCAAGTGCTGACCGGTATAATGACTTCAGTTTTGGCTGCTGAAACTGTGCACTCTCTAAGGATGGAGAGCTCACTGAGTCTTTGTACTGATGCGCTAAAGGATCTTTCCAAAGGGAAGGCTGCCAGTTGTGCCAAACCATTCTGAATGATTATGCATTGTTTGGCAACGGCAAAATTTGTTTGATGGTTCTGTCATGTGTTGAGGCTATTAAAGTTGTGCCAAAATCACTTTATATACATACTTGGGCCAAACTGGAATTGACTTTGCAGAGGTGAAAGGTTAATACTGTGTTCCAGAAGCTGTCCTGGTCCTTTGAGATTTATCTTTATGGAAGGAAAAGCAAAATTTGAATGGAAGTTATGACACTGGGTTTAATCCAACAGGTTTTGGTCTAAAACGGTATTGGCACGTACTGACTACTGTGTCTTATGTCATCTTCCAAGAAATCCCGCTGTACTTCACATTAGTTTCTCCCCATGTTGTATTAAATTCGGTCTTTTAAATGTAGTAATTGAAGAGTTCAGCATTTTGCAGGTATTTACTGGTTTGAAATAAATATTTATAGTTTGCTTTGTAATCAGTTTCTGAATGTGTCATGTGTTACCATTCAAAATACAATCTTTAAATCCTTTATTTTAAAGCTATGGCCATTGCATGCATATATATTTCTGTATATGTGTACTGTGTATCTGTGTCTTAACATTATAATAACGATTTTATAATACCTTTGATGTATTTTCAGAAGCAAGGAAAGTTCCAGCCACTCGATCAAGTTGTGCTAGACTCAGACTACCCTAACTGCCCATTGCTGCTGAAGTGTGCAGATGTTAAACAGTATATACATCACCTAACAGAAGAAAAAGGTGAAAAAAGAGGCTGGGGGGCAAAGAAAGGACTGGATTTGTTAGTGCCACTTCATTACAAGATAGATTTAAGTGCTGGTTTTTGCTTTACCAAACACTAAAGGTGCTGGATGAAGTTGTACTTTGGAACCAGAATCTTAGGCTAAAAAGTTGTCATTGCATTATTGTGAATAGTAATGTGTGGATCTCAGATTGTCTGCTGTAAGTCTAAAGTATTTGTGTAGTCTTGTTGCTAGGTGTCATAAAAATGCTAAATTGTTTGGAGCTGGCTTCTTGACATTATTGTAGGTGTTGTGAACTCTCTCTGCCTTTTGATGAAAGTTTGACATCTCTCTAAATTCTTTATTTGATGTAGGATGGTCTGGTGTGGAAGAAGTTAAGCGTGGTTAGGCGTGGACCTGCTGGAGACAAGTTCCAAAGAGAAAGATCTGGGGGTCCTGGTAGACAGCAAAATGACAATGAGCAAGCAGTGTGCAATTGTGGCCAGGAAGGCCCAACAGAATTCTGGGCTGCATAGGGAAGAGTGTAGCTAGTAGGTCAAGGGAGGTCATTCTCCCCCTCTACTCTGCACTGGTGAGGCCACAACTGGAATACTGTGTCCAGTTCTGGGCTCCCCAGTTCAAGAGGGACAAGGAACTACTGGAAAGAGTCCAGTGAAGAGCAACAAAGATGGTTAAGGGATTAGAGCATCTCCCTTCTGAGGAAAGGCTGAGAGAGCTGGGACTCTTTAGCCTGGAGAAGAGAAGGCTGAGGGGAGACATTATCAATGCTTAGAAGTATCTAAAGGGTGGGTTGAAGGAGGAGGGAGCCAGACTCTATTCAGTGGTTGCCCGTGAGAGGATGAGGGGCAACGGGCACAAGTTGGAACATAGGAGGTTCCACTCAAATATGAGGAAAAACTTCTTCACAGTGAGGGTGACAGAGCCCTGGAACAGGCTGCCCAGGGAGGTCGTGGAGTCCCCTTCTTTGGAGATTTTCAAGACCCGCCTGGATGCTGTCCTGAGTAACATGCTCTAAGCAATCCTGCTTCAGCAGGAGAGTGGACTAGATGGTCTCTATGGTCCCTTCCAACCCTAAAAATTCAGTGAAATTCAGTAACATTGGGAGCAGGCAACCTTTTTCTTTGGGTAAATTCTAACTTATGAGAAGGCTTCTTTAAGACAGGTGCCCCTGAACTGCAAAACCACTTTTGCCTTCGTTGGAAATGATAAATACTACCAGTAAAAACTGTTATTAAGCTTTTAGATAATTTCTCTGCCCTACAACTTGTCTAACACTGGCTAAGAGTGAGAGAAGGGGTACTAAACTTAGCATGCACCCATCTGAGAAGGTGAAAAATCGTCCAAAATCTTCTTGCCTGTCAAACTAAGAAGTCTGTATAGGAATGTAGGACAAGGTCTGGATTATTTTTCTGAAGGGGCACTTCCTCCAAACAACAGTGATGCCTTTGGGCAGTATTTATGTTCCCTTCTTAACAGCAAAATAAAAATTTAAAAAAAAAAAGTGTTTGCTGTAGACAAGGTCTTATATCTTGGTCTAACCTCTGTATCCATTCTGAAATTGTATTTGCAGTTGTTATCCATCAGAGCATCCTCTTATAAACTGTATGCTGTTAGGCACTAGTGAAGATGCTTTACTGCTTGGGTTTTTTGTATTGATTTTTTTATAATTTATAAAATGACATAAGTCTGTGTCATTTTGCCAGCAAATGATACTAACTGTTAAAGAAGTTATGTTCACTTCTTGGGTTTTGTTTTGAAATGTAAGGTAAAATTTGTTTTTGTCATCAAAGCTGTACACATACGCACACACCAGCTATATGCAATGTTCATGGATGTCCCTTGGCATGTACCTGCTGCTGCTTTTCTTGTTCAGGCTTGGGTTGGGTAGAAGCTACTTTGGGTAGAAAGTAACAGTGGGGGTTGTTCTTAGGATTTCTTCCCTTTTTTAGAGCATATTGTCATGCAACAAACACATTGGTGCTTGCTTCCCTGTCATGCATAGATCACCTTCCTGTTTAATCAACTTCTATGTGTTTCATATTCTCATGTTTTTTATTGCCTGTAAAAAATACCAGTATTATGACTAAGGTACTCTTTGCTAGCTCTAAGACCTGTTGTCCACTTTGGAGCCTTTCTTGTTTAAGGAGAAGGGCTTTAGGGCAAGAAGCATCTGTTGTGTTGAATCTTCTGCAGCTTATTTCACTCTTAATTTAATCTTAAGGCATTTAACATCTGTCTGACAACTTCTTACCCTAGAGTGCTCACAGTTTACACTTACTGAATTAGCAGAAAGTCTGCCTTCCCCAGCCTCAGTGTTGAAGGGCACTGAAAATTCATTTTGCTGGGTTAAATTGCCAGTTACCTGCTTTAGTAGTTGGGGAAAGGGTGTGTTACAGCTCACTAAATCTGGGTGAGGCAGGTTGTTTGCTAATAAATTCAAAAACAGATAGAAAGTACAACAGAAAAGGTTTAAGAAGGGGTTATGAATTCCAGTTCTAGAGGGTTACTCTTTGTTTCGTTCTGTAAGGCAAAAGCTGCACTGTGATCTTGTCTGATGTGATTAACATGAAGAGCCAAGAAAACTTACCTGATTAGAATAACTAAGTAATATTGCCAAGCTTGTATTCCCAGAAGGTAGGAAAAAAGGGGCCATATGAGTTTCAGAGTTATGGAAAACACTGAGAAAATGGATGTTAAAATGTGCTTTAGGCAGTTTGCTCAACAATACATCAGGGAAACTTCCAAGTCTACATAGTGATTACCCGATCGCTGAACATATTATTTAATTGTAGAACCGCTTATATTCCATCTGTATTTCTCAGACCCAATCTTTCCAGATGTCTCAGACCAGTTTTATAGGCACCAGACACATTAGGGAACAAAAGGCTTTCCAATATATACTCATATTATCAAACATAGTCACTAACTCTCACCAATATCAAATGTGCATCACATGTTAAATCCACGTTCCAATATTGAATCCTTTTGTCAGCAGTTTGTGACTTTCATAACTCACTTTAATTCTTCAGAGGTCTCAAATATTGTCAGTTTCTAAAGTTTAATAGTCGAAACTGTCAAGCACACAAAATATTTTCAAACAAAGTGATCTCTGAAGGGTTCACTGTAATTATTTTTCACATGTTTTAATGAAAATGGCTTCACAGTTCTACGTTTCCTTTCCCTAACTGAGTCACTCTGAATCATGCTGTTGTGGGGGAGTCTGCCTGGGAATCCGGACTGGAATTACTTTTCAGCATGGGTTGGGGGATGGTGGCCAGAGGATGTCCCTTCCTCGAACTTTCTTAGATAAGAGAAGAATCCACAAATTGTACTTACTGTACTTGGACCCAGACCGTGTTAGCTCTTTGAGAAGCAGGTTCAAGTGTCCAGAGCATCTCCCCTGTTTTCTGCTGGTTTTCTTTCGAGCCATTTAGAAGCTTCTGAGTCCCAGCCAGCAATGTCACAGCTAATTACTTTACCTGCAACTCATCAACTTCATGAATCAAAGTGTTTATTAGTGGTTTGTTTTCTCTTTGCTCTGAAGAATTTTTGCATTTTACTCTTCTACAGCTGTTGAGATAGATATAAACTTTATCTTCTAGACAGCTTTCCTCGACCTCTCCGTACCCCCTACCATGCATACATAAAGAGCACATAATAATTAGCTATTTGTATGCAATTTGAAAGAGCCAAGATAAACCCCAAAGAAGGAAATGCTGAAGGAATCATAAATAATATGTTGTTCTTTGCAAGGGGAGAAGGAAACTCCATGAACTGAGTGTTTGAATATGATACTGGATCAGTAAATGACATGAAACAGATGTAGGTATTTATGGGAACGCTATACAGGAGATTAAAACTTATTGAAATACCTGTTAAAGAAAAAGACTGAAACACAGTGGGCTCTAAAATCTCCTGTGAAATGTTATTAGGCATTTCATTCCACTTCCAAAATGTAGCTTTCTGTGAATTAATACTGAATTTTTAACTGAAATTTCCATGGGCCTTTGTAATTTTCTCTCTCCTTTGCTTCAGCATCGTGAACTCGCGTATCTCCAGATAACTGATCACATGTGAATAGCAAGTGTTCATGATACGCTAGTTATCACAGGGGAAGCACTTTCTGAAATTCTTATATCATTGAATTAATTTATGTTGCTCAATAAATCATAAATGAATCATGTACTTCCTCCCACAAGGAGTGTGTTTCACTATTTTGGATTCTGTATTTTCTTTTGATGCTATATTAAACTACATAAAAGGGGGATAGGAGTAAAACTTTTGCATTAGTCACCCTGTGAAGCAAGAGGGGAGAACTGGGAGAAAGATATGATAAAGGGTTATTGAAAGGGTGGATGGTTTGTCTTCACTAACCAGCTCTCTGTCCTGGCCCCTTACTAGGTGCTGGAATACACTAAGTAAAGATTTAAGATATTATTTTAAAAAAAAAAAAAGGCAGTCATGGAACCAACATTTTATGTTGTGAACTATGTAGTTAAAATGACCTGTCTGGTGACACAGGGCCGTGAAGGTTTGGCAAACTGCAAGAGCTTGAGAAGAGTCTTAGTGAATTTAGGCAGCCCAAGATTACACATAAATAAATAAAGTGTGTGCTTTGCTGGATTAGGGCCTAATTAAAGAATTGTCAAGTTGTTCAGACTTGTGCATATCAGCTCAGTCTGTTTATTTTTCCACGTTTCCAATGTTTTTGAAACTTACTGCCCTGATATCAAACACGTGCAGGCCGCAAATTAACTTTCATGCTGTATCTACAACTTAAAATACTTTAGATGTATTGAAAATGCAGTCCAAACCAGTCATAACTTTTTTCCCCTTACTTGTTTTTTCTCAGAGATTGGCAGTCAGAAATTCCACAAATACAGCCAAGAGAAGACACTGAAGTGGTTAAAGAAAAAGGTATTGTGTTTCTTTTTTGCTTTCACTATTGCTTTAAGTTTAAAATGAAAATGCTTATTAGCTTCTCCATATCTGCATTTGAGCCATGTAGTGTCCTCCCTCAGTTAAAGTAACTTGTCCTGTTCAAGAAGGACAGATGACACGGTACTTGGGAATGTGATGAATATTAGAGAAATGACAAGTTTTTTAGATTTCTCTTTCTCATGGGACTGGCAGGAAAGGGATTCATGGAGCGTGGGGAGGCATAAGATGAAGCTGAATTTCAGCTTATCTCTGTGTTCTTAGGCTTTGCATAAGGTGAGGGGCTTGTCTTTTCTTTTGTCCACTTCACAGATGGGCTAGAGGAGGGATTTGACTGTCGCAGCTTTTAAATTCTGCCATGCCTTAAAGCTGGACAGAAATGCATGCCTTTGTGCTACAAATGGGTTTCCTTGTGAAAGTTTGTCAGACTCTCCCAGAATGGTTCTGGTATGGTTGCTGCTGTTCTGATCCAATCGTGCTGTTCAAGAGGTCAGTACAGCATGCAGAAAATAAACTAGTGTTACAGTGGAGCTTGATGAGGTCTGTGTTCTGGTATAAAGAAATTGAATCTAATTTTACACACATGTGCCCCTACTATGATGCCACTTTGTAGAAAAAGGTTGTATGCAGCATGTGATACAAGGAAGCCTTGTCATTTAAATTAGTCAACGCAAGCACAAAATCTGGTCTACTTTCTGCAACAATGAGGCATGAGAATATCTATTTTGCAATGAATACCTGAATATTTACATTTGAACAGGTACCTGTTTGTGCTGTTGAAAAAATCTTCTTCTGCCAGTTACCCCTCTGTTAGATCCGGTATAGCAGTGCCCTGTGAAGTCCTTAATCTTTGATTTCCATCAGGACTGCCTTTGCAATCCAGCTGAGCTCTGGCCTTCTCTGTGCTCCAAGCAGGTGTATTTCTCACCTGTATAATTATGGTCGTTGCGTCTGAGTAGCTCGGCTCATCTTAGGGTGCTGCAAAAGTGGTGCTGTGTTGCCAAGGCAACGTGTTCAAAGACATGCTCGTTTCTTTGGGTTTTTTGAGCTCATATGCTAGTCATTACAAATGTATATTAAATTTCACCACAGTCCATAACTTGAGTGTTTTATATGCTTGAAACAAAATTACAAGAGCTTTGTCACTGCATTAACATGAGCATAACAACACTGAGGCAGACATTTCATTCTGTGGTTTCCTATAGGTCAATCAAACAGTGAAAGCACTTAAAGGCAACAATATATCTGTAGGTGAAAGGGTACGTGCAGCTACATTTATCAGCGTTACACAGATCACAGATTCTAAAGAAGGTAAGAAAACTAAACATTGTAATGAATTCCATTTTTGTGAAATCGCATACATGGAGATACAACGCATGATAAGAATCTAAAATGTATTGAAACTGGCCTTTAGAGTAAATTTTCCATGTGCAGAAAATGCCATATGTGTTGTGACTGTGTGCCTTGACTTTCCTGAGTTCTTTGGTATCTTCATCAGATGACATTGTAATTAACAGTAGGTCTCAGCTTGGGTTCTTCTAGCTTCTCTTTAATTCAAGAAGACAATTTTCTCAGTGAAGTATATGCTGAAGTGCTTTACTGAACTGAGACTGTCTTGGACAATAGGACACATGCTTATAATATATGAGTATTCAACCAATAAGTGTCTCTTTTTTAGAACAGATTTCTTTTTTATTATTACTTCAATTAGCATGCAAATGCTCTTCATAGAATTCTCCAAAAAGGGAAGGTAACTTAGGAAGTCATAGCCACACAGTAAAAGCTCCTGGTCAAAACATTACCATATGTGACAACAGTATAGAATACACAAGTGTGTGCTTAATAAGGGCAAAAACTTTAATTATGTGTGTATTAAATTGCCCTGAAATTGACAACCCTGGTACCAAAAAGTCTGGAGTGATCCTGTTTGCTTCTAGTCACCTTTTCCCTGGGGAGAGCCATGTCTTGAATGTTACTAGGATATAAAGTTGTGTAGAGGAACCTGAAAATGGACTTGGAATAAATTCTTTGAATGTTAATGAAAGTTAAGAGAAGTTTAGAACAAGACGAACAAAAGCAAATTGTTTCTTATTACAAAGATATTCAGAAGTCTGCATGCTGTTGAAAAATAAGGAGAAACAAAGCAACTTGCTGACGAAGTGGAAAATGACTTACCAAGCAATGATATCAAAGGAAACAACATAAATGAGATTTAAGAGGCAACTAGACAGCTTTATAGAACAGAGATTGTAATATATGGTTTTTAAAAAGAGGTGAAGCTGCAAAACTTCTAAGTTACTTTAACTTTACAGTAGCTTTTCATCCTTTTCCCCACTCCCATTTTTTTAAAGAAAGGGAAAATTGTCCTGACAGCAACCGTCTTGATTATGCTTAAATACTTTATCTCTGAAATTTGTAACTAAATAGTGGTTTTTTCCCCCTTCCTCCTTACTTATAGTAACATGGATATAATGGTCTTTTTAAAAGCCTTTTTTAGATTTAAGAGAGCAGCATTGAAATAGGGAATGCTGGGGGTTAAAAGTAGGTAAGTTTTGGAAGCAGTCCCACTGTATGTAGCAAGGTGAATGACAGGAAGTCAAATGGACCTTACTCGACACTTATTTTTAATAAGACTAATTTTCTTGTCTGATCCTTTCACTGCCATGACAGTGCAATTTATTTCTGTGAATTGCTTTCATAGGGGTATTATGAAATTTCAGTACCTTATAAATAGAGGGGTATATGTAGTTAGCATCTACAGATGTTGCAGGGCAAAAATCTGGGAGGATATAATGAGGGCAAATGGGGAAGAAGGGGAGGTTTAACATGGAAGACCTGAATATTTCATTCAGAAGACAAAGAAGGTAGGTGCACAAGTGTTCCTGATGTTTGACAGGAGGTTAATAACGAAGCAAGGATAGGGTGAGAACACAGATTCCCTAGAAGGCAAACAGTGGTATTTTAAAATTGGTAAAGGAAGTCAGTGAAGATTGCTTCAAGGCAGAATTGCAAAGAGAATGGATTTTACAGTTGGTACAAAATAATAGCAGTTGACTTGGACTCACCATTCAGTGTCATAATGCAAGGAATGAAATGATGGGAATATTTTTTTAAGCGGTAAATTGGACATACTAAGTGCTGAAGCAAAATTGTCTTCAATTGGAATTATTTCTTGTTCTCTCCTGACCCTAAAGTGGGCTTAGGGAGTGACAAATCCTTAATGAATCTAGGCACTGGAGGAAGAAGAGCAGATAGGAGATGCTAAGAATTTGACGTCGGTTGAAATGCATATGCTGGTGTCAGTTTCTTAATGCTTTCTGCTTCAATGCCAGTTTACATTGGGCTTTTTAGATTTAAAAGAAAAAAAGGAGGAAACTATCTCTGGCACAGAAGAAATACTTCTTTAACACCCTGAGGCTAGTTTACCATGTGCTTCTGAACTGTCTTAAGCGTGTAGCCATGTGCACAGATAGAGCTGACCTGTTGTAGCTGGAACTCGGAGGCGAGATTTTACCTTAATGTCTGTCTGGCAAATACTTTCTGTTCATGGGTGCAGTTACTCCCTCGCAGCCCAGACACCAGCAAGTTTAAAAGATCCGGCCCATGATCAGTAAGTGCTTGTGTAGAACGTGACCGGAAAAGATCTGGTTTAGGACTTCATGTTATAAAAGGGTCACTTTTTTTTTCCCGGCCTCTCAGAATAACATTTATAGCAGGAGTGCCCTGTACTGAAAACAGCTTCTAGTAGTTCATATTTCCACAGATCATTATCCCGTCTTGCCAGTGATGTTTAGATAGGCCTTGGCATTTTCCGTAAAGTACTGAAATTAAGTACAAGACTTTGAAATAGACTCATTGTCTCATCTAATTGTTTTCAGTTGAAGCCAGAAAATGTACTTTAGTACTGAAGCCCTTGCCAAATAATTGTAAGATCCAGATGCTTTAAAATTAATGATTGTGTGTTCTGTTGAGTCAGCTTTTTACTTTTGCAGGTTTTTAAAATTTAATTTCTTTGGAAAAATACATGATATCTCGTATTCTCAGAAAGTGAACAGCTTTTGTAAAGTACATACAGCAGATATTAATAACATGTGCTGACAAAGTGAGTGTAGTAAGTCTTTACTTTTTAAATAAACCTACAAGTGTCACATAACATAAACTACTCAACACAGAGAACCATCACAGTGTATCCATTAGAAGTCTCTTACTATTAATTCAGCCTTATGATTTATGGTACTGCATGCAACGTGGCTAAGGCAACGTGACTATATAATGTGAATGTTCTTTTTCTTCTCCTTCCCACTCCCTGCCCTGTTTCTGAAGACTATATACGGTATGCCCATGGGTTAATATCAGAATATATTCCTGAAGATCTGAGTAAGGAGTTGTTAAAATGCTTAGGGTAAGTATTGTTCCAGCTAGCTGCTAGTTTTATATGAAATGCATTAATGTCCTTGTGGTCATTTCTATTGAATGCTGAGATCTGTTCATCAAGGTTGCAGTGAATGAAACAATGAGATTATATTTGCCACACTTTAAATATGATTATTTGAAATGTAGATTATGTCTTTCTGTTGTTCCTGTGATGCTAAGGACCATGGGCTGGTGGAGAGATGTAATATATAAGTCTGACACATCTGTTATCACAGTTGCATCATGAAACCCTGAGCAATGTATGCTATTTTAGAGCAAGGCAGGGAAGGAAATCCAAAGAGTTAAAGCAGTTTCTCTAGAATTGTCAAGCACAACCAGCAGAGCCAGGAATAGTATCTTCATCCCCAGTCCTCTTTCCTGTTCCCTACTCATTCAGTGCTGCTGGGGTTTGATTTCACATATCTAACCTGTGTTAGTTTATATTTGAATCTGGAAGGTGAGCCAGGATCTTCATCCTGGTGTTCTTGGCCAGCAGCAGACTTTGCTTGGAGCATCACTGGGACCCTGCACCTGCCCCTCAGTTCAGTTCTGCTCAAAGTGCTCTGTTATGGTGGACTATGGAAGAATGTGCAATTGAAGTCCCATGGCTTAACAGTTTCCTTGAAGAGATGTTATGTGCTTTTTAATATCATTTTACCAAGGTTTTCAAAAGCAAGGTGGAGTTCTCCTGTTTTGGTTGCCAGAACTTTTAAAAGAGCCCATGTTTCTATATGGTGCCCAGCTTTGTTTTAGATAACTAAGTCAGAAATACAGAGTCCATGAACTGCTTTTTTGCAAACGTGTGCCATGTGTGAGCAGCTGATAACCAAAGCAGCCTTTGTGGGGAAGGAATTAATAAGCTTTAGGTTGTGCAATTCAGCTGCCTTAATTTATAACTTAAAATCTGTTGTTCTACAGGCTCCCAGAACTTAAAAGCCCAGTACCAGAGCCACCATTAAAGGTAAGAGAACATTAAGATATTGACAGACACATAGTGTTGTAAGCTAATTTATGTGAATTGTTATTAAATAATAATTCTTTATTATTTAATTAATTAATTATTAAAACTAGACAAGGCCAACCACTGGGTACAATACAAAAAGTAAGTTGGCCTTGTGAAAAGCCAGTCTGGAATAATGCAAGAAATTTACCAGGTACTTCATATTTTTCAATAAGGAATATTTTGGTTGATTTTCCTGTTTGAAGAAGGGGAGGGAAAGAGAGAAACATATTTTATGTTTTTGGTCAACAGTATTTTCATACATGTTTTGCTTATTTAGTTTTATTGAGGTTGATGGGACAATATGACCTCATAGGTTTTCTTTCATATATAATTTATGAGGACCCTGAAAGGGACCTCCTGGGTCATGGATTCCCAGACAACCATGTTGGATAATCTCTTATACACCGAACATTCTTCACTGTAAGTCTCATTAGGATTTTTTATTTCCATTACTTCTCTTGGAAGACTGTTCTATAACCTCATTCCTCTGATGCTCAGAAACCTTTCTGTAAATTCCACCTTGAATTTATTCGTGGCCAATTTATTCCCCTGCGCTTTTGTGCTAACATTATCATTGTGTTTTTTTAATTGAAATGGCTCTTTTCCCTCCCTAACATTTGTTCTCTCAATGTGTAAAGGGAAAAAATATTCTTTCTGTTTTAATTTTGTGCAGCCAAACTTGGTTGAGTTAGATGGGTTCTCCATTCCCTCTTCAGTGCAGGAACATTGCTTTACACTTATTCCAAAATGAATTCAGTTGTTTCAAAGCAGGTGACCAGAATCATATATAATTATTCATGATAAAAGCTTTACCAGTAAAATATGATGGCATTCTTCCCTTCTTGTCTTAACTGGAAGTACTTTATCTCATTACATCTTCAAATCCTATTTGCCTCTATTGCTGTGTGATGTACCAGATAGCTCACAGTCATGCTGTGAACAATTAAGACACACAGTTGTGTTTTCTTCTCCACTGTAATTTTTAGTTGATCAGCATTCAGATTTATGAGAAATTCATGCAGTTAGCTGCTGTGTACATGACCTTGTACTTCTGCACATTTCATCTGTTTTTAATGTTTCCAGTCTTGAACGTTCTCTGGCTTTTCCTTCACAGTGTTAAAAGCTCTTTAGGTATTCATAATGCTACTCACTTATGTACATTCAGCAAATGTCAGCATGCTGTTATCTTTATTTAACAATTAATGAACATTTTGAATAGATACTGTTCAGATGCTCCACTAGTAATCTTCATCTGATCCAATGACATCCCTTTCTGCATTATTTACCTTTGTTTCCCCTTTACCCAGTTTCTTACCTACCTTAAAAGTCTTAAGCAATCTTTGTTTTCTATGATTTCAGTTGCCTAAGTGGGACCATGTCAAGTCCTCTGGCAATGCTTTACATTTTCTGCCACCAGCAAATGTGTTATCTTTGAGAAAAACAAATATAAGTTGGTAGGGACTACCTATGTTTAGTTTTCATTTACTCTGTATCTTTCATTATTCTTCCTTCTTTCACTTCTTATCCCCTCTGTATTCTGCTGAAGCCTACTGTCACTTTTTCCCCCTCCTTACACATAGATGGGTGTATGGCTATTCTGCAGCAATACGGTCCCTACCTGATAGAACAGTTCCCAGGTTTTACCTCTGGACTCGTGATTTCTGAGGCAACCTCCCAACAGTGTCAGCATATTGAGTTTTACTTCTGTCTTGAATAGAGTGATTTCTGTTCTCTTTTCTGCCCCTGTGTTTAACCTCTTCATCTTTATTGAAAACAATTTACTGAGGCAAAGGATTTATTCCATTTTGGGGCTACACATAGATTAGCTTTAAGATGTATCCAATCCTTATTGTATAACAACTTCAGTTTTTCTTTTTTGATTCCCTTTTTGCCTCTGTGGCTAAACAACCTTCTACTATTTGTTTTAATTTCCTTTCCAAGGACTAACTCAGCTTGACTTTTTGGCAGTTTTCACTTTATCCCAGTATTACCTGACCCCTAAAACAAATTATTTTTTTTTTGGCAGTCTTTTTTTCCCCGTTCATTGTAGAGTTCTGATTACTCCTAGTATCTTTATTTGGGGAATGCGTGTGCATCTGTGCGAGCAAGGGGAAGCATTCCTGTAGGTTAGTCTGAAAAGCTCTTTCCTTCAAGATTCTTGTCTCAAGTAAAAGATCCAAAATCACTTCTTCTGTGTTTTTCTTTTACAGTCCAAGTGTCCTCCTCACACATCAAGCCCTTTTGATTTGGCTTAGAGAAATAAGGCATACAATTTGCAAAGTTTGCCCCTCTAGAATCAAGAACCCCACTTTTGTCCTTTCCATTTCATTTAAGCTGAGGCATCCTGTGTCCACTAAAACTAGGTTACTTACTACACCAACCTTTCCTGCAACGTCCCTGTTAACTTACCGAAACAGTCTAAACCAACCTCATTTCTGGCTGGTTCAGTGACTGTTCTTTTAAGCAGTATGTCAGCTAGCACATGCAGGAATAATTGGGCCCTACTGTTATTAATAGCATTTGTTCTCCAATGTATATCCATGGATATAAGTTATTTCCATGTGGTTGGACAGTTGTTCTGGCTGCACAGTTACTTGGCCTTTTGATTCAGTTAAGAATTATCTTTATGCATTGTAAGAAATATTAAACACACATCAGGAGCCAACTGATATTCATTAGCCATATAAGCATGTTACAACAACTATATTAAATTACATGTGATGTACATTACATATTATGTACGAATAGCTTTTATACCTTTGGGATAGTTCTGAGAATCTATTTTTAAAAGTAGTTTTATTTCAGCAGTTTGGTTACAGAGGAAATGAGGCTTAGAACTTTTCAGTTGTTGGGCAGTGAAATCTTGCTGAGGATCTGATTAATTTCCAGAGCACTGACCAGGGTGTGTATGATGCTTCTGTGTTTAAGTCTTTGCATCTTCAGAGATTAAAACTCTCCTATATTTCACAATCTCAGAAGAGCAAGGCAGGCTTGTACGCTGGAACCTATAGTCTCCTTCAGACCATTTTTATTCATTTGCATTGACATTTCTTTTCATGAGGGCAAGGTGCATTGACAGACATAGTATAGGATTATTGCAAATAAAGAAAGGTCTAACATGTATTCCTCTTATGGTAGAGTAATTGCATGTTTAGAAGTTACATTAGAATAAATTCTGAAGGGAGGAGAGATTTAGAAACTTCAGTGGTAAACGGAAAAGCTACGACAGATTGTCTTCCATGTAGTACAAGAGTAAACTGAGTACAGTCTGGACTCTGTGATTTAATGATTAAATCAAAATTACATGTTCTTTGTATTAATTGTAAGCGAGTGATCTTGTGTTGTAATTGTCATACTGTCCAGTTTGTCAGCATAAGGAGCCTGGCCATTGGCAGATGATGACAGCCATCTACAAAGAATATGTAGGCTCTGTTAGAATTAAACAGCAAACCTTTTGCTGAAATGCAAACATCTTGTTGTAAGTTTTAAGAACTTGTTTATCAGATTCCAAAAAGAGGAGAGTAGTAATTATTCATTAGATTGTCATTTGAAAATCTTATCACAGCACAGTAAACAGCCTCCTAGGGAGGCTGATCCAGATCCCATTGAAATCAAAAGAAAAGGCTGCTGTTGGATCTGGTTCTAAGAGCTGAGAAATCTAAGCTGCAGACCTGGCTTCTGTGCCAAAGAGAGGGGGGTGGGAGGGAGGAGAGAGAGAGATCACAAGCACCATAAACAAAATGAATAAAACAGGATCTTAAAATGTATGGTACCATCCAAGTTGCTTGCAAAATCACTCTCTTTGGCATAAAAACTAGGAAGGCCACAGTTTAGATTTCACAGGATATTAAGGACAGGGTAGTAATATCAGATATATAATAATAATAAAAATACAGTGTTGTAAAATACTATGTACTTTTTTCCCCCCTTTTGGAAACATACCAGGAAGTTTTCACCTTTAAACTAAACACATGCTCACAGTTTATGGAAAGAAATATTCATTCTTACAGCCTGATCATGTGAAGTGCCGAGAACCGTTCCCTTCCATTATTTCTGAAGTTAGAAGGCACCCAGCACATGCCGAGTCAAGCGTCTTAATATACTGTTGGATTCAAGTGATGAAGGAGTCAGCAGAACTATGTCAGTGTTTCACTGTTGCCAAACTGTAGAAACTAATTACTTCTAAATCTTGTGCACAAACAGATAATAGACTAGATGATGATCCACTTGCATTGGCAGATAGCACTGCAGTTGCTGCACAGTTCCATGAGGCCATGGGGACCAGAGTCTAGTCTGCTCTGTAAAAAGTTCTCTAAATAGACTCTGACACCAAAGTCACAATCATGGAAGTTAAAAGCAGGATTCAAGTGATTTCTAGAAGCCATTCTTCAGAAGGCTGGAAATAGGAAAATGCTTCCCATGACACTGAATGGTCTGTTCTGAATACTGTAGAGATGGTACATATTGACATGCAAAGAAGACAATTACAAAGAGAAATCTTCCACCGTTACTGCAGATTCTTCAGTTGATTTCCAGTCCTGTTTTACTGCTATGGTTGTTATAAAGCCAAAGCTTTAAACTTCCGTGTGTGTACATCATAAAAGTGGTTGACAGAGCAACTTCCTCACTCTAACATTTCAGAAAAGGAAATTATCAGATGTCCCTGTGGAAGCAGAAGAAGATTATACTAAGTTAAACAGCAGCAATCCAAAACCCAAAAAGGTAAGTAAGCCTTGCATTCATGCATGTTTTCCTAAAGCATAGATTAATATCCAACATTAGCACAGACTGCCTGTTTTTCTCCTCCAAAACACATCAGAAAAACAAATACATAGTAGCAGATGTCTGTCATTATGTCTCCTTGAACTTTTCATTCAAGACTAATTTAATTTTGATAGTCTTAATGTCCCATTCTGATCTCTTCTATACTGTTACTGTTTGACTGTATTTTATCAGTGAACATTCCAGTGAACCTCACAGACTTGGACACATGTTAAGGTGCTCAGCTAGTGTTTGCAAAGCTCTTTGAGATCTTTAGATGAGAAATCCTATGGCTTAGTGATAGCAACTGTTAAATTTCAGTTATTTGAAAAAGAAACAAAGATGGCAGCATTCACTTAAATTCCAAGCGATGCTAAGACAGGCTTTATTTTTACCTAGAAATATTGCTTGTGCACTTACTTATGTCAACTTAATGAAGTTAAATCAGCATGGAGCTTGCTGATTGCCAGCTCCGATGGAAGTTTGGAGGCCAATTCAAATCTGAGTCCAGTGGTGCCTGCCACTGTACTATTCCTTGGAGAGCAACAGAGATGTGAAAAGAAATAGTTTCTGTCTGTGTGTGCCAAAGTTGTGAGCTTGCACTGGCTTATTTCTCTGAACACCGAAAGAAAATGAATCCTTCTCCCGTCCATTGGGAACCAAAAAGGCCCTCTGTGCTGGTCTTGTGACCTTCAGACTAATGCTGACTACTCTTTATCCCTTTGCAAAGAGAAGCAGCTGGTGACAGATGAATTCCTTCCTCCCCCCGAAACCCGCACAATTTTTTGCATTCAGGGCACATGCTAGGTTTGAAGTAAGAAGAGGATTGCCCCCTAAGTGAAGATGATAAATGGTTTAAAATATGAATGTTTCCCCTTTTCCCCCATTACATACCTATAGCTTTTGAACTGAGCCTAAAGATAGAAATAGACTGAGGGGAGATAATTCATTTTAACATTAAATATGATTTACTTCTGAAATAATGAAGCACATTGATGAGAGAATCTGGGAAAGAAAAGATAGCTCTTGGACTCTGTACAGTGTACTACTCTTTTTTAAATACCTTGGCAGTGCTTTTGTTTGTATAGTAACACAGACGATCATACTGTTGTTGCGTATCTCCATCCTATCCATAACCTTTTAGCTGATCCCAAATATTGTTATCGTGAAGTCCTGCAGACTGAGAAGTATCATAAATAAAGGTCAATGCAAAGTTTTCTTAATAGGGAAAACAGCTAGAGATTTAAAACATAACATTTTAAAATGTAAGAAAAAAAATAGGTCAGCTCTATAAAACGTGGCTCATAAAATGTGTTTTAGGTGTAAAAGTCTGGGAAGTTTTCCCAGTGGCCTCGAAGTGCTTTGCAAATGTTAGTTACCTTCTTCATTCTTACTTCTTCCATCTATTTTCCCTTTATTTCACTGTGCATAGAGACTTTCATTATAAATCAGTGTGAATTATTCATCATCTGTAATGCAAGGCTGTAATTCAGCCTGCTGACAGCATAATCATGAGATTGAGTCGGAGGGTACAGTATGCATCTGTTGTATTGCATGCATTATTCCTCTTAATGCACACTCAGGGATTATCCCAAAGTAAACGTTTGAGTTGGGATACCTCATTCTGCAGAAAGGAAAGATGTTTCACCTCCTTGTCCTTGTAATTGATTCTCTGTCTTTGTCTGAGGTTAAGTAATTCGTGAGAAGTATTTTTCTGTTTGAATAATCTCAAATTTGTTTAGTAAGGTTTTTCTTCTACAATTCAAAGCCTGCATAACATTATCTTTACTGCTGTATATTAAAAAAGCAATTTGACTTCTTCCTTGACTTCTGTATTTAGGAGTTTGTAGCTCATGCTCCCTTCCGATGGAGATGGTGCTTAACTTAACTCTGTTTATCATTTCACTGACAGGCAAACAGCAAGATGTCTGCAGCACAGAAGGCTCTGGCCAAAGTTGATAAGAGTGGAATGAAATCCATTTCTATGTTCTTCAGCTCCAAACCTAAAACATCAAAATAAAGACTTGTTCTTGAAAAGTGGTTATTTTTACATTAAGCTAAAGACCATCTCCTGGTGTTATTTGTTAGTATAGTATACGCAGGGCATGTTTGTGTGTACGTGGTGGAGGGTGATGAAGAGATCTGTGAACTAGTCTGGGACAGAGCTGCTGTGCCTCAGTGCAGCAGGGCAGTACCATGCACGTGTTCCAGCCTCGGTCAGGAAGACGACCTGGCTGCGTTGGCATGGTCCTGTGAGCTGAGAAGCAAGGTCTAGCATGGCACCATACTGTACCACTGCTTGTTCTAGAGCAAGCTCAGTCAAGGCCACCGCAGAGTTTTCTCCATTGCACTCCATTCTGGGCTCGAAATGTGCCCTCCTTTGAGTTTTTTTAAGGGGAGTTTTTTTGTTCATAAGGAGCATTATTTTTTGAGACTTTCTGGAGATTTTTACCCGGTATAACACCAGAGTAGGATGACATTGTTAGCTTTTTATGTTGATCCAAATGTAAGTGCTGATGTAAGCGTTGCCGTTGGTGGCAATTTATTGAGGCAAAGATAGTGTCTATATTGGGATTTTGTTTGTTTTGAATATGCTGGAAACAAATTGCAATAAATGTCAATGTGCATGTAATGCAATAAAGTGCTTTTTGTAACAAATCTGTGCTGCTTGTATTTTCTGTATGTTTCAAGAGTTAGATTAGGCTTCACGACATTTCTTAAGGGGTTTTGGTATTTTCCTGTGTATAAATTTTAGTCCTTAAAGAATTACAACATCACTTTGGGATTACATGATAAATCTCTTAACACATAGCAATATAGGGGTATTTTTATATTCAGTTCCAAGGTCAATAGGTCCTAACAACAAAAAAAAAGTAGGGAAAGAATTGTTTAAAGGAAAAAACTGGGGCTTTTAAAGAAGCCTATTTGGAGCTGGATGTGTAATTCAAAAGCTTAAGTAGGGGTGTCTTGGATAAGGTTTGTTTTATGAAGTTTTGCACAAGGTAGGACTGTTACCTAAAACACACCACTCACTTTTGGGAGCATTCATCCCTCATTACAGAATATTCCTATATATGCAGAGGGATAGCTCTCTGCTATGTTGCAGCTTCCCTGATTCACAGGATTGAAAAAGAGATGGAGTCACCGTATAGATGTATAGGTGTAGCCTGGAGGTATACAGGTCTAGGTGTATAGGTTTGCATAGGTCTAGCCGGTTCAGCACGAAACTAACTCATAGTGTCACCCACCAGTTGTTGCACTGAGCCATTACTGTGAATCAACTACAATGTGTGTTTTAGAAAGACGCTCTTAAAATATGTCATTCTTTGCTACTTCAGCTCAGAAGAGAATCTGCGAATCTGCCTGTAACGCTTGGTAATGGGAAGTTTCAGAGAAACTAGGAGTTTCTTCATTTTTTAGTAACTATGCCACTTTTCCACTTCAGGCTTACTTGCTGTAAAACCCATGGATTACAGTGGTGTCTGCTAGGTTTCAGAGCTCTGTGGCATCCTCTTCCAACCAAAAATGAAGGAGAAGCCTTGGTCTGTGCTGTCTGCAGTTTTGCAGTTATTGTTGGGATTTGTACGCCTTTCAAACCAGTGTTTTTTCCAAAGTGTCGGGCATAGTTTGTAACTGGGGAAGTCAGTATGGTTGGAACTCCAGATAGAAGGATATATTTGGAAATCTATGCAATTGTTATCTCCAATTACATAGAGATTTATTTAATGAATGTGAATGGCTTCCCAATAGCGTACAGTTAGTATGCCTACAGTTCTAAAAATGTTTGTCTGAAGTGGATTATCTAGAATCAAAATGAAGTTCTTTAGAAAAAAAATGCTTTCCAGGCATTCTAAGGAATCGCTACTGGAAGTCTTCCTTATCTCTGAAAATCGGCCCATAGTACTAATGTTTGAATGTAGGTTGAGAAATGTGTGGTTCAGATGCAGAGACTTCATTGATTTTTCAGTTAGAACCGTTATCCCAGGCCATTTAGTGCTTTACTGACTGTCCAGTAATGAATGTCAGTTTTCTGAAACAGGACATGGGGAGCAATAGAATCATAGAATGGTTAGAGTTGGAAGGGACCTTAAAGATCATCAAGTTCCAACCCCCCTGCCACAGCCAGGGACACCTCCCACTAGAGCAGGTTGCTCAAAGCCCCATCCAGTCTGGCCTTGAACACTTCCAGGGATGGGGCATGAACAGCTTCTCTGGGCAACCTGTTCCAGTGTCTCGCCACCCTCACAGTAAAGAATTTCTTCCTCATATCTAGTCTAAATCTACCCCTTTTCAGTTTAAAACCAATGCCCCTCATCCTATGGCTATGCTTCTTGATAAAAGAGTCCCAAAAAAACCCAGGAATTGCTATGTGGAGAAATTCCTGTTGTACCACACTGCTTTGTTGTTCAACCGTCTTTAGCAGAATTTCACCAGCCCTATCAGTAAAGTTTCCTTTTCTGACATTAACTATCAGACAAGTTTAAAAATTAGTAGTAAGTGTCTCTGTGGCAACTTCTATGGGCACCACCTTTTGAATTGCTATCTTGATTTTTTTTCTTCCTTACTTGTCTGGGCTGTAAGTGAAGACGAGCCCTGTAGCAGCACGTATTGGTTTATGCAAGGGGTCCTTGCTATCTTGCTGTGATGGTCGGATGGTTGGTTGGTCGGTTGGACTTGATGAAGTGAAAGATCTCTTCCATCCTAGACAATTCTATGGTTGGAAAGAACTAGCATTTGGTGATCCCAGAATGAGCAATTGCAGTCATTAACTGGGAGGGTTAGATTTTGAAAAACATTTGGCTTAGCCCAGCAACTTATTTGACTGTCAAAGAAAACCCCCAACTTCATATCAGTAAGAGACGGGATGAGCCAGTGATGGCAATTTTCGAAAACCACCACTCAAAGCGCAGGATAATGGTATGAAAAAAAAAAAGAAAAAGAACAGGCACCTGCTGTCATGTTAATGGAGAAGTTTTGTGCAGTAAGCAACATCTTGGAGAGTATTTTGGTAAAAGAGAGAAAAGGAATTGTGTATCTATTAGTGGAAGGCCAATTCCAAGCACCAGAAAATGTTAAGAAGGCAGAGAAGCATAGGATGGACATTTGAGTGGAAAACCAAGAATGGGAGAGGGTTACATTAGAAACAGGAACTATGAGGTAGGACATAGTAGAAGCTCTTCTTCTGGATATTTAAATCTGCTAGTTTTAGGGATGTGGTTTTTACTAGATCAAAAATTTTGTGAAATAAGTTTTGGAAATGCGTCTTTTCATTGACTGAACAGTTCAAGAACCTTTCTTTTAAGAATAAGTCCCTGTTTCTCTGGTCAGAACTTAGGACAGAAGGAGGACAATTTTGTGCTGACTTCTGATCTGGGGTACCGATGGGTTTTTCTCTTTCTTTGTACATGACTTTCACATCTGCCGCTGCGCTCAAGGACTAAGTCTGGAGTTCTTACTCTGTGCATAGATGCCTTGTTCTTTAGTGTGTCACATCTCGACTTCAGCTGTCAGCTTATGCCGTAACTTACAACAATAGTAATTTTATTAGTGACTGTGCTTTTGGTTGAGCAGGAATTTATGCATGACAAAAAAAATAAGCCATTTCCAAAAGCCATTAGAGCTTTCACGTGAAAACAAAAACTCTTTTCCCTTTAGGAAAGAATGAAATACATTTAGTAACTTTGAAACTTCCTCAACATGTAGCTGTAAGAAGTTATGAAGAGCATGTGGTGCCAAATACATAAAACAATATTTCCTACCACAACGAGGATTTAAATATAGTTACTATGCCTGGCCAGCAGTAGCAGTAGGTCATTATGAAGTGCTGCTTTGCTATTTCTTCCTTGTTTAGCTTAGTATGAAACAATACGCCAGCACCGTTATGGAAATGTGGTCTTACTTTACTTCTTTTTGGCATTAACAGGCCATCTCTGCATGTTTATGTAAATATCTGATGAGTTGTGATGCTTTTATAGTTGTTGGTTTGGGATTAAGCAGCTCTTATGTTTCCACTTTTTTAGAGTTCACTTTGCAAATGGGTTGACATCAGTGGGCATGGAAAACTTCATGTGGAAATACCAGCACTGGCTTAGGGATGTGTAAGGGTTGGACTTGCACATCATTTTCAGTCTTAAGTAATACACTTGGTTCTATTTGTAGAAGTGACAATTGGTGATTTGTATATTTTCAGTGGAGAAGGCAGCATGGTTGGCAGAATGTGCATTCAGATCTGAAATGCAGAAGAGTTCAGTGACGCTTGTTTTCAGGTGTTCAGTTGCATCTGAGGATGTTTTTTAGAGGGAAACTAAGTGCATGGATGCTTATTTGAATACATTATGTTTATGACTCGGGGTTTCTCTTTCCTTTTCAGATGCCTGTGCAAAGACGTGCAAAGAAGAAATGAAAGGAACATAAGAGGACTTGCTAATATTATTTTAACTTGCCATAATCTCAAAGCAGCTTTTAAAGGCTTTTTTTACGCACTTTCTGAAAATAAATGCCTGAAGTTAGACATGCCCTGTTCCAAGAAAAAGCAAATCTCAGCAGATTAACATTGTTAAATATGCGGTGTGTTAAACATACACTGCTTCAAATTTTATAGCTTACACACTATTGGTCTATCGGGCCCTTCCAGGAAAGCACTTACGAGCATGCCTAATGTTAAGCACATGAGCAGTGATCTTAAAGTCAGCAGTGTAGTTGTTCGTGTGGGTAAGTGCTTTGCTGGATCGGCGCCTAAAGCCCTGTTAGGTGCTGAGCATCCTGATCCATATCCAGCAAAGCACTTACGTCCATGCTTATCTTGAAGTGGAAGAGCCAGTCTTAACTAATATTTGTGCATTAGTCTTCACCATAAAACCTCTCTTGGCACAAAGTCTCACATGCTTAAAATTAAGCACCTGCCTAAGTATTTTGCAAGGTCAGACCAACAGCATCCTCGGCAAGTCTTAAATAAAGACTTGATTTTCTATGAATTTTCTTTTTTTTTGTATGAATTTTTGGTTTTGGTTGCTTTTTTTAACAAGAGTAGATGATTTTTGTGGCCATAATTACAAGTTTTAGAAGCTGCATAGCAAAATATGTTGTATGCAATTTTCTCCTTTCTTTTTCAAAACCTAGCCGAATTCAGCAACATGGCCTTTTTGGACTAGAATTCCAATTTTCAGACTTAGAATCATCCAAAATGAAAAGTAAAAAAGTTAACTCTATTTTTTAGGACATTTACATTTTTGGAAATTATTTCACTGGGTTTGATTTAAATGGTTTTATCCAACCCTGACCCTTTATCCAGAAGATGTCACCTGGCTCTGGTTGTGTGGACAGTCTGACTCTTGAAGTGCTAACGCTTGAGATAGGGTGTGTGTTCAGAAGGGCAGATGAAGTTGCTTCCTTTTTCTAAGGGATTGAAACTTTAGAAATGTATAAAATAACACATATATTTTGTGTTGAGAACTATGTAATCCTCCAGATAAAAAAAAAAAAAGACCTAATTATTTATTATTTTTTTAAATCATGTGAGAGGCACTTTTTGTGGAGTGAACTTCAGCCAAAATGTTGAGTCTACATAAAACATGCAGAAAAGGGACACTAATGAGGTCCTTAAGTGATCTGTCAGATGCAGCCTGATGTTTTTAACTGAAATACCTGTTTTATCAAACTCCCATTAATATTTAACTCTTTGCTATGAAACATTGAAAAAGTTATAACTGAAAAGATTTTGAACATAATGAATGTGATGAATGTGTACTTCTGTAAATTTTAACTATGACTCCAGTTCACCGACACCTACAGCAATTGGCCAAAATGCTATGTGAAGCTTGAATGTATTTGAAGCATTCTAGATCAGAAGTTAAAAATTATTTTGCTTCCACTCTGGCAGATTCAAGTCAAATGAGAGCTCCAAGAGAGTTTCTTAGGACCTTGCTGAAAACTAAATTCCAAGACAAAGAGTCAGTAGCTCATTCAACTTTCTTTTCACTTGATTTTGATCAGCTCTTGTTTCAGAATACTGAAAACCTGAACTGTTAGCCATTTAGAAATCATGTATGAAAGGAATTATAAGCTGAATGCTTATTTTTAAAATTTGCACTGAATTCTTTTTGTTACTTTTATGCCTGTCTGGGTAAGCAATGTGCACTGTCCCTTTTCAAGGAAAAAAAAATTATTTTAACATAGTTTTCTAGACAGTACTACAAGAATATTATATGGGTCCAAGGTGAAATTTCTATTTTTCTAGCTTATATTAAAATAAAGGGTTGATGTATAAAATTATCTATTTCAGTAAAGTATACTTCCATTTTTTTGTAAGATTTTATTTTTAATTCATGTACAAGAAAGAAATAAATACCTTTTGGAATAATTTCTTGATTGTTACTTTGTTAATTTCACAGAAAAATACAAAGAAAATGCAGTGCAATCAGACTACTGATGCTGCTGGCCTCCACGAGCTCGTCAGTCGTCCTTAGGCTGAGTTGAAGGAGATAATGAATCCTAAGATAGATATGAATCTAGAAGTTCATCAAGACAGATCCAGTGAAGCAATTAGGCTAATCCTTGAAGACCTTACTGTACAGATGTTCTAGTGAAAACCCATTTCTGTGTACACAGAGTTGTTGGCCTATGTACTGTGCCCATTTTGTTTTTCGTGAATGCGGTGGTAAATCTGTGAGAGATGATGGGATGAGGAGAGTCAAGGTGAAGTTTGCAGACGAAACCAAGTTGGGTGGGAGTGTCGACCTGCTGTAGGGTAGAAGGGCTTTGCAGAGGCATCTGGACAAGCTGGATGGATGGGCAGAGGGCAATGGGATGAGTTTCAATAAGGCCAAGTGCCAGGTCCTGCACTTGGGTCACAACAACCCCAGGCAGCGCTACAGGCTTGGGGCAGAGGGGCTGGAGAGCTGCCCAGCAGAAAAGGACCTGGGGGTGTTGGTCAACAGCAGGATGAACATGAGCCAGCAGTGTGCCCAGGTGCCCAAGCAGGCCAGCAGCATCCTGGCCTGTATCAGGAACAGCATGGTGAGTAGGACCCGAGAGGTGATCGTCCCCCTGTACTCGGCACTGGTGAGGCCTCACTTTGAGTGCTGTGTCCAGTTTTTGGCCCCTTCCCACAAAAAAGACATTGAGGTGCTGGAGCAGGTCCAGAGAAGGGCAGTGAAGCTGGTGAGGGGTCTGGAGAATAAGTCTTATGAGGAGAGGCTGAGGGAGCTGGGGTTGTTCAGCCTGGAGAAAAGGAAGCTGAGGGGAGACCTTATCGCTCTCTACAGCTCCCTGAAAGGAGGGTGTGGAGAGGTGGGGGTCGGTCTCTTCTCCCAAGTCACAGGCGATAGGACAAGGGGAAATGGCCCCAAGTTACACCAGGGGAGGTTTAGGATGGATATTAGGAAAAATTTCTTCACTGAAAGGCTTATTAAGCATTGGAATGGGCTGCCCAGGGAGGTGGTTGAGGCACCATCCCTGAAGTGTTCAAAAGACGGGCATAGTCCTTAGTGACATGGTTTAGTGATGGTTTTTATTAGAATTAGGTTGATGCTTTGACTAGATGATCTTAAAGGTCCCTTCCAACCTAGACAATTCTATGATTCCACGATTCCATGAAGAGATTGATGTGACATCCATGTCATTTCTTACATATTTCGTGTTCTTTGCCATCACATAAATAGTATATAGGTGTTCCATCACAGGCTGACACAAAAATGATAGACAATTCTTCATGTTTTTTGTGGCAAGCAGTTAATCAAACTCAGGGGAAAAGCTGTTCCTCTGCCAAAACATTATCCTGGTGTCACCATGATGCTGTGCTAAGTGCTGACAGGAGGCTTCAAGGCTGCTAGGAGAGTTAGTGCCATTTCATTTGTAAAATCCAGAGAATAAGGGGCAATGCAAAGGTGGCGGGTTTTCTATTTGGCAGTCACGTTGGTTTATTGGTATTAATGAGAACCAAGCAAGAAAAGCAGTAAGATTTGTACCATTTCATAAACCCATCACTCAGAAGCACTTATCTGTAGGAACTGAATTACCAGTGCTAAGGACAAAGCGCTAAGACAGCTTCTATTTAAATATGAAATGGCATTTACACTGCTTGGCTCAGTAAAGTCAATTCGTGAAGTTATGCAAAGACTAAGGAAAATGGCACATGGATTTGCGTCTTTAAAGAACTGCTGTAGCTCAAGTGTCTAAGCTGAGCTCTCAGAGGGCACACACAGTACCCTCTGTGTGCACAACTGTTCTGTCTCTCAGGCTCTGTCACATTGCAAATTGCCCTAATTTTTCCAGAGCTCCCTTTCACAATGCATTTGGTACCCTGAGATGGTTGCAAAGCAAGCGATGTTATCATGGGTAAAGTGATGCCCCAGTGAGGCTCATCAGTTTTAAAAGAGGGAAGCGAACAGGAAAGTGGAAAGCGGCGCTTTAAAATCTGGCTTCTCATTCGGGGCCGTGTTCATTCTTGTGTTCACCCTTTGTCTTTGCACTCTGTGAGGGCCTGATTCTTTTTCAAAAGATCTTTTCCAAAAGACGCGAGCTCGGTACAGCCTCATCTCCCCCTGACTTCAGGCTGAGCGAGCAAACTGTTCCACAACAGGCACCTGCGTTCATGAAGGCACCAAAAACCAAAGCTTTCAGCAGCCCTACAAATGAGTGAAGCCGGTCCTGGTTGTGAATGGAACCACCAGCCGCTTCCTCTTGAATTCCCTGTGCAGCTGGCATTGCTAGAGGTCCTTCATAAACAGCTCAAACTTGATTTAGTAGGAGTGAAAAAGTGATTTAGAAGGAGTGAAAAAGTGAAAAAATAGCTGATATGCTTTCTGGTCTTGTAGTCAGTCCTACGTTGGAGAAACTGAGCAGAATGGTTACAGAGGCTGGTAGCTAGGGTTAACTGAAGCTTCCTTGAAGGAAGTCATCAAGGAGTCGTTCCACCTCATTTTAACCACTTGAAAGTGAGGTATCGAGGCACCTCTCCATGGCTTCTCTGTTATTAACAGAGAACATCCTGGAAAAGTAACTTTTGTCTTCCAGGAAGAGTCATCTGCCGGAGCTGTGGCTTTTTCTCATGCAGATTGAGATGGCCCTGGACACTGTGTGTGCCTGCACACAAGATTTGTAGGTGGCTGTCCTCAGTATGACTGTAGTGCCTTCACAAATTGGAGGTTGTCCCATGTTTGAGGAATTGAATTTAGCCTCCAGGCTAGACAGGACGGCTCAGGCTCTCGAGATCTCTTTAGCTTTCCAATAAGTATTGTTTCAGTCTCTCTTCTCTCTCCTCATTTTATAAATACATAATAAACTTAATTTTTAACCTGTTCTGTTGGGAAACCTCCCCTCTCCAGTGTTGCTATATTGTTTTCTTTTACAACCCACTAAAGCAATCATTGAAATTTTGTACTATTAAGCTTCCCCCTCGGCCCCCCACCCCCAGCCCATTATTGTTCTATGTTTGGGGCGGGGGGGGAAATTTGTTTGTAATAATTTTACAGTCCACTCCCTGGTGCCTAAAACATTCCCACCAGCCCACAAGGAAGCACTGAGGAATTGGCCTAGACTGTCTGCTTTATCTGCAAGCGATGAAGGTAGGGAAGTTGATCTGGGCCTCTCCCCCCTTCCCTTTCCAGATGTATCCTTGTGACTGATTTTAAGGAGTTTTAGCCCCTTAATTTCCAGTTATTGTTTCTCAGCTGTTAACTGCCCCCTGCCCCTTTGGCTGCGATGCTGTGACTTATTGTGCGAGGCACATTCAGCCTTTCAGTGTGAATTAAAACAGCAACCAACAGCCAGAGGGTCGTAACTGTTTAAGCTGTTAAGGCTCAACTGAAAGAGTATATCCAAGTGCACTTCAGCTCTCTGTCCCTCAGCCTTCAATCTATAAACTGTGAATTATGTCTCCCTACCTCATCACAGTAAGTTGTGACAGTTACTAGCTCACAGGATTACAGTTTAAATAAAAATACATTTAGAACCGAATCCGGTGAACTCAACCTGAACTTCTTTGAATTCCCATGTGCCTACCACAAGCAGGAATACCTCTTTGGAGACCGGAGCTACACAGAGACACTGATTTGCTCCAATTTCAGGAAAAGCAATGTGAGATTACCACTTGGTTCATAACACCGTGTGAGGCAGACAACTTGCTGCAGATGAACTGAGCCCTGACCCAGGTTCCCAAATCTTGATGGAGCGAAGTTTTTCTCTAGGTCCACATCATGAGTTGTTCATTTAGGCTGCGCACCGGGGAATAGAAGCTTTATGGAGGACTTAATGCAGCCATTTGTTCCCACAGACAAAAGCCCCTACGGTTTTTCTGCTGCTTTGGTATGATTTTGCACTTAGTAAGCATAATTGTAACTTCTGGGCTTCTTGAAGTATGGTTATAGCATAAGCCAAGCAAAAAAAAAACTGTTCATGGGGTTTTAGCAGGATAGTTGCACCCTGGATAACTTATTGAATGACAGGTTATTTGGGCATCTTGCAAGATCTGTGAAGACAAGGAGAGATTCCCCACGCACACTCCTCCCAGGCAGGACAGGTTGTTAACCTTTGCGAGTGGTCCACACCCAGCACAGGCATAAAAGCGTGTGCTCTGCTCCAGCTCTAAGCAGATGAAGCAGTGGCAGAAGTGGAGTGAGACTGAAATGGGGAAATAAGATTGCATATAGTGGGGAAATCTAGCAGAGACAGAGACGTGATCGTCCCACTCTGCTCAGCGTTTTGTCAGGATGCACCTGGAGAACTGTATCCCATTCTGGTCCCCACAATTCAAGAAAGATGTGGACAGACTGAAAAGGGCCCAAAGGAGGGCCACAAAGATGATCGAAGGGCTGGAGAACCTACCCTATGAGGAGAGACTGAAGGAATTAGATCTTCTCTCCCTGGAGAAGAGAAGGCTTGGGGGGGACATCATCACAGTGTTCCAGTAGTTAAAGGGCAGCCACAAAGAGAAATAAGGCTCTCTGTGAGGAGTCATATGGAGGAGACAAGGGGCAACAGGTCTAAGTTGCACTGGGAGAGGTTTTATCTTGACATAAGAAAGGCATTTTTTATGGTAGGAACAATCATTCACTGGAACAACCTCTCCAGAGTTGTGGAAGAGTTCCCATCACTGGAGGTTTTCAAGATGCGATTGGACAGGGTGCTAGATAATCTCACCTAGGCTCCCTTTCCCACAAGAGCTTGGACCGCGTGATCTTTTGAGGTCCCTTTTAACCTGGGCTGCTCTATGGGTCTATGAAATCTGTAATGCATGTGCTGCCACAGAACTGCAGCGAGTATGCTATGTCCTGTTTTCCCACCCAGTTGGTCAGAGAGTGGAGCTTTGGCAGAAGGGAGACCTTCAGGCAGGATTGTCTGCTGTGTTTCCAAGGCAGGTTGTCCCTGTGTGCCTATGTTGGGCTTGAAGAGATTGACATTTCCCTTCCAGGCCTACTGCTTAGTGACCAGCACCATGGGCCAAATGATCTCCTACAGGGATCAGAGTATTTTTTTTTTTTGCATGAAGCTATGGGGGGAAAAGGCCTGAGATGGGAAACAAAGGAGCAAAGGTAGGAAGGGCAGAGAGGAGAGAGAGAGTTTGGACAGCACAGGGGGGCAAAGAGGACCATCATGGTTCAGCACTTTTCCATCCTCTCATTTTGTCCGGGAGTTGTGCAGTAAATGTTCTTCTTTACTTGTGCCAGTGGTATGTGAAAACCACTCAGTTGCAGGCAACTACTAAAAAGCAGTAACTCATTAGAATGGACATGCTACTCCATGGCAAGAAGAAAATGTTACTGGACCTTTTTAAGAGAAAACCACCACAGAAATGAGTTTGCCAGTAGCACTTACAAGGATCAGAGAGATTCTGGGTCCAGGGTTTTCCAGGGCCTTTTTCAGCAGTTCTTTATAGAAGACTGTTTATTTTTACAGTATACAAAAAAGTCCTACTTGGCTTTGAAGACCACTGAGAGATGAGGTATCTGTCCCAGAGGACTTGCAGAATAACTACAAACAGTGACATTCGCAGATGTCCTCATTCTTGCGTCCATGTGTTCTGCTCTATGTGTGTGTGAGTATTTTCAACTGTGCCAAAGTGTAACCACACAAATCCTACCGAGCAGAATGGGAGTTGTGTAGCTTAATTCTGTCCTGGGGTTTGGAAGCACTGAGTTTAAATGAAAAGTGTGTATTGACATACTTATAGGTTGGCAGAGCCTAAGCCATTATACTCACAATACCTGGTCTCCATAAATGAAGGGAAGGACTTGGGAAGGAACTGATAGTTCCAGTGGGTCAACACCTGGTTGCACACCTGGTGTCAACAAGAACCGGGCATTTATGACCATGGGACCCACTCTGAGGACTGAGGCCTGTTAGGGAGAGGTGGGTTCCACCTGACAAAGTAGAGCAAAAACATCTTTGCCAAAAGGCTGACCAGCCTGGTAAGGAGAGCTGAACTAGGAAGGACAAGGGAGGGAGGCAGCAGTAATGACCTGGTTAAGTGAGGTAGCAGTGTACAAGGTCAAAAGCAGAGGCTGCAGTGTGTTGGATGAAAGAAAGACTTCTCAAACAGTAAAGCAGGGCAAAGGGACACTTGCCTCAAGTATAATTACTCAAATACAGTCAGTCTGGGAAACACGCAGGAGGAACTTGAGCTCTGCATGCAGCCAGAACACTACACCACCACTGGTATAACAGACATAGTGGAAGAATTTGCCCAGGTGGAGAGTTGTGATGGACTGATACAAGCTCAGGAAAGAGGCAGGGAAGATGAAAAGAGGGATTATTATCTATGCGAAGGAGCAGTTTGGTTATATGGAGCTCCTTTACAGGACCAACAACAGCCTGGTTGAAAGTTTGTGGGATGGGACCAGAAGAGAAGACACTGAGTGTGACGTCACAGTGGGAGTGTGTCACAGACCAAGGTGAGGAAACATGGAAGCCTTTAAATGGTTTGAGGAATTCTCTGAATCACAGACTCTCATTCTCTGAAGGGACTTTAACCTACCTAACATCTGCTGGAAGGACAACTCAGCTGGACACAAGCAGTCCAGTCAAGAAGATTTCTGGATAATGTCAGAGAGAATTCCTTCACTCAGGTAACTGGACACACCAGCCAGGAGTGATGCATAGCTGGATCTGCTACTCTCTAACAAGGAAGAAATGGTTGGGGATGTGATAATGGCAGCCTTAGCTACAATGACCATGAAGTAACAAGCAAATAACAAGATGGGATCCAACCTGTACAAGCCCATGGGACTGACAGGCTGCATCCAAGGTTGATGAGAGTTCAGGCCGACATCCTTCATTTTACCCACCTGATCTGCGGGACATTGATCTTTGTCTCTTGTTGAAGAAACCATGTAGTGCTAATCGGCTGGTGTTACAACAGCACTTGTTTGTCCAGTGATCTTTAATCTCTTCAAGGAGAGAACGCTTTCAGGTTTCATGTGGTTTAACTTCTACAAGGGGCTGAGAATGAAATAAATGAGACAGGAGGAAGGATCAGAAGAGGGATGTCTTAATGAACAAGTGATGCCCTCTCTGGGGGACCAGGAAAAATATTAAAACCAGAGCCTGCAACCAGGGTCAGTGAGAAGGTAGGAAAAGTAAGCAGGGTGCTGCAGAAGACAGGGACAGAAGGGTTCATGTTCTGGAGGCAATGACATCAACACTGGTTCCCAGCCTGAGAGCTATGGGTAGCAGTAGGCACAGTTTCCCAGTGAGGCTCCTTGGGCTGTGGGGATGGGATAGGGTATCCTCACAGTCAGGAGATGTGTCCAGGTGCCAACAAGGGCTTCTGCTCTGCATCTCTAGGAGCATCAGACCCTGGATACCTGCACCCAGATGTTGTTTTTTTTCCCCTCTCACACAGATAAAGGTGACCCGACTGACCAGAGGAGGAGCTTAAAAGCCCAGATTGGCATCTGAGTGGTCTGGGTTCAGTTCTTGCCTTGCTCCAAAACTCCACTGAGACCTGAAGCGAGATATATACCCCTCATGGAGGAGAGGAAGGATAGAAATATCTGCTTTTTCACCCTGTCAGCCGTTTTGTGATGCTTTGTATTTTTACTGTGAACTCCTTGAGGGAGGGCCCATTTCCTCAGCCACGTTCATGCAGCTCTTGGCTTACAGCAGTCCTAATCTTTGGTTGTTCTTCTGTAATCTCAATCGTAAGAATTTTGCCTTAGTGAAGACTACAGGATTTGCCCATCTAAAATATCCTTTAAACAAATAAATTCTCCCTGAAGGGTGCTAAGTGCTTTTTGATCCTGTCTAGAAATCCATTTGACTGGATGCTTAGTTTTCTATGTACACCGCTGTACTTCTTTACAGCCCTTACTGTAAAACATGTGTGTTTACTGGTGAATATTCGACTGAAACACTTTTAAAAGAACTTCATTTTTTAAGATATTCTCTTCCTCGGGCCCCAGGTTCCTGTTGATTTCAACTGGGCACAGGTACAGCCCTTCGCCTGCGCTCACTGGCTGCCGGCTTTGGACTGCTGTTGGTCTATTACACCCGGGGGAGTAAGTATGAAGCTAATGACCAAGGGCAGAGGAGAGTTACACAAAAGACTGCCGAATAAAGCCTGTAACAAACCAAAAATAACCGGGGAGGGGGGGAGAGGGGGAGGCGAGGAGGAGGAGGGAAGGCGGGTTGTGCTGCGCGAGGCTCTAGGCCGGCGCTGTGTGCTGCATCACAGCGAGAGAGCCACAGGGAACAAGCAGAAGGTCCCCCCGGCCCTGTTTCATGTGCGGCACCAACCTGTGGCACACGGTTCTTGCCAGGCGAAGGATCCCCCCAGCTCCCTGCCCCAAGGACACCACCTGGCCAGCTCGGCTAGAGGGACGATGTTCAATAAACTGGGAACCGGCATGGCTCTTGGTTCCTGCAGCACTTGTCCTGGTGGCTACTTACTTCCTAAATAAACAGCACAAACAGTAAACACACAGTAACATCCTGGTTTAACCAGGCTGGAGGTGAAGACGGGGTGGAAAGCATTTATTTGTGTTTTAAAAGACTACTCAAAACCTCATTTTCAAGGATGAGTTAAGTAGCCTCATTGTCATGTCGTTATTGCATTTTGAAGTTAAACAGCTCCGTGATCTATGAACTCAAATCACACAGTTAATTACCCTGCTTTCCCCCTCCTCGCTCCCCTCCCCCGCCCCGCTTTGCTCTTGAAATACATTATATTTCTTTGACAGTCCACCGAGAACAATGTCTGCTTTTGTGACAGCGACATTGCCAGTGGTGTAAAAATCTATGCGTCTGTCAGGTTTCCCCATGTGAAACATAATTGCTTAATTTCCATTTGAAAGTACATCCCTGACATTAGAACAACGTAGACACACCAAGGATAACAATGATTTCCTGACACCTACAATGGGGCATAATGTGGTAATAAATATGTGTGCAAAATGAATGCTCCGCACACAGAGGGAGCAGGTCTGAATTTACAGCTGCAGATGAAGTGTTCCTCAGGAAAAAAAAAATAATAATAAAAAGAAAGAAACCAACAGATTAGCATCAGTGTGAGTCTATGTCAACCAGATGGCTTGCTATGGAAAAAGAGCTTCCCTGCTTTATTCCAGTAACCCTGGCTAGCAGGCTGAATGTCTGAGATGAGAAGAGAAAAATGATCTCATTCAGTTGGGTTGCTTTTTTTTTTTTTCCCTTTCTTGCATGCATACAGCTTAAGCTGGAGTTGAGTAAAAGCTCTGAAAAGAACACAGAAGTTGTCCCCTAACGATGGCGTGTGATGGACCAGGAGAACTCATGGACGTGGGTTCAAGCATGCAGAAAGCATAGCAGAGAGCACTGCCACCTGGGAAGAGGGGAGCCCTCGGGGGACAGCTGCTGATTCTCGCGAGGCATCTACGCTGCACCTTGAAATGATGATGTGCTCTTTCCTCTGACTTCTCCCTCCCTTGCGTGGCCCCTAAAATGTTTGGAGCGGAGGTCATGTCCCCAGACCCTCATTCCAGGCATCCTTAAATGCTAATGTGATGCCAGTCATGGCCAGGCATCTTGGTCCTAAGCTGCCAATGGACTTGGCAACAGAGCACACAGGTGAAGGCAACTACACTGGGCACAGTCTGGTCCAGATCGTCTCACCTTATTTTAGGCATTTAACTGAACACTTTGTTAGGAGTTTCCTCCCGACTCACTAGAGACAGAAACACGTCTTCACTTGAGGGCCAACAAAGGGTCTGGTGGTGCCTCTCTATAGATTATAAGGGAAAAAATCCTTCTGTAATAAGACTCTCCGCTTGCCCTTAAGTTAAATGGGATGAGTCCAGGCTCAGATGCCTACCTTCAGGGCAATGACTGCTCCCCTCCGGTGGAGCAGGTCAGGACATCCTCACCAGCAGACTATCTGAATTGCACATCATTCCTCCCTGGAGACACTGCAGTTTGACAGCTACGTCAGGGACGTGTAACTGGCAGTTTGAAGAAGGCCAAGTGCACTTATCTTTACAGAGTTTTGGGATTCAATACTAGATTTATAGCAACAGCTTGCTGCTGAAGTATCACACGAAGAAAACTCTCGTACAACGGTCATCTTCTTTGGACAATGTGCTTTATACAGCAGGCAATTTGGCTTGGAGTTTCTGGATTCCACTGAGAATTAAGTGGATTTTAGTGACACTGTGATGAGAGTCATCCTACAGAGAGATTGTAAAAGTAATCGGGGTGATTTGACCTCTCCTATCTGCAACAAATGATGAGTTGTGACTGTGCACCAAGAAACAGGAGATGAGAGTCCTCCTCATAGGAGAAGGCGTGACACTGTCAAGACCTGCTTCGAGGCTAGGGCACAATTCACAGGGCAAGACCTGAACAGTTATTTTTCGTTTTTCTTTGTTTAAATTCTGTACCCGATGGAAATTTCTCACAGTAAGAAGGGAGGAGGATGTTTAACTTTGATTCGGTCTATGGTAGAATTAATGTGCATGGAATATCCAGTCCTTGATTCTTTGCTTGTCTTTGGCAGTGAATGAATGTCTGTCATTGCGAATGTCTACAAAATTACTGTTTTAATGACCTGTTTGCTTCAATTAAGGCCTGGCTATTATCTTTCCAAGAGGCAGAGGGTTGGGGAGGGGGAGACGGAGCAGGAGAAAAAAGCTGATCACTAGGACGTGTGAGTAGAACATTTAAGGGGCCAGCTGAAACCGAGAGTGGATTTGGAAAGGCTGTGTGATGAATCTGTGACATTGCAATATTTCAATCATCACATTTCAGATTCTGGTTCATGCATCATTTGCTATGAAAGTTTTGAGATTTTAATCAGTGTTTCAAGAGTAAATTGATACAGCCTAATCATTTAGAATCTCTGGCACAAGACCAAAGTGTATTATGTTAAGTGTATGTTATGTATTATAAAAGCTGCTTGCTGAAAATTAATTGAGTATTCCCGTGCTAGATAATGTTTCTCCATTCCCCAGAGCCCATCCCTTTGCGTGCGAGTGTTTTCCCAAGTGCAATGCAGATGCCAGAGAAAAGGTGAATATATAACATATGTAAAAGACTGGCTCGGTTAGACACAGCACAGTTTCAAGCCTGCTAACCTCCCTGGCTGGATTGTGGGGCTGTTTATTTGTCCGCATGATGTGTAAGAGGAAAACTGTTGGGTACAAAATGATAAAAAAAAAAGCGCATTTTCCATAGAAGCAAAATATAAGAAAGCCTGTGCCGTGACTCTAATTCATGTAAAAAATTGGAAATGTGTTTGCATTTCTCCTGATGGCTTATGTGGACTTGGCAGAACAAGCAACCCAAGTAAATGACACAGTTAGCAGCCAGTGAGTTTAGGTAATGAATGCTCCATCATACCGTGTATTCAAAAGCTCAGTAAATTCCCATGTTATGCTTGTCCGTCACTTTGTACCTGTGGCAATGCTGATAAAAAGTAATGTGTTCAGAGATGAGGTGTTGGACACACCTTTAACTTGCCAAAAGCCAACAACGAGTGGCCACCAGCATTACTTATGCTCAGTGCTGACATTTCTGATACAAACGATTTCCATCTGGAGGGGTTGGTTTCTCAGGGGAACTTGGGCTGCTTTTGCAAAGAGAGGTTGTTTTTGGAGCTTCCTCTACCTGCTATGTACACAGGCAATCGGTTCAAATACTTTTGACCTGAGTTCAAGTACCCATACCACCTGATTCCCTGCTCTCTGCAAGGGGTCCCTAAATGAATCGCCCCACCATCAGGATGATCTCCCCAGCATCCTTATTGAAGCTGTCCTCATTTATTTGTGGGTTTCAGTCATTCTCAAGGTTAGGCCCAGGCAGATGGGTGTTCGTGACCTGCAGCTGGAGCTTGTTTCCTTCATCTCCAGCTTCAAGTCCTCCTCATCACATGTTTACTTCCTCTTGTCCACACAGCTAGCATTTTCAGAAACTGGAACAACATCAACACCCAGAGCACAAGTCCATCCTCTCACCCTCTCACAAGATGTCAATGCAAGTCCATTAGTCTGAACTGGGTGTACCAAAGCTTTGAAGTCTATTTATACACATCCCAGGCAAGAGCCCCCACTCGCTATTACTTAAGACCTTCAGCTACAAAGTGAGAAGAAAGGCAGCGTTTCTTGCAATGGCTTTGGCTGGGACACCTAGCCTCCTCATCTGACTGTCTTTCTTTGCCTCTTGGCCTTTTTTGAAGCCTGAAGGCAATGGAAGGAAAGCATTTGATTGGGGTCACTTCAAATACTCCAGTCAGCCAGAATTAATTGTTTCATTCTGCTGAATATTGGGAATTTTTTTTCTTTCTGTTTCAGTTCAATGCATAGCCTCCTCCCCAAATGGAAAATCAATAATTCTCAGTGGCCTTAATCAAAGCACACTCATTACCAGGCCCTTTAAGATCAGATATAGTCTGTAAGATGAGGGAGGTAGGTAGCTGGAAGGAGGTTGTCCTGATCTCCTGAGGAGAGAACACTTGAGAACAAGAGAACTCTGGAGAACAAGGCACTCAAGAGACTCCCATCTGCTCAGAAGGTTTGTAGTCCCTTGCCTCTATACAGGACCTGGTTTGATTAAGACCATGACAGAAGGGTCAAGGGTATATTTGCTGGGTGTACACATACTGTATCTCATTTACTGAGCAGGGAAATCCCACATCTGGCTTCCCCCTCAGGGCCTTGTTGTTCTGCAGTCCTACATCTGCACTCTATAGTACTCTCTGACCTCTCTTTCAAGGGACAGATAGCTGGCCTCATCTGTCAGCAGCTTACTCATCAAATGGTGGCCGCAAAACAGCTGAGGGGTGTCCTGTTGGTAGGTTCCCTGCTCCTGAAGGAGTCCTCCTGCATTCTAAGGCTGCAGCCTTTGCCCTATTGCCTGACCATCTGACATGCTGTCTTTGATCAGTGGAGAAGGTACTTGGGTGTGCTATGGGAGGGGTTTCATGATCATGATCACAGGTGATATAACATTGCAAGGAAATGCAGCTTAGCTGCCCACTCTTGTAATTAGCAGAAATAATCCAAGGATTTAATCATTAATTCTCTGTTTGTAGTGGCACCTTCTGGTAGGACAGTGAGCAGGAAATAGCAATGGGGTAACCAAGAAGGCAAAATACCCCTAAGCTTCCAAATCAATATCCCTCTTCAACCCTGGGGTTGAAAGTTCTTCCCTTTAGGAAGAAGTGAATGAATTGGTGACTATGAAATCCTCATCTTCTCTCCTTGCATCATTTGGACACAGACAACATTCCTCCAAGGATAGAAGGCCAAGCCCTTTTTTTTTTTGTAGATCATGGAAGAGCTTGAAGAACTTCCTTGGAATATCCTTCAAAGGTATTGTGGTCTCAACACTGGATGCCAGAAGACAAAAGTGCTTCTGCTTCATTTAACACATATGTGAAATGACACAACCAGGCATAAAACCTAACAAAGACCTAGAAGCTCTGGGATACTGGAGTTGAACATCTTCTCTCTAAAGCTCAGAGTCCATTTCTTCCTTCCTGTCACTGGCTGCTTATTCACCATATGGCTGTGGCCATCCAAACACACCTGGTCCCATTTGTTGTTCCTTTCCAGAGGGAGCCTATGAGGAGCGATAACACTGAGTAGCCATGAAGAATCCAAACAAATGAGCAAACTGTCTGTGCTGGGTCAGCTGGGGCACCTCAGAAAGCCTCCTTCCAAACTTCTCCATCCCCTGGCCCATTGAGTTTGTCCATAACATGGGAATTGCTGTGGTCCACTCTAGTGCTATTGACAGGTCTCTTGTTTCTCCAACCCCATCAGAGCCCGTAGCCCTCCCTGCAATTGCCCTGTTCCTCTCTCAGTTCATCTCTGTGTCTCCCAGAAGCACAAAGGGATGAGATGGCATCAGGCCTTTCCCTCTGTCCCTTGTTCTCTGTATCCTTCCACCTGGGCCAGCTAAAGGGCCTTGCTACTGAATGCCCAGCCTAGTGCAGGCCAGGACATCTGTGAGAGTACATCTATGTGACCTGCTGTGGGCTGGGGCCACCTGGCTCTGCATGCCACTGCTGAGGCACACCGCTCTGGAAGTTGTGTGAATGTGATTAACACAGCCAGCTAAAACAGGCCATAATAATAACCACAGCTCAACGCTGCCTCGACTTGCTTTCCAGTCAAGGGAGGGGAGAAGTGCATTCATGGAGATAAGACAGCGTGAGTTAATGCTTGCCAGCTCTGCAGGAGCCATGAGCACTTTTGTGCTCTTATGTCTCCTAGGGACAAGCCTGGGAGTGCTTGTGGGACCTTTTCTACAGATGACCTAACAGAAAGTAAGGGATTGTAGAGGGTGAGTGCCGCAGTTTTCTCTTGTTCACAACCTGACCTTTACCAAGTCATTTTGTCTTTCTGTGTCTGCCTCCCCTTGAGCAAAATCAAATGGTGCTTATGCAGATCAGTGAGGCATCTGGTGCTTCTAGAATGAAGGGGCTAAATTGTGTCAAGGAGTAACCAAGCTACTGTGAGATGTTTATGGGGTCTAACTTTAGTAATGTCTGCAGCAGAAAAGGAAGAAGTCACAGGCAAAATATCCAGGCAGGTCTATGCAGACATCAAGGAGGGACCGAGCCCATCACCATGAGAATCAAGCAGGTGCCGGGCCAGAAATCACAGCTGTACTCAATTTTGTAAATGTATGGTTTTCAACTTTTTTCTTCCCTGTTTGCAGACCCTTGACATTTTTTCTAAGGAAAGGGCACGTTGCTGTCTAGTGAATTCAAGTCGACTAACAAGAGGCCTTCCTGGTCTCCATAGGTCACAGAGACCCCAGGTTGAAAATATCTCCTATAGCTGTAAGTAATAACTCTTAGGTACTTGCTGTTCCAGACCTTAGAGGACAACACAATCTTGGTTTCTTAGCCAAAGTATTACATGGGCCGCCTACTACCGGATCTCTGGCTCCCCATGCTTAGCTTTGTGCTGTGCTTCACTTGTGAATGAAATCAAGCATGGGGAGCCAAAGTCCTTCGTCAATGTTACCTCTGAATCTTCTGTATAGTGCAGAGGATTTGAATTATGGCTCCAGATCAAACTTGTAGATACCTGCCCTCATCCTGAATATTTTTTTTATTAAAATAGTCTCTCAGCGAATGTCATATTAGCAAACCAAAGTTTTGGGGCTCTTTCCTATTTTAAAGGGCAGTCACCGTTGTCATGACATTATATCTCATCATCATCTTTATATTAGCAGCCAAAGAGAAAGGCTCTAGACTGTATTTGATTTTTTTAAAAGTAAGTAATAAAACTTCATCTTTTTTTCATTTTGGGACTTGACAGCAAAAGCACCGAACACTTCTGTTTACCCTTTTTATTACACAATATTGGCATTCTTAAAGTCTGGACTGAAAACTCATCATCTTTTTTCATTAAAGTGCTCAATATCAGACTTTCTGCAATTTATTGTTCCTTATTTTCCATGTATTACGACAAAACACTAAGCCTAGGATGTCCGTTGCCATTGCTAAAGCACTGCATCCTTGTCTGATTGGAAAGCCACTCTTCATTGTTCCCTTTTGTACACTCTCCATTAAGCCAACTGGCTTCAGCTTCTGGCAGATAAAAAGTGAGAACAAAAAGAGGTGTTAAAAAAAGTGCCGGGAAAATCTCCAAGCAGTCCTCAATGTGAACAGATCTAGCTTGTTAGCCACCTCAGGAGAAATCTCTGGCAAAGTCGAGAAGCCTCTTAGGTGCCTGTGCTGTCCCAGGAGACTCACTTGTTCTCCTGGGCAGGGCTGGTGCATTGCATCCATCTCTGTCTGACAGAGCTGCTGCTTTGATTCTGACTTCTTTTGTCAGCTGCCATATCACAAGTTCCACAGATCATGCAGCAAAATCCACTAAACCCAAATTCTCAGAGCAAAAACATGCTAGAAACTTGCTTATGGGAGATAGAGGAGGGAGAGTGGGGTGGAGATAACCAGGCACAGCAAACACACAGGATGTGGCTTGAAAAAACATATCAAACCAAAGGAGTGGAGCACAAAGTCCTGGGAATGGTCCTCTTCTGCTTTGTGACTGCTACCCAGCAGACCAGAAGTGAGGATGATGGGCTGAGGGAACGACATTGTAGAAGCACAGGGTATCTGCATTTTTATATCCACTTTTCTTCCTTGGAGCTGTACTGACTCACCTACCTTCATTTCCCCATGAATGTCCCTAGGAGATTCCAAACTCTTCCAAAACGCTCTTGAAAACTCACCGATGAAGGTGACTTGTGGTTTTGAAGGGAGGTTGCTGCAGGGCAAATGGCTATTGGAGAGGCAGGTGATTTGGCATCAGCAGGACTGCTTGCCAAAACAGCCTGGGAGATGATGGCTTGTTCTACACAAAGTAAATGACCCTCAAAGTAACTCATCATCAGCTCTTAAAAGTGTGAACTCTGCTGTGACCAGACCAGATTAGTACTGTATTTCATGGCAACAGTGTTCAGAGTGATTAAGGCCAAATCAGGTTTTAAAACTACTTCAACATGTCTTAAAGATTCCCACGTAGTGCAAAATTTGAAATCTGGCTTTTAGCGTGGTTTGCTGTGGTGGGAACCTAGTAGTGATGCCCTTTAGCTATGGTTGGGTTTAGCACTAACATAAATTCCCTGCTGCTAAGTCCTGTTGCTGCTTTGCAGGTCCACCAGGCTGGAGCGTAATTTTCCACTGGCAATGGCCATCACAACTCTTTGCCCTACGAACAACCAGGGACCAGGTGCAAATACAGGTCAGCAAACAAAGCCAGCTCTTCCGCCAGTATTAGGGATGTGGGGACTACATTAGCAAAGCAAAAGGGATAGATTTTAAAGGGTCTTTGTTGCCCTGCTCCCAGGACAATCAGAAAGTGCAGCATGTAAATGCTGTGAAAAAAACAAACAAACAAACAACAAAAAACCTATCCCTCAGGGTGCTGTTTGCCATAAGAAGCAGAAGAGGTCTGACCAGGCTTTACTAGCCTCTTCTGGATGATCCTCAGCCCACCTCCCCTTCTGTGAAATAAAGTGTTGGGACCATTTTAAAACGAGCCTTTGACACACTCACTGCCAGCAGTGCCACTTGTGCAGAGAAGCTGCTCGTCATCAGTGTGCTCCATAGCAGTGACCACCTCACTGCCCAGGCTTCCTGCAGCATCTGCCTCCAGAAGGAGTTAGAGGAAGGAGAAAGCAGAGGTAACAATACCTAGTTCCCCGAGGAGCCTGGAAACCAAGGACTCAAAAGAGGTGTAGGAGGGAAGGAAGGCTTTTAAGGGCCAGGCTTTCTTACATTTTATTTTCCTTTAACGAGCGCAGGCTTGCTTCAATCCTCACATCCACACAAGGGTGTGTGTAGTTGCCAAGCTGCGTTTGTTTGTGCAGCTATCAGAGCAATGGGGTAATGGGTCCAAAAAAGGGATTAGACAAATTCAGAGAGGGTAAGTCTGTGTTGGCTGTTAAACTTGGTGGTCTGGACACAACCCCGGGGCCTAGAGAGCCTTTAAGTTGCTGGTTGCTGGAAGCCAGGAGAGGATGCCAAGCAGAGCCTCAGTGTCTGCATTTCCCATTCTTAAGGATCTTCCCGAAGGATTTCCTACTGGCCCCCGCTAGGATGCTGAGCTAGACATGTTTTGATCTGGCCGTGTTCCTCCGCCTTCATGTTGTTACTCCCATATGTAATTTGGGCACAAAAGTGGGAAATGAGCTTCGCTGTGCTTCTCTGTCCCCGCGCCATCCCCAGCACATGTAGTCTCTGCACTCCTAGGGTGTGCTGGCTGAAGGCTGGCGGCTACATGCATTGTGGAGGAATTCATAAATCTGTTGCTGTTTTCACTCTCCTGAGGTTCAAAACATTGTCTTTGCCAGAAACAATAGCCTTTTCGTCTCGCTAGATGGGAAGTGGGATCCTGCTGACTTGCTTTCTGCCATGGATGCTCCCTCTCTGTCAGTATTTCACTCCTCCTCTGTGGTGAGGTCCCATCCCTGCGTGGAGTGATATATGAGCCAATGAACAGGCAAAGCGTTTGCATCTGGACAGAGCTTCATGGGCTGCTTCGTGGTACATTGATGATATTTGTTTTCTTTGTTTACTGCAGGGTAGGAGCAAACACCCCATCCATGGGCATTTCACAGACAAGCAGGTAAGCACATGTTGCAGTGAAATCCCCTCCTCTCAGGGGCAGAGGTGCATCAGTAACAGATTTTGTCTGGCTCCTGCTCATAGAAGGTAAGGTGGTACATAGAGTCATAGAATGGTCAGAGTTGGAAAGGGGTCTAGTTCCAACCCCCTGCCATGGGCAGGGACACCTCCCACTAGACCAGGTTGCTCAAAGCCCCATCCAACCCGCTTGAACACTTTCAGGGATGGGGCATCCACAACCTCTCTGGACAATCTCTTCCAGTGCCTCACCACTCTCACAGTAAAGAATTTCTTCCTAAAACCTAATCTAATTCTACACTCTTTCAGTTTAAAACCATTACCCCTCATCCTATTGCTACACTCCTTGATTAAGAGTCCCTCCCCATCTTTCCTGTAAGCCCCCATCAGGCTGCTATAAGGTCTCCCTGGAGCCTTCTCTTCTCCAGGCTGAACAACCCCAGCTCTCTCAGCCTGTCTTCACAGGAGAGGTGCTCCATCCCTCTGATCATCCTCATGGCCCTCCGCTGGACCCATTCTAACAGGTCCATGTCCTTCTTATGTTGGGGACTCTGAAGCTGGACACAGTACTCTGGGTGGGGTCTCACCAGAGCAGAGTAGAGCGGTAGAATCACCTCCCTCAACTTACTGGCCACAATTCTTTTGAAGCAGCCCAGGACACGGTTGGCTTTCTGGCCTGTGAGCATGGCCCAAGGAGACACACCTTTCTGTGCAAGCATAGGCTGCTGCATATGAAAGAGGGGGCAGCCCATACTCCAGGTCCAGAGGTAATTTTGTTTAGAAAGAGGGCTCAAAACCAGTCACTTGAGTTATCTTTCTAAACATAAACCATCCCTCAAACTTCCCTTTTCCACAACCAAGAGAGAGCTTCTATTTGTGCTCTGACCCTTTGCAATGCTTCTCCCCTGCTCCCTCGTCCTTCTGTGTTGTTGTCTTCTGGTCTGCCCACACTGTTTCAAGACACACTTCCCCATTCCTGCCTCCAGGTGCTTGTTGGCTCTCCTTTCCCCCTTCCACAGACACTCTCCAAAAATATTAAAATAGCTGAGAAAAAGAAAACTTTAGCCCTTATGTCTTTTGATATCCTATTCACGTAGGTTTTGTGTTGTGTCCTCCAGTTCCAAGTGCTTGGTCACTATCTGTTTTGGGCCAGGGCAGTGTTTCCCTGTTTTACATGTATGGTTTCCCAAGCACGGGGAGGCGTAGATCTAATCCTGTGTCTACTGCTTAAATTTTGCATGTACTTTCAAAAGACATCCTGCTATCTCATTTTCACATCATCCAGTGTGTTCACTGACAGGCAACCGAGAAGGCAAAAAGAAGGTATAACTAGACACTGTGATATAAATTGAATTTCTTGGAGGATTTTCTTTGGGATTTAAATGAAGAATGGCTAAATTACTTGACACTTCAAAATAAATTGAACTTGGTACCTTTTCCCAGAATTCAGAGCAATGTTGTTTTATCTGTGTCCAGTTCTGGGCTCCCCAGCTCAAGAAAGACAGGGAATTGCTGGAGAGGGTACAGCAAAGGGCTACAGAGATCATTAGGGGCCTAGAACATCTCTCTTATGAGGAAAAGCTGAGGGACTTGGGTCTTTTTAGTCTGGAGAAGAAAAGACTTAGGGGGAATCTCATCAATGCCTATAAATACTTAAAGGGTGGATGTGAAGAGGATGGGATCAGTCTTTTTTCAGTGGTGTCCAGTGACAGGACAAGAGGTAACGTGGCACAAAATTGAACATATGGAGTTCCATCAGAACATGAGGAGGAACTTCTTTACTTTGAGGGTGGCAGAGCCCTGGAACAGGCTGCCCAGGGAGGTGGTGGAGTCTCCATCTCTGGAGACATTCAAAACCTGCCTGGACAAGTTCCTGTTCAACCTGCTTTAGTTGGACCTGCTCTGGCAGGGGGTTGGACTAGATGATCTCCAGAGGTCCCTTCCAACCCCATATCTTTCTCTGATTCTGTGATCTGCTCCATACTGGGCCAGCAAGTCCCCTGCATGTGCTGTTCTGCTCAGCCTGGCTGCAGAGAGTCTTTGATTTTGCCCTCAGTTGCACACAGATTCTTCCTCAAAAAGAATGTGGCCCTTTTCCCTTTTCACTTCCTCTTCAGTTTCTCTACCTTAATCTGTTTTGATGTTTTGATTTGGCAGAGCTCTGCACAAGACAAAATGTGGAAGTTAGGACAAGGCTTACAGCAACAATGGCACCAAGAATTGTCAAAAGGAAATAAAAAACTGAAATGACAGTGCAGCGTCATTAGTAGCAGGTACGTTTTGATGGTCAGAACAATGTTGCCCCAAGCAATACCTTACTGTTCTAGGTGGGCTTGCCTGTGCTGTAATTGCTTCTGGTTGTAAACAGCTCCCTGTGTACTATGTCCTTTTATATAGCATTATATAAAAGCACCTAATAGTGTCAGCCCCAATCATCCAAGCAGTCAATATACCACAGATTGCTAGTTTTGATAAGGATCTACCTGGACTGGAAAAGATATCAAAAGCTCATTTATTTTGAGAAGGAAAACAATTTAAAAAAAAAACTTTATGGAGGGTGGGTTCTGTGGACATTCAAAACCTGCCTGGACATGTTCCTGTGCAGCCTGCTCTTGGTGGACCTGCTTTGGCAAGGAGGTTGGTCTAGATGATCTCCAGAGGTCCCTTCCAACCCCATACTGTTCTGTGATTCTGTGAAACAGAAAACTCTCCCAAAAATCTCATTCATAATGAACAGCGCATGGGTAGGCAGCTGAACCACATGGAGCTCTCCTGCCTCCCTCCCTGTACAGGGAGTAGCACTTTGCACAAGCATGTCCATGTGGCAGGACCGGGGCTCAGGGAAGCCTTCTGTAATGGCAGATTTCATTTAAACATGCAAATTTCACTCACAAAACAAAACAAGAAAACAGGAAAAATGAGCCTGTAAAAAAAAGTGTATGAGGGTCCGTACTTGTGACTTCTGATCTGATTTGTTCAGTTTTTACCGGGAAATCTTTTTCATGAGTGCCAGCTCTGAAACCATTCAGCCTCTGCTCTTTTCTGGCTCATTCATCATCACCAGAAATAAAAAATCCTGCAACTGGAACTTAACAATTCCACTGCGAGGCATGAATCAGAAAGGAATCCAGAGTTCTCTCCTACAGCTCCATTAGCTCTGCAGTGCTAATAAAAATTATTTGTTGCTCGCAATTTTTTCGAGCAGAAAAGAGCTTTGCAAGACTTTTCAGAAAGGGATCTGTTCTAGGTATTTAAGACTTCATTTACACTCTTATTTTGCTGTTTGCTATTGCACTTTACAGTAGTTATTGATAGTGTGAAATATGTGAAGGTGTTATATGTAGAGCACAGCAAGTGGCATTTCGTGACTCTATTTAATGAGTATTTCTGTCTGTTCTCGTGGGAGCATGTGTTGGTAATGCACAATGCAAGTCAAAAAGACTCTGTAGTGCTCAACTCTTAAAGTGCATTACAAGACCATTTTCCCTGCTTTATGTAACAACAGGTAAATGTCTTGACCTCACAAACTGGGCACTGTTTTTCCTGCAAATAAAACCAGAATCATTCTTTGTTGCATGGTACGAAGTGGTGCCCAAAGTGACTAGGAGGTAAGAAAGCCAGCTGAGAACCTCAGTTGTACACAGGGGGCAGAGCAGACTAGCTTCATTGCACTGTGTCACCACTATGAGTGACAACTGCTGAGCAGATTTCAGACTACTCAGGCAAAAGTCCCATTAACACCAACAGAACTTTTGCCTGAGTATGGAATGTGGAGTAGGAGTCTTTATTTGTTCACTAGGAGAGGAAGTAATGCCACAGTAAGAAAACTGTTCTTGTAAGTTATTTATTGCTGAGTTTGGGGTTGGTTAGGACTTGCGCCAAGTACTAAATCACTGCAGGTCATGGAAATTTTATTTTTAAGCATTGCTCTTTTGGATGCCCCAAAAATTGCTGTAGCTGTGAATTATTCTGAAAGACCATGACCAATAAAAATGTGCGAACCATAAATCAGAGCCAACACGTCCCTGCTGGAGAACCTGAGTATAAAATAGGAATCCAGAATCAGGACTACTAGGAAACAGATTCCTTTTTCTTTTGCAGATACAGGTAAGCGTAAATACCAAACCTAAGTTTTCGTTATTCTGCAAAATCTATAGGTACCTGCAAAAAAATCATGCTTATGTGCCCAGGCAACTTCTCTGCATCCTCTTTTGCTTCTTCTCCCCTCTATTCTGTGCTCTCAGTTTATTGTGTGTCCACAGAAAGCCTGGTTACAGCTTATTTGTCCCATACTCAGCATTGCTGTAATGCACCCATCTTGCAGAGCTCGTTCCAAGCTGCCCTAGAGAGGACAAGACCGAGATGCTCAAGGACTCTATAGAACCTCTGCAACTCAACTTTTGCCAGGTAAAAGCCTGAATCAAAAAATGAGAGACTGCCAGCATAAAAACTCCAAACACTGAAGGCAGTGGATGTTATAACCTTTCCAAGTTATTACTTCACTCAGTGCACCCCATTGCTCTGAGAGGCCTTGAGCCCATGGAAACCTGTCCAGGCAGGGAAGCACGCTACTGCTGAGAGGTCTGGATCTGTCTGGCAACAATTGACTCTTGTGTGAGTAAAACATTTCCTAGGATTTTTACAAGGTGAGTGTTAGGAGAATCTTGCTCCTCCATTTAAGCACCTGGATTTTAGATGGAAATATTAAGTAATGTGAAAATAATTCTGTTCACATGATGTGTGTCTGTGGGTGGCACTGTTCACACCTCCGCTTACAGCTTCCCTTGATGTCTCTCTTAGACATGCTGGATTGTCCTCCTGAAGCACCTACCTTTTTCCACTGACTCACATGTTGAACTGCCTGATCCTAGGAACATCCCCCAAATGAAATCTCCGAAGTAGACTGTTGTAGATAATTCCAAACGTCCCTTGTTGTACAACTGCTCTAGCCAGAAGTGATGAGAAAGAAAATACTCAGGTTGGCTTGTTCCATTTGGCACTTCTTTTTCCTCACCTGAAAGCTACTGAGCTGAGGTGGATGTTCCTGGGAAGACTGTGACTCTCCATCTGTGAAGCTGTGTTAGCAGTGTCTCCAAACAAATGGTACTTTGGAATTTTCTCACCAACAGCTTCAGCCAGCACTGGTCCAGAGTGGATCCCAACTCTCATCAGTCAGTATGAATCAAAAAGGAAATGTGATATCAGCTTCTCATTGTATTTAGCCATTCTTCTTAGAGAAGCATGCCATGCACAGCCTTGAAGAGGCTGTTCCCCACTTCCCATTGTAGGGACTAAATAACAAATTACTCCTCCGCAGGAGCCTGTGCACTTGCTTGCAGAAACAAGGGCATAGCCTTGGGCAGAAGACAGGGAGTGCATTGTTTGTAAGCAGAAGAGAATGATGATGTGTAGCGGTTTAGCTGCTTTCCTATCCTGCCGCTGTTGCACTGGTGATGGCAACTGGCAGAAGACAAGAAGGGATTACAGCTTCATTGTACCCATGGCAAACCTCACTTAGGACACCTCTCCACTGGTCTGTTCTCTTCACTGCCCAACTCTCTAAATTCATTGTTCTGTGTATGTACAATTAATGCAATGCTTCTGCAGTTAGCCAATAAAGAGTTGTAAAATTCCATATTTTTAACAAACAATTTAATACATGCCCTTGTATTGTACAAGCACCTCTTAAAAGCAAGGAGCAAGTGCAAAATAAATCAACTATTTTGTGTCTGTGCACGAGTTACTAAATGACTTTCTAGTTATTCCTAAACACAAACATGAATAAAGACAGAGTTTTTTTCTGAGTACTCTTCTCTGAATTGTTGGTGAATGGACTACTTGGCTATTTTAAAATGCATGGACTGCAAAGTTCTTCCTGCCGCAAAATTAAAGCCCCACAGCCTGAATTCAGCATAACTTTTAACATTAGTATTAACCTGAAGTGCAAGTAGGTTGACCTTCACTAGAACTTGATGTCTTGCTTAAATATCTACCAATAGATAACATCTATTTCAAAGCAAGGATTCAGTCATCCCCACCTGAATGGGCTCCTCAGTTATGGGGTTCATGATCTCTTGGAGGGCAAATCCCATCCCAAAGATTAACTATTCTTAGTACAGGGCCAGTGATGGGGACTGTGACACCTCCAACCACCAGGAATTCATCTCCTATTGTTTCATCCTGACAGCATCAAATTCTACAGTCATAAAATGCTTAATCCTTGCAAGTCACTGAAGCCAATGGAAAAGCCCCCATACATGTGAAATGGCCCAGTGTTATGAGGCGCTAAATGCTTCCATTTCCATTGTAGGCATGGATGTCCACCCATTGAAAGGATAAATAGTGACCTTTATCATGGATAAGCAAATACTTTTTTTAGAATTTCAAGGATTTCCCAGTGGTGAATTTTTAGGTTTTTTTGTTGTTGTTTTTTTTCACATGGACAAGTGAAAGGGAAATTGAAAAGATCTCTAAATTCATAGAATCATAGAATGGTTAGAGTTGGAAGGGACCTTAAATATCATCTTGTTCCAACCTCCCTGCCATGGGCAGGGACACCTCCCACTAGACCAGGTTGCTCAAAGCCCCATCCAGCGTGGTCTTGAACACTTCCAGGGATGGGGCGTCCACAACTTCTCAACTGACCAACCAACCAATTTCCACCAAAAAAAATCCCAAACACCAAAGAAAACAGTAACAGAAACACTTACTTTACAAACTCTATGGACACTGCCCAATCAATCAAACTTAGGATAGATGGAATTCAGTATGTTCACCGTTTGGATGGGCTCACATGCAGAGCAGGTATCTGTGAATGTCACAACATCACTGAAGAGTACTGTGCAGGAATCATATTCTCCTGAGGAAGGAATCGGCTCTTAGATGTACATTTCTTCATAAAGGTTTCTATTCTTATTTGACTAAGTCAGTAATAGACTTTGACAACAGATTTCTGTAACTTGCCAAAATCCTATTAATTGCTCTAATAGCTGAAGTATAGCTCCCTGTAAGCATAGGAAAGATTCCCATCTTTCTCTGTTTGGTAGCTGAATCACACTGATGTGTGATGTAGACACCTCACTTCCAAGTTTTCTTTGACTTCCAAGCCTGAGTGTGTTAAAATCCTCAGCCATGTCAAGCAGAATTTGAGTCCTTTCTATTTTGCGTCTGTTTAGAAAGTCATTTCTTCGAACAGGATTTTTTTCTGAAGTGCAAGTGCCCAGAGCCAGAGAGCAGACCTCATGCTAAACAGCAGGATGGGACCAAAGGAAATATATCCTGTGTTGTGTGCTGTGGAGTCATGGACTGACAAGTCAGTGACACGCTAACAAGATACCTCAACTCCTTTCCCACTCAGATTTTTCCTGCCTATGGAAAGCAGTGAGCTGGGGCAAGGTGGGGAGCCAAGGGAGATGGTGCATTGTGGAATTGGGAAGGGCAAGGATACAGATCTGCACCCAGGAATTTAGGAGCTCTCTTGTGCCTCCGAGTTTAGCCATAATCAGAGAATCTCTCTGAACCCCTATTTTCAGTAAAGAAATAAAGGCGTAAATTTGTAGAAGTAATGCCAAGCTCATGGTCACCATTTTGTGCAGTCAAGTTTTTAAGCTCAGAGTTCTAACACAAATAAACACATGCAAAGTGGCCAGCATATTATGTGTACTAAGACCTCTGACTGGAGTAGCTAAAAAGCTTTTGCTTAGCAAATGTTGGATGGGACTTTGCTGAGTTGGTATATTCCAGATTGGAAACAAAGCAATACACATGCCACAAATGCCCTCCTTTCCTGCTGTGAGCTACTTCTTCTACTTCTACTTCTACTTCTACTTCTACTTCTACTTCTACTTCTACGTCTACGTCTACTTCTACGTCTACATCTACTTCTACTTCTACTTCTACTTCTACTTCTTCCTAACTTCTTCCTCTTTTGAAAAGCTTGTTCTCAGTGGTACTCAGGCATGAATTTATGATGCGACTCTCATAGCAGGAGTTCTCAGGCAAGGCCTGTTCTTCATGTGCAACCATCTGTTCCCCATCATCATAGCTGTAATGGTCCCTGATGATGCTTGTGTGCTCTGGGTGTTGTAATTCATCACGTAGAGAAAAAGGATACCTTGGGACTGCTCTGATACTTGGGACGGCTCTGTAACACTGTTACAAAGGGAGCTGCAAAGTTTAAGACCAGACATACTAGAAAAGTCATAAGCAGAGGAAAAGGAACCTGCAATACTTGCATCCACTCTTTTACCTTCTTTAAGCTGATTCCTTAAGCTTCCTTAAGTTGACATGTTTCAGTAGCATGGCATACAGCAAGTTCTCTGTCTTCTGTGCCTTCAAATTCTTGGAAAAGATCCTGAACTTTTCCATTTTCTTCTCCAGCTAGTTTGAAAGCTCTGTCTTTGCCAGGTGCCACTGGTTCATCAAATTAAGGTTTATTCTCACTTCATAAGGAGCAATGTCAGGGAGCTACGTCTTCAGCTACGTCTTCAGCTCCTTTAGTTACTCCAAGCTGCAGAGCTTGGTGGTGCACAGGGAGATCATGCATTGCATGGACTCCATCCAGATTATCCATCCTTTAAATAAAAGCATGGGCTACCAACGCACATATTTTTCTCCTTTGCACCTTCCCAATCCATAGTCTGTGATAGAAACAGCACAATCCAGCAACACTTAATATTTTTTAGACACATCTAATAGTACATGTCCCAACATACCGAGACACTTGGGAAGGAAAGCTGCAATAATAGGCTAGTATAAACAACTGAGTAAAGCCTCCTGCACAGGCTAAGGTACAACCATGGCTTCTTCTCATCACACTCCCCCAGAGAGGTATACTTCATTCATCAGCCACGTTATGTTCTCTCCTTGTTTCCATGCCCTAGATGGAGACAATCAGCTCACTAATGAATTTGGCTATGGAATAGGAGAAGACCACAACTAGCCATCTAGGAAGAGCTCTGTACATCCAAAAGTCTTGCTAGGAAACATATCATGCCCTTGCTCCAACCTGTCATCTCCCGTCCCTTACTCTATGACTCAACAAATGCAGGATTTGTTTCATGGAGCAGAACCAAGAACACTTGGAAGGTTTTCCAGACATTTTAATAAACAACTGTCATCTTCTTGGGGAAATGGACAAGGTGTTTCAAAATCAACTGTTATAAACAAGGACAGAGCTAACATCATTGTAACGATACATTAATAAAAAGATATTTGAATGTGTTCCTGTCTTTGTTCCCAGTGATGTCAGCACTGAAGCTCTCACTGGGAGCAGCTATGACAGTGCAGAGAGAATCTGATCCTACTAGAACATGACAATTAGGATCTTGGGTGCTTGGGAATGGAGGGTGCTAATGAGAAAAAAATCTCAAGAAGAGCTGATATTCTGTATCACATTTCTTTTTCTATGAAGCATATATTCACAAAAGCTTAAGTTGGTCGCTTTTTGTTTGTTAGTTTTTGCTTGGTTTGTTTATCTTCTCCTCTCCCTGCTTTCATTCCACAAAGAAAAAAGTAAAAAAATGCCTCTGAGCTTCAGCGTGGACTGTTTTCTCCATGATTTAGATGAATTATCTCCTTTTGCTTTGAGAACAAAAGCTGATGATGCATTTTCTCCTGCTGAAAATGGGAAAGGTAACTGGTAGATGGATGATGGCAAAATATTTACCTAAACAGGTCCCTGGGTTCCATATTCCTGATATGAACTTCTGAATATTCATATCTGCTTTTTTGATCAGCTCAGATGAAGGAAGAAAGCAAACTTATGAATAAAAATAAATAAAAAAAAAGCCCTCTTTCAAAAGAAATGTAAGATAATGCCACAATGTGTGTCTGCAGATGTGTGTGGATGGGAGAGACAGGGCAAGACTGGAATACTGGTGCAAAAGGAAAAGAAAGTATTAAAAGAAAGACACACTGGATGATGTGCAACCCTGTTTCTCATCCCCACTTTGAGAGAAGGCCCTGCTGCTGCATTTGCTTGAGGAAAGATCCGAGGTGCGCAATGTCTATATCAGCACTGTTGATGCCAGATTAAGGTACTTAACGTAGAGACATCATCACACTAAATGTAAAGGCACCATCACTCTAAGTTCCTTTGTAGTCAAGGGATAAAGACAGGCACTGTAAGAGCCTGATGTGTGCTCTGAACCCTGAATCTCTGAAGAAGGTATTCTGGAGATCTCCCCCTCACCACTGACTATAGATGGATCCTCAGCTGACCAAAATTCTGTGTTTTGTTTTCGGACAGATTTATGACTCTGCAGATGCCAGACTCCTGCTTCAGTCTCAGCACCTTCCCCTGGGAACAACTAATGATGAACATCACAAAGCATCAGCCTCCCAGTCCTGAAGTACATCTCATTTTGGGAATGCTGACTGAGCTGGTTTTAATTCCCCAAGTATATTAACACAAGCATCAAGTCAACAATGTGGTGTTCCTTCATTTCCAGCATTAGGTAAGAAAAAGTCTGGAAAAAAAAACCCAACTACCCCAAAAAACCCAGCCTATCTATCTGCATCAATTTCACAGTAGGTTGGGGAAATCTGAGCCAGGTAAGAAGCCAGCCCGTAGACTTATTTCTCTGAAATAAAGGTTTAGTTCCATGTTCAAACCGAGTATATTGCCTTACTGCTTTGTCAAACACAGCATAGGAACAAAATACACAGCAGAATCTTCTGTCTTCAGCCCAAAGCTTCTCTGAATAAACAGGATCAAAAACAAGTTACAAGTTCTCTGTAAAAGAACAAGACAAAATAGAAACACTAAGACCAAGGAGAGGATTTTGAGAGTCATAAGTAGTGCTGAAACAAAAAGTCTTGCAAAAGGTGTTGGATGTCTTTCTGCTCTGTACCTTCAGAAAACTTGTTTATCTATAATAAACTGGCCTCAGAGCATCAGTCAATTACTTAAAAAATATTTTTATTTTTCACAAAACATAGTATCTTAAAAAAACTGATTTGTAGAAACTTGTCAAACTTTTCCATGGGGTGATTTTTGTGGGAAAACATAAATCAGTTTTGTTTTCAGATTTTCAAGGAAACCTGAACCATTTCAGTGAACCAACATTTTACTCCGCCTGCAGAAATATTTTTGTTAAAGCTTTCATCAAAAGAATGAATTGAAAATGTGGCTAGCTATTTTATTCTGCTAAGGAAAGAAGCATGAGCTAATGCGGTAGTTTGAAATATTTCTATGAAGCAGACTGGAAGTGGTTTGGTTTTTTTTCAGTTCTTCTGACAACTGAACACATACATTGTCTTATTCTTGGTGAATGCAACCTTAAGAAAGTAAAAGCAACAGGTTCATACTGGTGTGCCAAGGGAGAGCCATAACACAGCACAAGGAAGATTAAATCTGCCTGCCTGAACTGTTGTCACGTGCAAATTAGCAATGATCAAATTAATTTTAATGTCCCAAAGTAGATATAAAAGCAAAACATCAGGAAACCTTAGTTATCATGTTGAAACTACTCTCTAATGCCAAATTTCTGCCCACAACATGGCTTTATGGAGATTGTAGTAAGACCAGAAAACAAGTTTTGTGAAAATGCAGCCAGAAAAAGATCCTGCACATAATAATGCAAACATGTTTTTTATTGCTATACAAAACTCCTTTGTATAGCGCTGGAGGCTACCTCAGTGACTTGCGAGATGACGCTTTCTTCATTACAAATATTCTCATGAACCCAGAAAAGCAATAGTTGCAGTTCATGTGGCTTGGTAGAAATGGCAGTAACTTGGCTGCTTCAGCCTATTGAAATTCTGTGGCTGACCAAAGTGCAGTTATTTTCTAACTGCCAGTGGAAGAGTTCAAAAAGCAGCAAGAGAGAATCCCCCAAAAATGCTGAACTGTAGCACATCTGGGAATGTACATGAATACATACTGTGTATCAATTCTGTCGTGTTCTAGATCCATGATCCTTAAAACTGAGAACCTGTCTTAGCTGGTGTATATATATATATATATTTATGTATATGTGTGTGTGTATGTATGTACAAACACTAGTGGTGGTAGTAGACAGCCATCAGCAGTTCATATCTAAAATCTGAGTTATCATTCCGACAAAGTGACTTCATCATCCTTCCAAACATCAACGTCCCATCTGACACCATCTATCAAAGATGTGTTGCATTTTTTTTGGCTTCAGACACTTCTCTGGAAAACTAACTGAAAACAATTCTTGCCTCCTCCTCTGGTTGTATAAGTAACCACACAATTATATAACTGCTGAAAAACTAACCTCCTTTCAGGACAAAATGTATACAAAATAATTGAAAGAAACAAAAGGAAACCAAGAACACATATTTTTCCCGAGTGGATAACCCAACGCATCCCACCATACAAATTAAAATTAAGCAAAAGCTCTACTACAATCAGAACAAAGCAAACTCACTGCATATCATGGTCTGGCTGCATTTAGGCAAGAAAACCTCTCCCACCAAATCCAAACTCTGCAATCCTTGCATAAATCAATGACATCATCTTTAGTGACTCACTGCCTACAATATTTATATTCAGCAGGCTGTCTCCCTCGTGGGAAAGTGTCTGTACTGCTGTGACCCATAGTTCATTCTGGTCCTTCTACAGGAGGTAAAGAGGATGTTCTCCCACCTTGCCTTAATTTCACACACTTTGCACAATATCCCAGTAGGATTTCTTTTCTCAATTTCACGTCAACGTTGGACAGTTTTTTGTCTCTTGAGAAGCTTCATCTTTTGGTGTCTAGGGAATAGCATAGAGAAGAACATATGTGAGCGTGCTCATGTTCCTGTGTATGACATGAATCATCTTCGTAGACTGTTTTAACATGCTACACTCAGGTAACACGAAGACTGAAAGATAAGCACTTACTAAACATGAGATGGCAGTGGTGCATGCAATATTCATTTTGCTTCGGTCTGTGAAAGAGTGATGATGCATTCTTTCATTACATGCTCATAGACTCTTTCTCAAATACTCTCTTACACATTTTTGTTATGTTTCCCCATTATCTGAGTTGGTCATCCCAGGTTCCTTTTATAGTCAGTAAGAAGAAACAGGCATTTCTGCAGTGAAATTCATCTCATTTGAAAATAGGCATCTAAAATGTGACAGCTGAATCACACTTGAGAAGTACCCTTCAGTCATTTACACCTGTATAAAATACAGCTACCTGGCTTGATTTAGCCCACAGACAATTGCCCTGCATGAATGACACAATAAAGGACAATCTAACTCATCCACCTCCATCTCTCTTTAAACCTCAAGGCTGTAATGTGTGTTATCTCTAAAATATTTCTGGTAGATGAAAAATCCTTCAAACTGGCAGAGAAAATTGTAAGCAATTTTCCTCATTTCTGTAAATCATTGAATGCACCTCATTATCTTTATGAAAGACTCCGTTTTCTGGATTTGTGTAGATTCTTGTTTTCCTCTTTGGGCTGTTAAACCTGTGCAGCACAAACAATACTAGATGCTTCTTTCCCCCTTTACACTCCTCTTCTTGATTACAAATTTCCATTTTCACTTCATTGTTGAAGAATTCTAGCAACAGACTCTAGGTTACCTGATTTAGAAGCAGCCACAGATTCATATTATGGTCTAATGGTTTAAGTAAATTACACTACATCAAATCCTTCCATTTTTAAAATTTATTGATGAAATATCTTTTCGCTTCTCCCTCTGGCTCAACCTTTCTGCTATTACCTAGCTCATCAACAGGACTATTTGATATAAAATATGCCATATAAGGCACAATTATAACCAGATTTAATAATGATTTATGTTCCTGCAATTTTGTAAATCTGAAAGAATTTTAGTCAAGGCATAACAATTCCAGATTTATACAGAAGAATTGAATTCGACACCTGGCTCAGAATTTCATCCAGAGTAAGAATGGTTCAAACTGGGAAGGTTCTCTGTGCATGTGCTGGTGGGGGGTGGAAAGTGCAAGAAAGTGGGTGTCTTTCTGAAATGGAAACACCGGGCAATTTTATAATTATATTACTAAAAGCTGGGAAAACAAGTTGTGTCTCCCACACCCAACATAAAATTATAAAACCAAAAATACAATGTTCATCTGACACTCTAAATGCTATCTCAATTTTCTGTCTATGGTATTTATAGAGTATCTGTCACTGCATACAGGCACCAGCTGCATAACCACAGCTATTTGGATATGACTACTACCAAGAGTAGCAACCATTAATTTCTATTATGACTTCCACTGCCCACAACAATTCACAGTAATACATACATTTGTACAGAAAATAAATCCTTATCTTCAAATGTTGAACAACCAGTGCTGTCTCTTTGCAAGTAGATAGGTCTTAAAGACCAACAAAGAACATAGAATCACAGAATCATAGAATCATAAAATATTTTGGGTTGGAAGGGACCTTTAAAGGTCATCTAGTTCAACCTCCCCTGCAATGAGCAGGGACATCTTCGACTAGGCCAGGTTGCTCAGAACCCCATTCAACCTGAACTTGAATGAGAAGTGGCATCCATTTCTCCACTACTGTGTGGGGACAACCTCTACTATGGCCTTGAAGGCACCTGAACTGAGCTCCTCCTGAATGAGTAAACAGAGTCTGTGGAGTTAGTCAGCTGGTTAGCTGAGTAACTGCAGACTTCATTTGATCCGTTGACTAGATCTCCATTGTCTTTCTTGGGAGCTTAGACATCTAACTTATGTGTGGACACCGACATAAAGACATCTGAACTTAAGCGTTTACGGTCTGGATCTGAATGGGGGCTACATGTCGCTGCTTAGTTTTGCACAGACACACTTATGCCCAGTGAAACTTATTTGTAAGAAGACTGATTAGATCCAGCCATCTGGAGTGTCACTTTGGCATCAGAGGGAAAGGCCTGGGACATAGTCTAATGCAAAGGTGGAGAGCAGAAGCAGAGTATACATGCATGCCCTTTGCATGTTCTTGCACAAAACCCAGGTGAAAGATCCTGTCATCTGCAGGACAAATCCTCACAGGGCTTACCCTGGATGGGAGATGATTCCCTCTTGCCCTCAGAGATAGGTTACAGGCAGATCTGCCACAATCTGACATCTTGCAAGTGGAAAAAAAAAAGGCCTGTGAAAAAAGCAAATGTAGTCCTTTAGCCTTATCTCTTTAGAGAGTCTTATCTCTTTATGTTTGTTATCCTAAACATTTTCAAGTCAATGCAGAGCTCTCCTCTCCTCTCCCATGGAAAAAGAAGATCCACAGATGGTCTAGATAAGAAAACTAGGCAGAAGGCCACAAGCCATTGTTCCTCAGAGTATGTGTGTAGCCTGTGTCCCTCTGCATCTTCTGTACTTGAGCCACTTGCAGAGGGCCCAGACAGAGCCCTGGTCATGGTGTGTAAGATGCTACAAAAACCTGCATAACAAAGAATCTCTGCCCCAGTGGGAGCAGGGAAAGGCTGAGAAGGAAACAAAGATGGCATTAGTTTATCAGAGTGGTTAACACCAAGGTTTCAAAAGTAGGTTTTGGATACCCAGTTTGAAATACTTCAAAGGACCTGACGACCAAGTATTTTAAGATGAATACCTAAAATCTAGAGAAGTTTTGGAAAACCTTGACCTATACCACTGTGTTATGATAAGCAACATTGCCCTCTACACAGGGAACATTCAGGATTAAATGCTCATCTGTTAGTGCCCTTCCCTACATTAAATGTCACTCTTACCTACCTAGTGAAACTCAGCATAGAGAGAGGTCCTGTTGTGATTGCTTTCTAGATCTGAGATACTAATGGCATAAAGCAGCCGGTAGTAAATTCAAATATTTTCCCAGTGCAGATACTGAGGTTGGTCTAATTTGCAATCCTTTTCTGATGGCCCTGTAAGCATCATCAAAGCAGCATAAAAACTGCAGAGGGGACAGAGGCTACCCACGTTCAGGGGACATTCAGGCTACCCACAGTGTGCTTAAGTACATGACTCCTTTCCACTTACAATCAAGAGTACTGGATTTAGGCAGCTCTGGGTAGCAGGCAGGCTGAATGGCACATTGGGCTAAGATATTGTACATGTTGCAAAGAAAAGATTTGCAATTCCTTTCCCCTGCCTTAAAAGTCATACATGTAGTCAGAGGCTAATTGCCTGGAGTCCTTTTATAGGCTGTGAGAGAAAGGTATTTTCAAGAGGTGATTCATCCTACCCCTGAGATGAATAGCCTGTATGAAAGGCTGTCAGCCTCTGGTGACTATGCAGAGCGCCGAGGCATGCCTTATACTAGATGCACAAGTCTTTAGCTGGTGAGAGTCATCCCAGTCAGAGTTATACAGGTTGAACGTGAGCCCACGTACCCTGTTCAGAAGAGTTCACATCTATGTGTTCCTTTATATCTAACCGAAAATCTTTATATCAGTCTCAGCATCCTTTTGTATTTTGGCTACACCTATCATTACATTTTTCTTCCCGTTCTCCTGACATTAATGCAATAAGGTACCACTGGAGAAACACAGTTATACCATGGGTAAAAGGAGGAACACAACATGCTGTGTGCAACCCCATTTCAGAGGCTGAGAGCAGAAAATCAGAGCACAGGCAGAACAGCCTGAGTGTTTCTGGCGTGCTTGCAGGCACAACACAAGTAAACATCTGAAAGACAAAACTACTATCAGCTCAGCATAGAAAGCAAGCTGCCAGATCCAGACAAAAATGAGTGTGAGGCCCAACCTAGGCATGTGTGTGCATGCTGAAGAGAGCCAGAAAATCTCTACAAATGTCACCATCCACTCCGGGTTGATATACGGGCCCCAGAGGCCAAGAACTTGACTCTCGGATCTTTTTTTTTTGTGCAAACTGTGACATCTCAGACTCGCATCAAGAGCTTTCTATATGTTTTGGCTCAATATCTGCTCCCAGTTATGCTGGTGGAAGGAACTTCAGATTCACACCAACCTAACAGAGTTTATTTTGCCATCTGTCTGTGTTTAGTCTTCATATTAATAATTAAGGCAAGCAATGCAGATTGGGATGGAAATTCTTTCCTGAGGAACAGAGCTGTGTGCCGTGCAAACCACCTAGCAGCCGCTGAAAATGTTGTTTCAAAAATTACTAGTGAGAAAACTCACTACGCATTTTTCCATAAGTACTGGCATTTCTAGGTTGTCCATTACCCTGCGCCAGTTATTTAAAATTTCTGCTGAACAAGACCATGCCCAAAAAGTAATGGGCTTGGTTAATAGCATGCTGTGAACTTTATGAGGGCTTTTTGAGCTATAAATGTACTTTCTGCGGTCTGTTAACAAAATCATCCTTCCTGTTAATGAAACAGGGCCACAGAGAGGCAAGTTGCACGAGTTTCCCCTGATGGAGTTCTTCCCAGCCCACGCCCCAGCCCAGGGTTATTTGCACAGAGGCCCCTTCACTGGCTCAGGAAACCCTTCCAGTCAACAGCCACCTTCCTCAAAAGGGTCTTCAGCATTCAGTATGACCTTGGCTCACTGTTCTTCTCCACCCAAGAGAGAGGTGGTGGGTCACCAGCAAGCCAAGAGGGTTTCTGTCAGCCACTCAGTGCTTTCTAACACAGGTTGCAAAGGAGTGGGTCCAAACCAATGAGTCTGGTTTATGAGACGCAACAAATGAAAAAACCAGAGGGGAAAGGTGAACCTGGCAATAGGTAAAGGCATTATTAATCTCACAGACAAATGCATCTGTCAGATGCTGATAGGGGATGTCTTTGCCTCTTCTGAGTTGTTTCCTGATCTACACTGAGCACAAGCAGCACAACTTCTATGGGGATATGACTCAGCACTGAATTTTGGCACAGGCTGCTCAGAATTAATTGTAATGGTGAAGTGCAGAGCTGTGGGGGCCCCAATTCTATTGATAATACTCCTCACCATGTAATCAGATTTTAACCCCCTTTGGCCCCATTACAAAAGTCCCCGACCAGAACCAGTACTTCTCTTCTAGAGAATGAAATACTTACTTGAGTTTTTTCCCATGTCTCTTTACCAAAGTTCTCTATAATAAGAGATTTCAGACAGGAGTTGATAAATCCATACTGAAGGGAGGGAAAACATTAACATATTATACCTCATGGAATAAAAGGGGAAAAACAGAGCTCTTGAAATGCTAGTTAAAATGTAATGGCAAGCCTCTAAAGAAAACAACAATGCCCTCATTTTTGTTTACATTTGTTTTTTTAATAGCTCTGCTCATTTTGACCCCTGGTCCTGAATTCTTCACATCAGTTTCCATAAAGAAAACAAAGTACATTTTGAAGCCAGAGTGTAATTAAAGACAGTTACAGGAAAAATAATCTCTGGGTAATTTGAATCCTTTTAGAACCAATATGGCTAAACTATTGACAGAATAAAGAAGGGAAATTAATGGATTTCATATCGGTCTTGAGTGAAAGGCAACTGTTTTGTTTGGGAAAACCACACAGCAATTGGCATTTAAATCTGATTTATAAAGCTTGCTATTGAATTTTTTTTAAAGTGTTCTCTCACTGCATATTTTCATCTTAAACAGTGATACTTGAAGAAGCTTACCATGGTTTGGCTGTCTGCTTGCAGCTTCTGCAAGGCAGGTGCTCTCAGCTCTTTGCAGCAATGAAGTTGCTCCTGCTTGTTGCTGTTCTGGCACACCAACTGTAAGTTTCTTTTCTTTTTCATTTCTTTTTTTATAGTACATCAGTTTTGAATGTCTAGAGCCCAGTCTAGTACACAGGACTGAGAGACCCGCAGAGAAATATAAATCCCGGTGTTTGCTTTTCCGTATATCCTTTCTGAGGACAGCGGGGCATAGTGCAATGAAGAAAACAAAGAGAAAAGTATTTTTGTTGGTCTGAGTCTGAACGGAGTGTTTCAAGGAGAAAACATGAAGTTGCATGGCAGATGAGTGTGTGTATGTGTGGGTTATTTCTAATAGAGTAGCCTCACTTTTGAAATCTATAGACTGTGGAGGTAAACTGCTCACTTTGAGTGCTGCTGTTAAGCCAGGTCAGATGCTGTCCATCCACACCCGTCTGAGGGTATGTCTAGCCAGCCAAGTGCAGTCCATTGCCTGACCAGCCTCTCAGCTGATCAGGGACTCTCCACAAGTTGCATATCGACTGCACCTGGCAAGTCCTGCTGGTTTTTGTCACTGTAAGGCATCGTGCTGTTATAAGAAGTAGAAAAACAATGTGTAAAGTGTTTAAAAAGGCAATATTTGCACCGAATCTCTTCATCCTGGGATCACCCCTAGGTTATTTAATTTCTTCCCATATTCTGTTTGCCTTCAGTTCCTTGAAGCCAACAGATGAGCTCCAGATCTACCATAGTGAAGGAGATCAGACTGATCTTTCATATCTCACTTTAGGGTAGAACAAGTCTGAAATCTTCTCCTGAAGAATGGTAAGTGTTGTGGGATGTTGCCGTAACAGCTTGTCTGTGGAAAATGTCATGTTGTCATCTGCAAGTATCCCCTGGCAGAGGGCTACTTTTGCAAGAGCCTCGGGACATACTTGTGTGAATATAAGAGCAGCAGCATTTCTCATATTCACACAGCATTCATAGAAATTCTGGTTTTGTGAGTAATTGCACTTCCAGGAACCTTATCGACAAATCCTCAGGGCCCAAATCACATGGGAGCATCAGTAACAACCAACAGCCCTGCAGGAAGACAGCCGCAAGGGCTGCGGAAATCTGACAGAGGTGTGGGAGAATTCTTTCTTTCAGAATTACGCCACTCAAGGACTTAACGTTAGTGGGCTTAGAAGCAGCTGGAATGGGCTAACTCTGGACTTCTTGTGAATCTAATTTAATTCCTAGAAGTGGAGCTGTGCCTGCTCAAGCTTGGCTCCAGACCATCTTTTCCAAAGGCAGTCAGGCACCAGTGCAATTGTCAGAGTCACCTAAGTCCCACTGATGCTAGTTACGTGCTTTTTGAAAATCCCACTAAGGGCGACTGCATATCTGGCCCTGAGTATACTCACTTCAGTTTTTTCAGCTGTAATTATGGGTCAGCTCTGCTCACACTGGAGTCCTTCCACTGAACTGCTCACTTTCCTGGCCCAGAAAAGACCTATATCATTGAGATGAGGGGGGCAAAAAAAAATTCTGCGTATTGGAAACTGAAAAGTGAAGCTATTGAAGGGTAAGAATGTCAGGAATCGGTTCTCTGCAGTAAAGTCATATTAAAGCTAGCTCTAACTTAGGAACAGCACAGAGTATTTTATTGTTGATCAATCCCCTTCTCCCTTTGTCATTCCCCATATAAGTATGTGGAGACAACAGTACTGTGTTGGTCAGTTAACAAGGACACAGTGTCATAAATCAAACCACAAGCAAGCTCAGACTAAGAGCCTGCATCTGAGCAGTCCCAGCACTGGTGTTATACCTGGGCCATATTAATGCAGGGAACCTCAGTAATGTGAACACTCTGGGACCACACAATCATCCGAATTAATGAAAGCACCCGTTGCTGATGTGTAGTCATAACCAGTGCAAAGACATACTCCCTTTTTTTTCCTTTTTTTTTTTTTCTTCTGTAAATGAGTATTTTGGCATAAAACAAAGGAAAAAAACTCAATAAGTTTAGCGTGCATGGACTAAATATAAACATAACCTTGGAAGACACATGAGCAGCTGATGCAGGAGTAAGTTAGCTTTTGACTAACTGAGCTGCTTGGATTAGCAAATTCTGGAATAACAGCATTACAGGCCACAAGAAGCTGGAAACCTCATATATTGATTCTCCTGGGCCTTGGAAGGAACTTCAGAATCAGGTCAGAAACTCTTAGCTCAGGCCTATCTCAAGATTGAACTTCTGAATCTTCAGATTCTCTGCTTATTATTTTTAATATATCTCCGTATTTTCTGTGCCTAAGCGTGTATTGTTTCTGGCAATGACAATACTTTGGCCATTTGTTTCCAGACACAGTCAGAGGCAAGCGGTCAGTATCTCAGACTTGATTTACCGAGGTCTCAGTTTCTCTTATGACGTCATGGTTATTTATTTCCTAAGGAAACCATCTCCCCGGAAGAATAAACTCATTTAAATAACTAATGTTAATTGGAAACTGCCAAACAAACGCTTGTGAATTAAGGAGCTTAGAAGTGGATAAAAGATACACACACTGACCGACTGTTGATGAAGCAGGACAAAACGTTTCCCTTTCCCTTTCATCCGCAGTTCTCTTGCTGATCAGAGAAATAGGAGGGCTGCAGAATAGCTAGGAATGAACTGCCACCGTGTGGCCAAGGGACAGTTTTAGCTAGCTTTCTAGAAATCTCCTTCAAGAACTGTTGCTCTGAGTGACAGTCCCCATCACTTACCCATGAAAGCTTTCTGTTCGATCACACATTCCACTTTGGTGGCACTTGCAGTGCCTCACTGGCAGTGGCCACAGGCTTCTTGGTGAGGTCTTTCTCCCTTCTCAGTCTTACTTTAATAAAAGAGTGGAACACATCACTTTTAATTCCATAAGTTCTTTTAATATTTTCTCTAATAGGTCACCTCATCTTCTGAAAGGGGTCAGGGTGTCATAATCACTGAGCCACTCAGGTGATGATGCCTGGGCTTGCCTTTAAAAAAATGAGTAACTTTTTAATATGACAAGACTGTTAGTAGAATACTTTTCACCATGCACTAAATTACTGCTAGTCAAGTAACAGACTCTACCCTCTGCTTTCTCAGGCTGTTCTAAAGTGGCTGGGCTTATACGTTCTGTTTTGCCCTCAGATTCTTTCAGAACATGTTTTTCTAGGCATTACATTCAAGATAAGTCAAGACTTATTCCACTAACTTGATGCAACTTTGTTCCACTTTACCATGAGTGTAACTCAGAGCTATAAGGCAAAAAGGTGGCAAAAGTCCCCTAAACACAGCCTGCTGTAACTGGCCAGCTTTGTACTGCTTTTGTCTCCTTGTAGACCTTCTCTGCCACAAAAACACAAAAGATCCTCTCCTGAATTTGCCCAAGCAGAACTGCAAACTGGCCTTACAGCTGCAAAATTTTTGAAGACATCCATTAGGTGCTAATCTAATATTTTTCATACACCCCATTCAATCCAGAGCAGCAGATAACTCTTTATCTTTGCTATGCATTACCTTGGAGGGCTTCCTGCATTACTTAATGCGGTGCTGACACCTTCTGCCTTCATTGTAACTTTACGGCACTGCAAGATTCAAACCAGAGTGAACATCTTGTCCAGCTGCCAACTTTCCATTAGCTGCCTATATTTCTTCTGCTTCTGCCAAAGATGCTTACAATTTCCGCTCACTTTCATGCGTCATGATTACACCGAGGTGCTCGACATAAAAGGAAAAAGTGATTTTGAATCCCCCAGGACATGACTTCTTCAACAGATCTCATCACTCTTCAGTTACTGAATTCTTGTACACAGTGTCTTTACTTTCTCACAGACAGCTGTGGACGTGACAGCACAGAAATTAATAGCCAGAGTCCCATCAGAACTAGTGCTCAGCAATGACACTCACTAATGGAACTTGAAATACCACGATACTTCAGCTGAGCCAGATTTGAAACAACAAAATAAGAGGTGCTCTCCTAGAAGTCCTCCCTATTAATCCAGTGCACTCTGGGAAAGAGCTTTTGGGGATCAGTGCTGTGGGGAACACTTGCACACAGCAGCCTTGATCGATGGAGCTCTTTGTTGATGCACTTCATTATCAGGGCCTGGGGGCATGACTGAGAGAGCTCACTAATAATCTCTGCAAGGGATCTAGGTCATACAGAGCTCTGTTGGTCATGAATAATTCTTCTGTATGATTTGCATTGTCTGAGCACCTATAGTAGGTGCTTAATTTCAACATTGCAATGTCTGACAGCAAGGTAATTTAGGGGGCCTACCTAAGGCAAATAGAGTCCCTTTAGCATCAGCACAGAGAGCTCTGCCTCCAAAGGCCTTGGGGGAATAATTCAGAGCAGCTGTGGAGCACCTTTGTAGGGCAACCAACTGCTTCTGGAAACTGGGTAGAAAGCTGCCTAGAGTGAGTCGGTGTTAGGCAGGGTCATGGTTCTGTCTCAGTGCAATACAGTGTGCTGCCATCCATACTAAACCCTTGTCTGAAGAGGCAGCTAACACAGGAGATGGAAATGCTTCCCTTTCCTCTCTCCTGCTCCCTTTCTGTTCGACTGCCCTGTTCTACCACGGGAAGCACAAAACCCAGCTTCTGGGCTTGAGCCCTCAGTTCCCATCTCCCCAGAGAATGCCCTAAGATGTTAGGGCCACTTGCCATAGCTCTGTTGGAGCTGAGCCTTGTCCAGTGAGGAGCTCACAAGGGCACATACATGAGGAGAAGGAAGATGCCTCCATTTATGGCACAGGAGGTAGAAAATGGTCTCAGAGAAAACTGCTTTATTTCACTTGCTTAATTACAATTTCCTAAGATTTCCTAGGCTTGAAGGGAACTTTAAGAAAAGGAAAAAATATCACAGAATCCAAAGTGAAATTACACCTTTTTTTTTTTTTTTTTTTTTTTTCCCCAGCCTCTGTGTCCTAGTTGTAAAAGCAAACACATATTTCACGTTGGAGTTTTTGTGCTGGACAGCAGGGGGACCCTTACCCTCTGTCACAGCAGATGACTGGAGATATCTCCATTTTACAAGAGCAGACAAGAAGTCACAGGGAAGGTCAACCATGCTGAAGCAGTCCAGTTCTGCACATCACAGATGTGCATGCTTAAAACAATAGCAAAAAGCTCAGCTACTCCAATTAGTAAAACCTTGGCACTATGAACATGAAACACAGCCCAGGGTAGAACACCGTTGGAATCCTTCTCATCTTCTTTCATCAGTATTTTAGTTACGCACATGCCTAGTTCTGTTATAGTAACTCAAAAAGAAGGTGAGGTTTTCTGTCAGCATCTGTCCGTGTTGCAGGTTCTAGTAGCAAAAAGGTGACCACATACTCACAAAAAATGTTCCTCGGCAACTTCAGCGTCAGATTCTGCTTAGAGAGGGATTTCAAGGTGACACAGTTGCCAAAAATGTGCAGGTTTTGGCCTTAAATGATCTTATGTCAAAGGCAGAACAGTTTTAAAGACAGGATGTTCAGTTCAGGCCAGTCAGGACAGGACTGGGGAGGTACAAAGACGGCAACATTATCTGTATAGAGAATACAGATTAACTGTGAGAAGCACCAATAGCAGGGAAGCAAAACCTAGACCTTAATTTAAACTCTTCACTAAGATGCATCAATGATGTTGGTTAAACTGGACATTTTCAAGAGGTTACAGACTAGACAATGAGTGGCAAGGGACCTCCAGAATTAGAATGCTACGAGACAATTCTTCCCTCCCCTTCATGAACACCGCTAGAAACAGAAAGAAAATGCTTTAATCAAACAGGAGATGCCAGCTCTGAATGGAGGAACATATGTTAGTTTGGCACTCTCCTACCTCATGACAGAAAGTGTCCTCGATCAGTGAGATCTGAGAGAGGTACTTCCTCCTTGTGGCAGAAATGCTGGTTCAATAACTTGGTCCCAAAGACTAGGAACACAAATCATCAAGAATTGCCACCTGTCAAGCGTTCTGTGTGGTGGGCACAAGGCTTATGGAGGTTATGATTTATCAAATGGATTATACTGATGGCCAGTGCCTTAGGAAATTTATCCAAACCTGTGGACACAAAAACTACTGAACGTAGAAATGAGCAATCACCAGCGAATCATCAGATGGTCATACCAGTGCTTCCATGATCCATCTGTCACAGTGGACCACTGATTGAACACTAGATGAAAAAAATCATAGAAAGAAAAGGCTTGATCCCAGACATCGTCATAAATTCTTAAGACAAAGCATGAGCTGTGATACAAAATTATATTGGCCTGTCTGAAGGGCCACCGACCAGTATTTCCATAGGTTGCTAGCTTCTTGTCACTTTCTATGCAGGTTTACATTGCTGTACCAGTGTAAAACAGGCAAAGTATGGGTCTTAGCCATTCCAAGTATCACATGGAAGGCATATCACCGCTAAGATGAAAGAGCCTGAAGAGGAACACTTCTAGGCTTCTTTCTTCCTCATATGAGTCTTTAATGGTGAAGTAGCAGAATTCCAAAAACTAATCCTGATGCAATGGATTTGTCTGTAAATTGTCTTCTGTCCTTGAGAACAACCTTTGCTCCCATTCATTCACGAAGTGTTCTACTCCAAGACATTAAGCTTTTCTAGTGTACACTGGGATGTCTAGATTCGGCAACTGGGTGTTAAAATAGATCAAAACTAACAAACAATGTAACCATATTTAAAAAATTGTATACATTTTTGCATGCAGTGGATCCCTTGATGTTGTATCCCAGAACAGAACCATTCCCAATAGCAAGCAGAGTATGAGATAGCTTATTTGTTTTCAAAACACACTGGAGCAGTTCCTCAAAACAGAAGTTTCTAATGCAGATTCCTTCGTTGTAGCTTTTCCTTCTTGTACCACAGCCTGCTTGTACCTCCCTGCTGCTGTTTACTCTCAGATCACAGTGTCAATGATGGCACATACAAATTTTCACATGCAGAAAAAGGAGAAAATTCTGTTTCGCTGCTCTGAAGTTGGAAACACTGGTGCAAAAAGCTTAAACATATTAGCTGAATTGCTTGAATTACTTTGTAGTACGGGAGTCAGAAGAAAAATTACTGCACCAGGCAATCTCTGAATCATTGCTTTCAATAACAGCACTAGAAAAAAGGCTTGTCAAATTGGAGTTCCCCCCAAGCTGAATGACAAAGCAGTATTGTTAGGCACAATGAACTTGATGAGTTAAACCCTCATATGAGTCCAGCGTTGGAATAGCCGTTGCTTAAAATGTGTCCCACACATAGAACCTTCAGTGACTGCACGTCACGTCTAGAGTGTAAGAGATGGGTCAGAGGTAAAAAAAAAAGCAAGTCTAACATGCCTTATTTCACATATTCTGTCTTCAGCTGAAGAGGGAATATTCTTTCAATACTCTTTCTTACGTGTTTTGGGCTTAAATTTTAAAGTGCTATATGCCCCTTCCACAGCTTTGGGCAAGTACATGGGGTGTCTTTCCAACCTCTTCCTAGAGCCAGTGGTTCTCCGCTGGCTGTTTCTTTGAGACTGGTTTGCAGCCTTGGCTGGTTGGGCAGTATCTTCTGAGTATCTCCGGGGAGCACGAAGGATCCAGTTTGAGTGTAAACTGTGTTCGCTTGTGCTGGTAGCGACTGAAAGACAGAAGATAATCTGGTGTTAACAGTTTGCCAGCGATATTTTTACATGCACGGTGAGAGAACAGGGTGCCTGCTGGGCCCTTCCTGGAGGTTATGCTGAGAAACCAACCTGGTTTCTCTGTGGGATGTTGCTTGGGATGGGATTCATCTTATCTAGTATTTCAATGCCTGCAGTGTAAATATGTATGTCAGAGCTAGTCCCTTTATACACACTTTTAGGGCACAGCTAATTTGACTTGTTTCAGATATCCACCTTAGCCTAAACCAAAGGAAAGGAATGTCTGTTTCTCTCCATTGATTTTACAGGAAAAATGATGAGCTCAGATGGGCACATCTTCACTTAATTGGGCAATACCATCCTTTCTGATAGAAATATACCATTATTTAACTTAATCTCTAAATTAATTCTTTTTTTGCTGGTTGGAGAGAAAACAACCAGCTATTTCTCAATAGCAAAATGAAAAACAGATGAAGAAAAAATTATCTTTATACTTTTTATAGTCTCCTCCAAAGACAGCTCAGGGTACAGACGGAAAGGTGGAATTCAGCCCTAAGCAGAACACAAGCACTATTCCGGCACTACACATGCTACATTTCCTCATATAATGGTCACACATAAAATAGTTGTACTGTTTCAACAGGGAACAAGCAATGTATTAGTGTAGTTTCACATATTGCATGTAATGATCCCAGATTTGGGAAGCAAAACTTGCAGGAAAACCGTGTCCATTAAATAAACAAACATTGTCGTACAATGTCACCCCTCCCTCGTCCCTTCGCACACCAAAAAAAAAAAAACAAACGTCATTTTGGCTGGTTTATACTGCACCATCAAAATCAACATCCACATTTGGCAGATCCACGTCAGGAACTCTCCGCCACCTCTCTGAATCCAGGTCTGCAATAACCGAGTCAAAGAAAGCTATTGCTTCTCTTACATCTGAACTGGACTGTGTGCCTTTTCTCTCCATGGATGCATGCTGAGCAGATACAGGGAAAAAAGTGTTAGCGAAGGATAAGGTACAATGGCTTCTTAATGAACAAACTGTATAAGGAAGTTGCAAAAATTGTATTTGATTCCATAATTCAAGCTGTCAGAAAAAGACACAGGTTCAGAGTACTCCACAGTTTGTAGACATTAAAGAAAGTGAGACAGCAGTCTAACAAACATCCATCTTGTTACATGCTCAGCACCAAACATCTTCCATTTGGGCACTGCTAACTAGGTTTTATAAAATCCCTCAGAATACCTGCATCAGGACATTTAATTAGGTGGCTAAGTGACAGCTGGGCTTTGTGGTCAAATTTATTCTACCTAGCAGTAGGCATCTAATGAGGCGCACGTTAGAAATGTAGTCATGCGGGGTTCCTTCTGTAATTAATACAGGGCTCCAGTATCTTCAGAAGATGAGTCAGACCTTAGGTAGGCTGAATTCCCCTCTGCAGGCAGCTCTTTCTCTTAGCTGCAGAGGGATTGTGGGGTAACTTGGATACTAATTTAAGCATCTTATTAAAATGCCTAGGTTAGGTGAAATGAATCCAGATCTAAATTGCTAAAGTCTTTTTGAAATGGAAAAGGACTGTGTGTGCTAAAATATGAGTCATTCAGCACTGTGATAATTCCCACAGGAAAGCCATGGGGTTTAAAATTAGGAGCCTGTCTTGATAAAAAAGCAAATGTCTGTCTATAAATGCTGAAGCAGTCATAAAGCCTCGGTTAGAAATTCTGTAGGTCCATGTGGGATGAATACTTCCTGCCAGGCTCTACCTAATGAAGGACCGTATATTTTCCTTGCCAGTCCAAGCTAGGTGTATTCCCAGGCAGTAGTACCAAGTCAGAAAATTGCCACCTTGAGTTTCAAACACACAAGCAAAGGATACATGCTGTATCACATCTCTGAAGGACCAGCTTGCTCCCTGTTCTGTGGAGGCAGAGAGAGATGAGCTAGCTCACTCCCCTCCTGACATTATGGGTTGATTGACATCCTCAGAAGTGCTAAAAGATAGCTGCTACCACACATCTACTGAAAATAGTGACTGCCATTATGACTAAGCCCTTATTGGTTAAAAGGCATTTTAAAGAAATGCCTATGTACTTCCAGCATCTGATACACCTCTCTTCTTTTCTCTCACTAGACCCAAGTGGCAAATTTTGAATCCACAATCAGCCTGTAGTTCAGGTCCCATGGATCTTTGGATTAAACCTCCCATGAGGAGATAGTTGTCTGGACAAAGTACTTTCCATTAGTCATGCAGCAGGTAGGAGAAAGAAGAGAATTTCCACTGACAAGTAATTTAGCAAAACCAGGCAGTTAGGGACAAAACCATTCAAGCCTGGTGATAAGACAAACCTTGCAATCTGTGAACATAAAATCTGTAGTTAGGAAGCAGTGTACTCCAGCTATGCTATAAGCCTTTTTCTCCTCTCCCTAATTTTTGCAAAGCCAGGGCTGTGAGGCCTTGACCCTGCCATTTTTGTCGGCAAGAATGACTCTTGTGGGTGCCACATCCTTCTGATGTTCCTGCCTGCTTCTGAGGGAATGGCTCATGGAGATAGCATACCAGCGAGTAGCAGGGCTGTTCATATATAAAAGCAAGCTGGCCACAGCCAGATGACAGCACCCTTAGCCTCAGCCTGTTTTGCCAAACCTAAGTTAAGCTTTAGACATTATTCTTAAGCGGTATTTCCAGTGGCAAATCTCAGAAACTGACAACCCTACATGAAGCCTAGTAGTGGACGCTCTATCTCCCACCTTCCTGCTCAGTGGTCTTAGTACCTTTTTGCATTCATTTTTTCCAACCTGGCTGATAGTTAGTCATGTACTACTCTGCTACATCACTCCTCAACTCATCAGGGAACTGGCGTGCTGAAAATCTCCCCTGGCTCAAGCCAATCTTTGTGTGACAGTGCACAAAGTCAGTTCACAGACAGTATCTATAGTGTTGAGATTCATCTCCTGGCACCTGGCAGCACCAGGCCACTCTTCTACACCTCGGTCATTCCCTTTGGATTTTTCCCAGGCTGTAAATAGCAATGTTTTTAAGAAATCTATTTCTCCAGCCCACTGAGCTGAGTGTTGTTTCCCACTATCATTCCTACCTTCTGAGAGTCGCCATTCAAAGCATTGACAAGATTATATAAAGCCCAGTAAAACCAAATCAAAAATTCCCGCTGACTGAATGAGTATTAGATCAAAATGTAAAACTAGAAAACGCACTACCTCACCTTAAACACGTGAGCCTTGTCCTTTGATTAAGCAATGCCTGCAACAGAGCTCAACTTCAGCCATTGACATTCTGTTGTGACAGAACATCTCAATGTGGCAATAACTTTTTTTGGTAATGTCCACCTGCCCTAATGAGTAAGTCATCCATACTTCACTTCCTCCCACCATTCCCATTAGTATTCAGTTTAAAGACTGCACTGGGTAACCTGTGAGTCTGCTGTCAAAGTCATGTTTGTGGTCAAGTTACCTAAATGCGTTAGCTAAAATTATCCCCACCTACTGTAATCCTTTCCTTTGCCTTCTCTGAATCAAGTCTAAAGTTATATTAATGACTGAACTATCCAGTGACATGCAGTCTCTAAACTGCAACCAGGAGGAAGCTTTGCAATGCTTTTCTCTCTAGAAGTAGCCTGCACCGAAGATGATATTTCAATTTTATTTTTGTGGTACCATTATAATAAAAGGTGAGGAATTATACTGCCCCAAAATGACCTCTCAACTTATTAATTAACAGCGAAAAGAACCCTTAAGAATTCCTCATGCCCTACATCATTTCAGTGGAGTTTACACTAATGCTATATGTAGCACTGATGAGCTATCTGACCAATCAGAAAAAATCCTATTTGTTTCAATGAATTTACAATTATTCTTTGTAAATAATTTTACGCCAATAAAAAGGCTGCCAGTAAACCTGGGGATTACTGTGCTTGTCAGTCATTAACAGCTATAAATAACCATAGTGGAGAATTCTGAGGCACTTAAGTAGCCTGTCAGAGTATTGAGAGAACAACTCTCTCTTTCATAACATGTTTTTAGATACTGCCCATACTCTCATACCTCCTTCCTTCTCCTATTTTGTCTCCCCACACACAAACACAGACATATACATTTCTTTCCGTGACCAGTCATTCATACTTAATTTCACACCACTCAGGAAGAATCTTAAGGTATTTAGCAGTATTTCAAATGATGTAACAGTAAAAAGACAACCAGCTGAAACCAATAAAGCATAAAAACAACATAGGTCATACAGCTAATTGCTTCATGGCTTAAGACCAAGCACATGGCAAAAGTTTTTAGGAATTACCTTAGAAGATTCTTTAGAAGGAAGTGGAAGAAATGACTTCTTTCCAGTTTTGGATGATTTTGTGGACATTGGGGAATCTGCAGCCATATGCATGGATTTCAAGTTATTGATGTTGTCAAGATACTTTTTCCTCAAGGCTAACAGGTCCTGTAAGTATTTCAAGCAGTCCTGAGTCTTAGAGTACATCCAGTCCCTGTCTTCCTCTTTTGGCTGGAAGCAAGAGTCGATGCTCGTTGTACTTTTGCATTTTTTTAGTGGTTCGCTAACTTTTTCCTGCTCACCTCCAAGGACGTACATAGAAGTGCTGCGGATCAGTCTGACTGCAGAACCCGTGCCATCACAGTAAGGGATGTCATCTGTCACATTTCTTCGGTGGGAGTTGGGGTGAAATATAGAATGGATCTTTTTGAACATAGTGTGTCACTTCCTCCCCTTTATACCTTTTCTCTTTCAGCTCCTTAATTTAACCCTAGACCTGGTAATCAGCAGCTGTTACTCTTGCCCTCAGAAATCAGAAAATTTTGCCACTTACTGTAATAAGGAGAAAAAAAAAGCCCCTATTGCCGCACGAATTGCTTTCAGCCTAACGCATGGTGAAGAGCACGGCGGTACCGCAGGCGCCTGCTTTCTATCCCGTTCGTGTCAGCGAAATGGCTCTGCCCTTTCCCCGGTTTAAAATACAGCACAGGAGGCCCGGTACCATGCTTTGGCCTTTCGCTTGGCTGCCGCTCCCTGTAAAACACATCAGCCTGGAGGCAGAAATTCCCGCTCCCTCCTTCCCCGCTCCGCGCCGCTCCCTCCCCGCCCTGTCCCCGCCGCCGCCGCCCGGGCGCTGCCCGTGGTGCTGAACCGCTCCCCCGCTCCGCCCGGCATCCACCCGCCTCCCGGGGGCGAGGGCCGGCGGCCTCGGCAGGCCCCTGCCGGCTGGGGTTTTTTTTTGGGGGGTAGAGCTTGTTGAGAGCAGCCTCGACGGCGAGGAGAAGAAGAGTTTCTGTCGGGTGGAGTTCAGCTGCTGAAAGAAGTCGCTCTGGGTTTCACCCGACGGTAACCGGGAGATGGCTACAGCTACCCGACACCAGGGCACTACTAGGAACAAAGCGGATTCAGGTGTCAGGCTCCGTTACACTCAATACAAAGGTGCCCTGTGTAAAGGATGCTGTAAAATAAAACACTCATCCAAACGCTGCAGACAGAAACCAATGCATTTGTATCTTTCCACATTAGTTCTTCTCCTAGATTAATGAAGGAACCTTTAATATGGCAGTTTTGATGACTGGCTTTTGGCTGAAAGCTGCTGAGAACATCAACTATTACTGGCATATTTGAGAATTTTTTGTATTAGTGACTGTGTGACAACATGATATACTCTTTAGAGATAAGTAGATAGCTAATTTGTTCACTTCTCACCACTAAGACAATCAACAACTTTTAAAAAGCAAGTAGGAATGTTCAGAATTACCATATTCAAAATTGATCTCATAATTCATTCTGCTTAAGCATTGACTGCTTGAGAAGATAATTCTTTTGAAAACCCATGGATACCACCCTGCAGACTCTACTGAGCAAATTTCTGCTCATGCCAGGGAAAGTGCCAATTGAAGGTTTAAGCATCCTAAGAGCTGTAGGATCTCAACAAGAAAGATGTAAGGTCAATGGGAACTCTGCCAAGCAACTGCTTATAGAATCAGACATTGCCTTTCAATAGCAGCTTGATTTCTAAGCTCATCCAGACTTACAAAGAGATACAGGGTAAAGCAAAAAAAGAAAAAACAAAGAAACAACCAACCAAAACCAAACCAAACCACCCAGACCCCCAATATTCTGTTCATGAAAGCACAGAAAAAGATATATCCGTTAAAAGTAGATGTGATTATATACACTGTGATTTGAAAACATTTCATATGGGCCATAGATATTCTTATCCTGCTTCAACTAAGTACTTAATACATATGCTGACATGTCACTGATTTTAACAAGCTTTCAGGCTCTTAAGAGGGTTCTCAATTTCAAGCACGTTATTTCCTAATTTTTAAAAAAGCTTGCTGAGCCACATTCATTCTGTGCCAACATATGTGTGATTCCCATTGTTCATGGTGGTGTTAAAATAAGGAAGGATTAATAAATGCATGAGACAATACAGTAGCTGCATTATATATTAGATTTCATTTGGTGTAATAAAGGGTCATTTACAGTTATCTCATACATGAATATTTTATTCTATGCATTGGTTATGGGCAGTGGGAACATAAAGCCTTCCTCTCCTATTGTAAAAATTATTATTAATTTGTTTTCTTCAGAGTATCTACTATAATTTAAATAGGTCTACAGTTTTAGAAAGTTGAAGGACAAAATAATGGATATATTTAAAGGTCACAAACGTCTCTAGTGTATTTTGTGAGAAGAGAAATGCCCTATGTCTTTTCAAGGTATTTACCTGTAAGGCATTTGCATTGAAATATGTTTCCTGAATAGTGCTTTTTTTATTTATAGTAGAACTCTGGTCCCCTTGTAACTGTAAGTGTCCCCATTTAAGTTAATAGCAGGACAACTATAATTCAGCCACCACAGATCACAGGTCTCTTCCCCAGTGTCACCAAGGGGGACTGAATATGCTACTATTATCTAAAATGTCTGGTAATTAAAAACCAAGGTCTTATTCAAGAATGATTTCCTTCTGCACAAGGAAATTTGCTCATCAAATGGCAAATATGGTTGAAGAAGAATATTTAGTCTGTTAATTCAAAGTACCAAATTCACAGGCAGCTATTAAATCATAAATAAAGACCTCCCAAAGAAGGAACTTGTGAGAAGCAGATCAAATAGACCACACTAATCAAATAGACTACACTAAATATTTAATGGCATCTAAGATTACTAACTTTGACAAGGTAATGCTCATACCTTGTTTGTTCATTTGTCTACTCGAATCTGACATCACTTACTCAGTATTTTTTATTTTCAGTGACTTTTTTTTCCTGTTACTGCTTTCAGTGTTTCTGTTTTCTTTGTAGTTAGCAGAGTGATCTAAGTTCCATAACAATCACCCAATCCCTCCCAAAACTGCTTTTGTTCTCTGGCATTCTAGCAATTCCTGAGCCATCATGACTGAGTAGGAAAATCAAGTTAGAAAACCCAAGGTATGCGTTCTGTTTAACTATATTAACTATATGATCAAACAAACCCCCATAAAATCAAATTTATAGGTAAATACAGTTAATAGAAAATCACACCTTTTAATTTTTTCACAGTAACTTATTTGTCAAACTGCTTTGTGATCTCCAGAATAACATGGTATCATGCATACAAATCTATCTACTTGACAGTTATATTTCACCCATAGTAAAAAATTTCATTGTTATATCTTGTCTGACTTCCCCCTTTTAGTTTAAAGCCATTACACCTTGTCCTATCACAACAGGCCCTGCTAAAATGTTTGCCCCCATCTTTCTTATAAGACCCTTTAAAGTACTGAAAGGTTGCAATAAGCTCTCCCCGGAGCCTTCCCTTCTCCAGGCTGGGCAAGTCCAACTCTCTCAGCCCATCCTCATAGGAGAGGTGCTCCAGCCCTCTCATCATTTTTGTGGCCTCCCTCTGCGCCCACTCCAACAGGTCCATGTCTTTCCTATGCTGAGGATTCCAGAGCTGGACACAGTACTCTGGGTGGGGTCTCACCAAAGTGGAATAGAGAGGTAGAATCACCTCCCTCAACCTGCTGGCCGCGCTTCTTTTGATGTAGCCCAGGATACATATGACCTCCTGTGCTGCCAGCATATGTTTCAGCTCATGACACTGTTACCACGACACTGTTATCATGACACTGTTATCATGACACCATTCCAAAGACCATACATACTTGAAAAGATTAGATGGCGGGGCATTCCCAAATCATAGATCAGGTACTGAATATCAGTGCTTTTGATGAGTGGCAAGAAACATCCACTAATAGAGGTGCAATACCACAGGACACCTACTGTTCATTGTCTAAAAGGGAAGATGGAAGAAGAATGGATCTTGTTACCAACTGAAGAATAATCCTCAGGAACAGTTGTTTCTTCTCTTTCAGCCCATAAAGGTAACAGTCTGGAGGAGTTCTGCCTCCCCAGAATTGCTATCAGCAATTCTTCCTCTTTTGGGAAGTTCTCAAAGTATGAGAAAGGAGAGCAATTCTGATACCGTGCATTTGAAATAGCTACAATTCCTTCTCTGAGGCATGAAACTAGAGAAATCAGTTTCCCAAGAATGAAGACAAAGTTTTTCATTTGAGCTGATTTAGATGTAAATGCAGTGAAATCAAGATGTGTTGCCTATGTCAGATTTAACAGTGATCTTTTTTTTTTAAGGGTGCATGCTTGAGTCGCCCTGTTACCCAGGCAACACTGACCTGCAAAACCAGCTGAGTCAGAAAATCAAGGCTCCTGTCAGAGGATGAATAGAATTTTTTGTAAATCTGGAGCATCATCTTTCCATTGAATCTAAATTTGAATCTAAGTATCTCCATTTGACTTCGACCCTGCATATTCTCCATAAATTTTCACCACATGCAAAATTTGCATTCATTGAATAGGTTTTGTTGCAGCGTAAGCACTGACTGCGCCCAACCAAAGCAGTGACTGCATTCCTATCAGGCATGAGAAGATAAAGAAATGCCATTAATGTACACAGAAATGCTTAGGAAATGATTATGCAAATGTGGTATCAGTCAATTTATTTTTATTTTTTTTAATTTGTGACCCTGGCATCACTGTTGGAGAAAGTTTTGTGTGCATCCTCTGACAGGGCAATAAAATGCACTCTAGTGAAACGCCCCCTGCTTTAGAGCTAGCTCTATAGCTGTTGCCTGGCAGCATTTTCAGAGGGTGAGAGGTTACCACACTTATACCCCGCCTTATCTTGCCTCCTCTTTCCCTTTGTTTCCTTGCATAACCCTGCTGTCATTAAAAACTCCGTCTCTGTGACAAGCTTGACAAGGGAACTTTGTCTTGTCTTCTGTCACACAGGGTCAAGGGACAAGCAGTTGGCCTTGCTTGTTTCATTGGAAGAATTCATGTCCTTTTAGTAGAAACATTGTTAGGATCTTTCAAAGCTTTGTTAGTCTTTGTTGAATTAGTTATTGTCTTGCCTCTTGAGTCTTTTGTTCCAAAGATGGTTGAAGAATTATCGTGATGTCTAGCTTGTTGCCTGTCACATCCATCACCCATTGATAAAGTCTTTGCCAGGAGAATGTGATAAATAGCTAAGATTCCTTCACGATAGCTCAATGAGGAATGGATGTTGTAAGCAGCAGTTTTTCAAATTAGTTTATGGAAGACAAACATTGAAATGACTTGTCTGTCTTAATCTTTAACCGGATCATCTGTTTCTCATTCCAATTAAATTCTAATACATTATGTATCCTTCCCACAAAGGAAGCCCATAGGAGGATTTATGAGAGGGGACAGTCTGGATCTTTTGGTAAGTCATAGAGTTGTCAGATCATATCAGTCATTTCCAGGCAAGGCCCACTCACAGTACCTAGAGACATTTTCATAGGCACCCTTGGATCCCTACTTCCCATTTCTATCTCTATCTGGGTGCTACTAAACCAGTGAAACAGGGCAAAAACTAGCTAAACTGGAGCAGCGAAGAAGGAACAGTTTGGCTGGGATCTCTGAGAAAGAGAGACCCAGTACAACTGAGAAACAAGCACTAGAGAGGATGGAAAGAAAGAGAAGAAATACATCTCGAGCACTTCCAAGTACTGTTTTTGAGCATATTAATGATTTTTCTGCTTCAGACACAATGTGTCTGGAGAAAAATATATCTGCATACAGCCTAACACACAGTGGTCCTGTCCTGACCCTGACCCTGCTGCCACGACATAATTAATAGAAAGGAATTTTTCTCTTTCCTACCTATTTCTTGAACATACCTCCTTCAGCACCCACAAACACAGTTTTCAGTTTGAGCAGCTCTGGTCATGCTAAGGAATACAAGGACCCACTCAGGACCCTTTGAGCATACACCAGCTACACCTGCGACGATGCCCTACAAGGACAGAGTCCTACAATACCATCACTACTAGGGGTGCACGCTGCCAGTTGTCTGCTCCAACCACTGCTGTCATCACTCCATGTGCTGTCGGCGTGGAAAAGGCTTTACATGGAAAAGTAGCTCTCTGGAGGGGAGCAATCAAAATATGCAGGATGATTATTAACCAGGATTGGCATGAGCAGTTTTTGTTGCTTCTCTCTGAGCAGTCAGTAAAGAAGCGGGAGAATTCAGATTCACAGAAGCACAGAATCTTCTAGGTTGGAAGGGACCCTAAAGATCATCTTGTCCACACTGATCTTGCTCGTCTGCCAGTTTTAACATAAATACTGTTGCTGGTAAACATGAATACTTTCTCCTTGACTAGTTTGATCTTCTGCCTCTACTCACTTCCCACCTACCCTTCCACTGCCCTTGTAAAGCAGCCTTGCCAGTCTGCTTTCAATAAAACACATTTAAAGGGGGCCAAGAGGAGGAAGGAGAGGAAAAAGTGGCTATCCAGCCTCGCCTACTGCTTTCAAGCCAAACTTCAAAAAGCATTTCCCCTATACCATTGTGAAGAGCCAAATCCTCCGCTCCTTAGAGCTGTGGTTATTTGCAGGGGCAAATTCATTTACATCCTCCCAGGAATTTTCAACTGATTAACGTCGCCCCCTGTAACAGCAGACCTATGTGGGATCTAAATATCATAGAATATAAGGAAAAAAATATCATTCCAAAGCAGTGGCTACACAGAAGTTGTAAAGAGACCCACCACCTGCCTGCTGGGCACAGTGTAGCTGCTGCTGGAATAACTGGATTCAAAAAGGCTGCATGAAGCCCTTTGGCAACTTGCAAAAGTGGATGCTTGAGGTTTCCCCGGAGCAGATACCACTTGGTTTAGAAGTTTCAAGAAACTTTGAGATGGCTCAGCAAAAATAGTAAAGGAACTTAAGACAAAAATAACTAAACTTTTATCTTCTCATGTTCTTAAAGCAACCTGAAAAGTCTCAGGAAAGAGACCTGGGTAAGATTTCAGCCAGGACAGAACAAACACAAGGAGACACAGGTGCAGGTGGGCACATATGCTGAACTGGGTTTGCAGCTTAGCAAGATGTTTGCAGTAATCTGCAAAGCCAAATGACACTTTACAGGCTAAGCTACTCATTAAATTAACGAAGCTTGCAAGTCATCTTAGGCTGTGCTCACAGGAACATGGAGATTAAGGTCTGCACCCTGAGATCAGGCAGAACATGTGCCTTTGACCCACACTGGGCAAAATACAGAGGTGCTAAATATGATTTTATCTGAGGCCTCCAGGTCAGGCACAAGAAAAGTGAAGCTAGGTTAACTGAAATGGAAGGAACTTTTACTTCAGCGAAGTTCACTGAAATAGCTGAGTCTTACAGGCCTGTAATCTGGGCATCAGCACAAACTGAAAGGGACCGCCAGAATGGGAAGGACTGAGGCAGCCAGCATTCCTCTTGTGACTTTTTCTAAAACCATTATTAAGAAAAAGCGTCTCCAGGAAACTGCGGTAGTTACAGAAGTGCACAGGCCAAAACAGCAGATCGAATTGTGGCCAGAGCTGGCCGCAAGCAAAGGTCACTGCATTTCTGAGTCAAAACACAGTCAGCAAGGACTTCATGGAGGGTCTTTCACACGTCCACTGGAGCTAAGCAGATACAACAGGAACATCCGGAAGAATTTGCTACAGTGGAAATGAACTGCAATCTATCATCCATAATTCTTCCTGCATCAAGAGAAAGCCAATTGTCTGAAAACATGAGGCAGCAGAAACTGAGTTGATATTTCAATTTAATTCAGTTCAGTTCACCTTATTGACTTCAATAGTATGCAGAACGCTATCTTTTATCACCCAAGTGTCACCATTCTTCATTTTTTGCATAGTGAATATGGTTATGGCTATTGATGTACTTATGAAATATGCACTTAGATTCCTCCACAGCATGTCTGGATTTGTGCCTGTGGATATCAAGAATTGATCTGTGGTGGCTGGGTGTTTGGTTTGGGGTTTGTTTTGGGTTTTTTTGGGGGGCAAGGGGAAAAGAGGTGGGCTAATCTTGCAAAAGCAACCTCCACAAGGTCACAGAATTGTTTCTTTACAGAATTCACTGCTGTTGCAGAGACTGTAAAGTCATTACAGTTTCCAAGAAGGGCTCTATTTGTTCCATCTCTTTGGCATATCCTTGCAGAAGTGATTATGAGCCAGATTACAGTTCTAAAGCATGTGAGAGAAAAAAGATTATCGAGAGCCCTTGAAAGGATGATCACATCCTGGAAAATGTCATTTTCCTCACCCTTCATGGCAGCCACAGTTTTTTTTCTGAAAAAAAAAAAAAAAAAATGTGAAAATATAGATTATCATGCAGAGACCAGGCTTCTCTTTCTGCCATGCCTGAGGCCGTGGGTCAGGCTCAGAGCTCACGCAGCACTCCCGAATACTGCCATCACATCTGCAGAATGGCCTGCCTGGCTTTAGGTAAAAGACAACACCCACCCCGGTGAACTGTATTCCCTTCTTGCCTGAACTACATCAATCCTCCCAAACCTCGGAGATGTTGTGGTTAGATACGGTTTGGAACAAGAAGGAGGATGCTCGCAAAGACCTTAGCCATCCTCGTTCCTATGATCTGTTCCTTTTGCACCTTTAAATTTTACCACTAGATGGAAGCCTTGACCTCCGGAGTTACTCCCTTAGATTCCTGACCATTCAATCGCATACCCGAGCTTCTTGGTGAGCTGTTTATCCACACCGAGTCAGATAGTTAGGTAACAATTCGCTGGGCTGAGGCATTTCTGTAGTTCGCTGATATGTACATGGAAGGTATAAAACCATATAAACCTCCCAGGTATGGTCACATTCTCAGATAAAACTGTAGAGACTCCTAGGGCTATGTAAATCTTTACTAACAATATGGAGCTAGGCGGGATCAGCTGAGGATAAGCAAGGGGAAGATGGGGCATCGGGATTGCTGCCTCCCACCAGTTTCAGCCCAGGGGGTAGTCACCGGTGGTATAGAGCTGGGGTTGCAAAGACTGTTGAAGGCTATTCCCTTCAGCAGCAGCAAGCTCCCCAGCACGCTACTGAGGTCCCAGAACCCCAGTGACATAAACAGTGGCTATATGGTCTGATTTTTCTACAGCATTTCTGGTTGCGGGCACCACAGGAATGAGGAGTGAGTTTTCAGTTGTTACTATAAGAAATTACTCACCAAATACTTCCTGTGAATGAATATTATTTACATCTTGTTTCCGAGTGGTACACTCTGAATGTTTACGTTCAGCATTCAAAGTGCTTAGGACATAGGGTTCTCACGGGATCATTCTCTCACTGGGTTGGTAGCTCTTAGCAATGGGGTACAAACTGCTGAATACCCACGATTATGAACTCAGAATTTGCTTTTGAAGAAAACTCATGTTGGTTGTTAGCCAACATCAGTGAGATCAATGGGAGATATTTCTGCTCCTGAGTGCCAAGTCAGATGCTGAGAACTCGCCTGTTCTAGCAGACAGCAAATTCATTTCAATATTTAGACAAAGCAAACAGGAAACACAGTTTATAAAAATTTGCTTAAAAACTCAGAAGGCTATTAGTAAAAATAATTTCTGATGCTCGTGCATCTTTAGTCCTTTAGGCCACTAGCAAGCTCCAGGGGCTTTTGCCTTTGGGGTGAAGTTCCTTGTTTCTTCCTCTTCAATTACTTTTTGAGTAATAGTGCAAAAATCTGATGCAATCTTGCTGTTCATCCCTGTGATTGTTCTCACACACAGTACTACAAGTGTTATTTCTGTAGTGCTACTGAACTGCAGAACAGTTTAGATTAGATGGTGTGCATGTCAACCAGTGGCATGTGAGGCTACATCTACACAGGTACATCAGACAGTGAAACGTCAGTCCTCTGGCTCTGAGGGCAACAGATATAGCATGGATTATGTCCACTTAAATAAATTCTCTTTTCCCCAAGAATATCTGGCTTTGTCTTTAATGCCAGCCAGAAAGATCTCTAGTCCATGCTGTTGCCCAAATTGTGACAGGCACTGTTTCATGGAGGGCTAGTTGATACAAGCTAAAACTCCCGAAAAGCATGTAGCCAGTGTGGACAATCGCAGGCTAGTCATTAACCCATGGTGCCATGGACCTGTTTCATCTACCAGTATAAGCACAGCTCTTAAAGTCCAGGCCCTGAGCTGGTATAGATAAACTAATCCAATGGATGTATGCACATTCAGTGTAGTCAAGAACTTTGTGTACACTAGCACAGATCAGTACAGGTTAGGGAAAAAGTAATTCTACAGGTTTGTTTTCGTTGTTGAATTTCACATTGCTATTTGCCATTGCAAATGTTTTACATGGAACACAGATAGAAAAAAAAAAGTGATGGGTTTCAAAGGCAGTTCTTTTCTCTTAGGCTTTTCTTGGGATTAGGATTGGGCTGTTATTGCTCTGGATGTCATTAATCCCTTCTGCTCATTTGAGTCAATCTCTTTCATAGTCCTGCTTGGTTTTATTGAATGTCTTTTTTGTGTATGGGGGCAGGAAGGGGAAGATGTACCATCCCTGTGAAGCAATTGCATTGTTACAGGCAATACTATCGCTTATTACAAAAAGGGTAATGCCTTATGTGTACAAGCTAGTCTGCACCATATACATATTATCTCAGTGGGACAAACTACTTAAAGTCTAAATGTAGTATGTCTGAACTTCAAAAAGATTCCATAAAAAAATTACTTTTCCTGGAAAATTGTTTGTTTGGTGTTACCACAAGTAACACTGGAGATTATTATAATTGAAAGGAATGGAAAATCTTGGGTTTGGGCATGGTTTCTTTGTGTACACTTTCCCATTCATTCCTTCTGGAGCATACAACATGGGTTAGGGCATGTTCCTGCACCAGCTGGAGTTTCTGGCTAAGCTCACCTCAACTTCAACATTACAGGATGATAGTCTGAACTAATAATATTCAGCTTGTATACATGTCCTATATAGTAACGAAGAAGGGAAGAAGCTATAGTTGAATGCAAAAAATCCCAACAAAAGCACTAACTGGCAGGAATTACAAGTGCCTGTACTATCTGAAAGTACTTTGAATTTGTTTCTGAAACCAAATGCATTTCAGGTGGTCAGTGTCCCTTTAAGAAGTGCCATTTAATGTCAAAGGCATTTGGAGAAAAGAAGCAAATGTCTCATTGATAATGGTATCAGCATGAAATGAGGGATGACGTCACTGTATTTCATCACTGCCTTCTGTGATAGGGCTTGTGTTTATTGAATGGAAAACTGCAAATAATAAATATGTTGTAAGCTTCTATAAATAACACCTTTTTGTTATACTAATAATTTTCAGTTTTCCGTGATGTGTAGGTGCCTGGGGTTTTGCAAGCGGAAAATGTACATACACATACACACTGCCTTGTGGGAAGAGGTGAGAATGCTAGTCTGATGGCTAAAATTTGAATTAATATTTGATTTGAGTTTTATTTCAAAACTACAGTTATAAAATAGTCATGTGAACACCCATTTTATGGGCCAAACTGCTTAAATATTTTCTTCACTAATGAGCTAGCTGCTGCCTAGACATTCACCAAATTCAGTAGATTCACAATCTGATTCTTAATCTAATTACTAATAAAGGCCTCCATAGAAAACTTTTTTGGATTGCTCAGTTTTGCAAAGTTTACTGTAGTTTTACTAGTCAGAGATATAAGTCAAAGGCTGCACTGGTTCCAATGTCTGATACAATTAGGTTAATGGCATGAAGCCACTGGAGTGTAGAGATGCAGGCAGACTGCTTTCTGCCCAGGAGTCAGAGCCATGGTCATATTTGCCCTTGCTGTCAAAGAGAAGAGAACGGCAGTGACAACAGTGGCTAGAAGGAACTTTCTAGAAATAAAAACTGTCAGGCTCTCCTTGCATTCTCACCCCCGTAGGCAGCTGTCCTACAAAGTACTACCACTTCCTAGAAATTTCAGTACTTTTTTTCCAAGCATGAACAGTGAACTTTTCACAAAAAAACCACCTTCAAACAACTTGGTCTAGGGAAAGATGTAAACTGCTGTGCCCCTCAGGTCTGAGTAGGCAGTAGCATGGCAACATAAGGAGATATCAGAACGAGGTCTCTGTGCAAGTGAGAACTCATCTCAAATGATTTGACCATTCCTGTGAAAGTCCCTAACATATTAAACTTCCTGCAGCAGCTTCCTAAGTATAGGAGTTTTCTCCCCATTTTCTTTCTGCTCTTTACCTTCTTTTTTTGTGGAGTTTTCTTCCTAGTTTCTATCAGTCTGCTTCCAAGCTGTCTTTTAGGTCAACTGTATCAAGTCAATACTGGAATGAATGGCATACTGTCCTCCTTGCCCATTGTTCTGGCTGTATAATGGCTTACCTTACTCACCCTTCAAGTTTGTGATCAAGATCAAAGACGCCAAGTTTGATGTCACATCTATACAGTCCTCCCACAACTGTTTATCTTCTATAGAGGCATAAATACAGGCAATTTCCACCTTGAACAGTACCCTGGCCTGTGGACTATACAGAAATTATTATTAAGAATTCTTGAGAAAAAGCCTGGTTTGTAGAGACGTGAAGCCTACTTTTGTTAGGGCAGTCAATCATAGGCAGGTTAATCATAGACTGGTTCTAGCTTTTTCTCCACAGAAAAAAAACCCAAATTACTCTCACTCATAATCCTGTTCTTGTTTAATGCGGAAAAGGAGGTGACTAGGAGGGACTAGAGCAGATTAGGTGGAACATTATCATTAGTGAGATGAATGATCACCCTGCGACCACCCATGCAAGGGTCAGACTGATTTCTCCCTGGCCCTGAAGGCCAGATTATCCAGTCTGTTAGGGATGTGCTACGCTGCATAAGTGTGATAAAATCTCAACCAGAGCTTTAAAAGGTGCTAGTGATACCTGGAGAGAATGGTTTAACACAGACCAGAAGTTTTGTGGAGGTGGAAGGAAGGTACTTGGCTATGACAGCACTCAGGTCCCAAAGCACTCTGTGCGTACATGGCACTGCACCCAGTTTCACAACCTTTGTCCCAGATGCACCATTCCGTGAATTCAGTCAGCATGATTTGGGACATAAACTAGCAAGTCTGCATGGCTTGGGAGCTTTCCCATCAGCTGGGGAATCTCAGGACTGTGCTCCATTCCAAGGTATAGACATCCCTTCTGACATCTCCCCTCCACAGAGATGGATGGGGAGAGGTCAGACAAGGACCTCTGCCAGCACCACAGGAATGGAGGTGACATTAAGGACATTTAATTGTGGAGTGGGAAAGGAAGCACTTGATAGGTTTTTAGCACATAGGCCCAGGATCCCACTAAGTGACAAAAGCTAGAGTGGATTTCCAGTGCTCTACAAGAAGTCCCTTTCTTCTCTTGCCCACATGCAGCTTCAAAGAAGTCCATCATTTGAAGAGTGATATTCTTACAAAAGAGCTCTTGAGCTGCTGGAGATTTTTACTGTAACTTGAGTGCCTCCAGGAGTCCTGAGGCATACAACTTCTAGAGATTTTATTGTAAAATGAAATTCAGATAAACATCAATAGCACCTCATCTCTCAACATTTGCCTTCCTTGCAGCAGCTTTCTATCTGTCCTGGCCACCCTGCTGGAACTGATCAGTGACCCATGAAGATCAATAAAAGATCATGTAATAACAGTAAATATATGACCCAGTAACCCAATAAACTGCTCATTTGGTCATTGTTGTCTAGATCTAAATTATGTTAATTTGCTGGTTCAGGGCACAAAATCCCCTTGCAGGTACAGGGATATTGATTTCACTAACTCCAAGGGGTGAAATTAGGTGTTTAAGTAGCTGTTTGCCTACTTGCAAAAAGTGTGCTGCCTAGTACTCTGAAGAAAACAAATTCCTCTGGAGGTGACTCAGAGAACCTGTTTCTCTTTTATTGGCTTTAAAGGGAATCCAGAGAGAGAAGTTTCTCAGTCTGCATGTCTAAACTTCAGCAGCTGGACCACTTGCCCATGAATCTTCTCCAAGAACCTCTGTTACGTGGGATTGAGGGAGATCTCCTGGAGCACAGCCACAGTCCTCCAGCACCATGTCCCCAGTGCTGTGTGGGGCAGCAGACGGGCAGCTCGTGGCCAAGGACCTTACTGCAGCAGCTGTAGTGACACCCCAGTCCCAGCCCCCTAGGCAGGGGGCACCCAAAATCAGGGGAGCTCTATTCTGGGCAAGGGCTTTTTGCTAACCTGCGATGCAGAGGAGTGAGGGCTGGTCCTTGCACAGTTTTTAACCGCATGGAAAAAGACAAGAAAGACAAGTTGTAACTGAGGAGCAGCCCTAAAATTAGGTCAAAAAACAATGTGATAAATATCACAGAAAGGTTTCCTCTTATAACCAGATCTGTACAAACAGTGAGAAAAGCAAATAGCGACGTCTCCCTGATACAGACTAAATAAATATTATGCTACTGAGGATGCTGTTGAAAGTTGAGCTTGCACTTGGCAAACAAAGAGATCAGATTAACAGCAGGATTCATAGCCTTCTAGGTTTACTAACATATGCAGAACAACAAAGACAACACACTTATAGCACTTCGTGTCTTCATAGCATTGTGTAAACCTTACCTAGCCACATACCTCATCAAACCTCCACATCTTCTCAATAGCCCAGCAAGACCAAGCTTTAACCAGACACCTGCTCTATGGGAGGGTTGGCTTCCCTATATGTCCAGCCTTTTGCATCAGTTACAAGGTGGCTAGACATGGCCGTGGTCTTCTGTCACTCACACTAGAAGTGGAAACCTACAGCAGATACATCACTGTATAGTTACTGGACTGTAAACCACTACTATTTTTTGTTGGCTGGTGAAATGATCCAGAGCCCACACTCAGTTCCCAGAGCCATCTAATACCCTTTCCACAGCCATTGCAAAATTAGTCACAAGCTATACCATAAGCTTCCACCATTATCACCCATTAAAATTCTTCCTTACTTACAGAATGTTTAAACATATGTTGTTATATCATGGCTGATATAATCATGGCTGACAATGTGGGTGGGGAGGTGAATAAGACTTTTTTGGTCCATTTACTTCTTCCAGTGCCCAAAAGCTTTGCCAAAAAATGCAAGAAAGGAAGCAATCACTCAAACAATCCAATAAACATTTTCTTCATGTGGGTGATCTCACGATACAGCAACCACAGTAACTATAATAGTTACTAAAAGAAACTTCTCTACCCCGGATAAATGATCTTATCCCACAAGAAATGTTTGTCTAGCAGAAATAGGCAGTACACTAACACAGTTACATTATCTGCAGTTTATTGGTTAGTATTAAAAAGCTCCTTCAAGAATGAGGAATTTGGAGGCATCTGTCTATATAGAAGAATGCTATCACAAGCCTGGACACAGTTTCCCTACCACCCACGTGTAGGCTTCTTCTTTACCATGAAGAGGGACACCGTGCAATGGGAATCACCCTGAGGGTGCCTACCTTTTTGCATTGACTAAGGCAGGCAGATGACTAGGTCAGCAAAGCTCCTCACCTAACAGTGCTCAGAAGAGTGCCTAATATTAAGGAAAATTCTGTCTGATACCCGTTTGGTATAGAAGTCTTCACTCAACAAACTGCTCCCTGTTTTCATGCATAGCCAATCTCCATTCTTCTCTTCCAAATCTCCTTTCAGACAAATAATTTCCTTTAAACTTGTCCCCAAGTGGAGACTTTTCCTCCATCCTATGCTTGTACTCTGGGCTGGTGACTAATGCCTCTGCCTTTTTTTACCTAGAAGTTAACACTACTAAGTCCTCAGGGCAAAAATCTGTTTCTCTCATATGTTCAGCACAGACTTGTGTAGAGGGAGAATGAAAGGAGAAGATGACATATCCCTTGTTTATAGCAGTACAGATTTTCCTGTATTCCTGTACTGCCTTATACTAAATATTCTCCAAGCTTAGCTGACTGTAGGCAGATGCTGGAACTCATAGTAAGAGGCATTTTTGCTGGTGCTTCCTGACAGCATCAGGAAAAATGTGGATTTTTGAGCAAGACAAAGAAATAGGGTAGGGACTCTGAAGATGAGCTAAAGGAGGTCAAGCTGTGGCAGTTAAAAAAAAAAAAAAACCTTCTAAAAAATACATTATCCCCTTACATACATAAGCCGAAAAAGAAAGGATCAAATATGGCAATTTATATGAAAATTGGAGCAAAATAAAGGGATGGTGTAACCTTGGATGGGATAAGAGGATCCTCTGCTTCTCTATTAATCACTCCATCCCCTTCTTACATGTTTGAAAGCTTCCTTACCCTCTGCAACCAACATTTGAACTAATGGCTCATATTCAGAGCAATAACAGAGATGTAGATTTTGAAGAGTGTTGAGTATCTGCCTTGCCCATGAACAGTAAGCACTAAAAATCTTGTCAGTTTTATATGGGAATCTAAACACAGATGTAGATACCTAACTTTAAATGGACAGGCTTGAAAGTGATTGTCTAAATGTAAGATGGTATTTTATTTGATAAATCCCAGGTGAATAAACTTGGCATCTGAATCATTACTCCATGCACAGAACTTCTGGAGAGCAGTTATGGGAACAACTTTTAGGCAGGCAGAAGTAACTTGTAAAACTTCTTTTCACATTCTTTGAGGAAAGGCAAGTGCTTAAAATCATGTATTTTGCTTCTTCATTTGACAGCCTTGGAACAAAACTTTTACAAGTTTTTAGACCTCTTTTTTTTTTTTTCCTCCGAAGTTTTTCTTAAGGGTTTTTGTGGCTCTTGCAGATATAGCGTTATCGTGGAAAATAGCTAAAAAGGAACTATTTATGAGATCAGTCTTGCAAATACAGAATACTGCCCATACAGCATATTCCAAAAATTTTGTGTAGATCCATAACACACTATGCAGTAATAGGCCATAGTAAATAGTCCCAGAAATCCCAACATGCACACACGATTATAAGGGTATAAAGGATGTATAAATGCAAAATTAAACTTAACACTTTTACATAGTAGTGCCATTAGCTGAATAGATAAAAATAATGAATAGTTTTGCCTTAGAGTTAAGATTAACAGTGCATTTTCAGACAATGAACATAACTGCTTCATTGGTTTCATGCATTTCTATTTTGCCCAGAATCTGTATCTAAACCATTTCATGAAAGTCACACACCATTTCTTTGAGCATAAACAACATTCCTCACTCACAGACAAGAACATGCTGATCAGCTTCATTGAATAGCTAGTTAAAGGAGAAATGATGAATTTATTCCCCATTCTCCGTGGAGTGGCACTTTTTTTACATGCTGATATGCTGTGATGAGCACTTCATGATGCATAGCTGACTGGCTCTAATACCACTTGATCCTTTATAAATTAAAAGGCAAGAGGCTGCAACCTATCATGTAACTCCATTACTGGGATTTGGATTAAGAGTGTCTTGCACATGTTATTGTCTTTCTTTTAGCTCCTACATGTTAGGTGCCTTGAGAATAGCTTTTGGAAACCCCTTTTCTCCAGTCATCCTTTTACTGCCCATCTGGGCTCTTCGAAAGGATCTATTTGTCAGTGAACTGCATGGGCCCAAGTCTGGGGGAAAATCCACCAATCAACAGAGGGAAAGAGTAAGAAATGTTTTCATTTCATTTCCATCTGCATTGCAAAACCTGATCCTGGCTACTACAGTAAATGCTTTTATTTGTATAATTATTTCTAGGTTCTTCCCATAAAGATTTTACCTGTTATACTACAGCAGTGACTGTTTTCCCAAGAGATCTCTTATAGTAGGTATAACAGCGGGTACAATAGCAGTTATGCCTTTTCCTTTCATCTTTGAGAGTTGGTGGGTTTTTAAAGTTTAAAGACAGCTCACTTGCTCCTGCTTTCTCCTGGGGCACGAGGCTTCCTGCTGCAGCACCCCCACCCCCGTCCTGAGTCACACAGACCCTGTACACCCAGCAGATCGGCCACTTGGAATTTTGGGGAAGGAGTAAAATTAATGGGGGAGAGGGAAATGAGAGTTTAGACCCCCTCCTCCCCTTTGCCACAACAGAGAAGCCAGGATGATGCCATCTGTGGCCCAAGGGAAACAGGCAGAGGGCCAGTGGGATCAGCAGGGCTGTGCAGGGCCAGGCCAAATCCTGTAGCACAACAGAAAGACTCGTCATCATGAACTGGACCTTCTTCTTCTGAAAGGCAGAATGTTTAAATCCAGCCAGGTTTCTTCACACTTGCGAGCAGCTGGGCTCTGATTTGTGCATCAAATAGCTTGGAGCTAAGAAGTGCAATTAGCAACTTTGATAGATGGATGCTGTCTCTTGATGCGTCTTCCATGATGATTGATGACTTTACCTGTATTCTTCCAGACAATCCTTTTCCTCTGCATTGGGTTTGCGTGGCACGCAAACCCAATCCATCCCCCATCAAATCCAACCAGAAAACTCAAGAGAGGATGTAACCACCCAGCTGTGCACAGGATGATACCTATAAACCATGAGAGGCCAGCTCCAGGCAGTAGCACTGCCAGCCATTAGTGTGGAGGTCTTGGCAGATTCACCAAGAAGTTTTTGCTCCATCACAAAACTATGACTGCAGCATATCAGAGCTGAGGACAACAACCGTTAGATGCTCTGTAACCTACATGGTGCAGCTTTCCAGGGGGGATGAAATGAGAGTGCAACGGCTGCCAAGACAGCTTTCCTGTTTCGTTAACATTTTTTTCCCCATCACTAGCTTTGGGATGCTACCAGAATGTGTAGCGTTCGCAAAATCAGGCACATATTTTCATAGTCACACTGTTACCACAGCCAGACAGAGGTGGGCTAAGCATACCTATGCTCTGATCCATTTTGTACACTCTTATGATCCCTGACCTTCTTAAATATCAAAATTTGCACCTTGAGATAAATCAGGGAAGTTTCCTTGTCCTTACGCTTTTCCTAAACACCTGGTTTTGGCCACTGAATGAGACTGATACTGGGATAGATGGATCTTGGACATGACCTACTATAACCATTCTTATAGTCTCTCATAAAGTAAGATTGCGTGGCTGCCAGGGATTCCAGGAGGTACCGCTGTTTGAAGGGAAGGCACTCACACGCTCCAGTGATGGGCAGCCATCCAAAACGCTAAGGTAGATGGATGGCAATAAACTCCAGAGATAAGCAGATGGCTCCCAAGCTACAGGCCGAGTTCACAACAACAAATACTAATGGTCTTAACCCATTTTATGAACTTCTTGCAAAATGCCAGAGCCAGCTATTACATGTCTGAGCTTCTTAAACTTCAAAGCTATTTTCTTAAAGTTGATTTATACAAGCCAAAAGAAGTTATGTAATTTTGAGTTACAACTTGCAGACCACAGAAATAGCATCCAAATCTTTTTCTTAATAATTCTTTCTGGCTAATGGATTTTTGGGCCAAGTTTCTGCCCTTCGTACTTTTATATAGCCCAGTTATAGTCCTGCAGCTCTCTCAGTGCAGTTTCACAACAGCAGCTGAATTTAAATTGAATCTGGGCTGCTGTGGTACTGTCCTCAGGAGAAGCCATGCGTTGCCAGCCATGCTGTTGTGTCCCTCTCTGTTGTCTTGCTGCTGGCATTTGTGCAAGCAGAAGGTGAGTTTTTTCCAGGAAACTAATTTGGCTGAAGAGCAACCACTTCTTTCTTTTGGTAGTCTGATTTTCAGGCAAACCAGCTCCTTCAAATTCTCCAGGCAATGTGGAGATAAGGAAGTGGACATGCATGGTCAGGGACAGGAGAGAAGGTCATAGTTACAGCTGCTGACGAGCTCTGCTGCTGGCAAAAGCGTGAGACACCCTGGTTCTGCAGGTCATTGGATGATGCAGTTTGTAGGTTTAGTTGAGACCTTTAACGTGATCCATAAGCTCTCAGAAAAGGCCACCCTGGTACAAATGGATCAACCAGAAAACCAGGATGGTTTACATTCTTTCAGCGATTTGCCTGCTGCGAGAGAACATTAAAGAACTGCCTGGCCCATATGTTGGGGCAGAGTGTTTCTCCTCCTTTTAAGTCCCAGTGATGCGCTTTCTATGGTCCCTGTACAAGACTCTGCTTTCATTCCTTGCCAATTTTTTAATAGAAATACACATTCATATCAAGTACAATTTCTCTCTCACACCTGCCTCTCCCCATGCTGATCATCAGCAGTGATGCCTCTGACACAAAACACTCTCGACTTACAATTCACTGGCAATCATTGCTGCCTATTATTCTCAACACAGGCAGAGACATCACATATAAAAGGTTGCTCCTGACATTAGAGAAGGGATATTTTAAGATTTCTTCTCTCCCCATATCAGTAAAAGGAGTAGGTTTAGCCTCAGTCTAACAAGGGAGGGGAAAGGAAGGCTGCACAAAGCTACTATTCATAGGAGCTTCTACACCAGCCAGAGCAAATGGGACTTTAACATTTCCCTCTACAACAGTAAACCTACCCTTGTTTACACATATCAGAAGTGGAAACAGAATCAAATTTCTTCTAACAAAAAAATATTTAAGTTGTTATTTCTGTGATGTACTTCACCATGTTTACCGTGTCTTAGATTATGCATAAAACAGGCTCTTCGCTTGATAAATCAATTGCTAAAACTCACAACTACTGGATGAAGAGTTTTAGTAATAACATTTAAACCTAATAGGACCATCTGGTTGTCAATCTTATGCTTAAAAATTTATATCACAGGTAATTCAAAACTGGGTTTTTAAAAATGTGGTAGAACAATTAAGAAATAAAATCTCCCTTTGAGATCCAACAGTGTTTTAAAGGTAGCTGCTTTCCAGAGTAAAATGTTTTACTGTCATGACCAGCTGCAAAGGAAAAACCTGAAGACCCTTTTCCCCTTCAGAAGAGTCTACACATAAAAGCTGCTATAATGTTTACTGCTGCTGCCACAGGAGTTTAATCCTTCCTCTTTGAACACCACTGGGTAGAGGACTGTTCCTTGAAAATAAATGTTTCCTCTACCTTGTAAAGCACAGTATTTCATGAAAAACTTAATTTAATAGGAGTTGCCATGGTTACCATCATAGGAGTGCTTTTGTGAATAAGATGACCATCCACTGAGTATATGTGAAGGGCTCAGGATGCTCACCAGAAGCCAGAACTGTCTCACTGACCTCATAAAAGTAACACCAAATCTGATGTCTGCTTTTCTGGTAAAATTTTCACACAGGTGGCACCACATGACACTTGCTAGCACTGTTGAAGTGACAACTGAAACATTTCTACTGTGCTTTAATGGATGTGTCCCAATACACTCTTTACACTTCCATCACGGGAGAAATCAATCGAACACTTGAGCATCACCCAACACCCACTCTGGCTCAAGCATTGCCTCCCCAACTCAACAAGCCCACAGAAGACAACTACATTCTCTATCTATCGACCAGCACAGATCAGAGTAGCCTCTAGCCAAGTGGGCTAAAAGTACCTGGAAACACGTGCAAATTTGTAGGTCTACATCCAGCCACTGAGATCTTGAAAGCACCTCTCCAGTCCCAGGGGAGTCCCAGGTGGCCTTGTTTCAATTGTGCTGGTGCACTCTCTCTTGAAGGGCACCAAAGGAGAGGTGCAGTGTAACACCTGCAGCTGGTGACCAGAAAAAGGGGAATTCGCCTGCATGACCTCCACAGCCCTTCACATAAGTGCGGCATGTAGCCCTTGCACAACAGGCTTTTCACATTTAGGGCTGTTCTAAACTGGTGCTAAGCTCTTCTGGGTTCCCTCACACCAGTGAGGGCTAGGGCAAGCTTTGGAGCAAAGGCTCACCTCTTATACTTCATCTGGGCTGTCAGTACCATTCCATCCACTCACAGAGCCTGGGGACTGATTAATTATTGCTTGGCAAAGAGCCGCTACCCTAAAGTCCAAGCCTGGGTGATGATCCTGGCACCTACACACAGCAAACTCACTGACTACATCCACTGAAAAGATCTGGCTGAATGGGATCATTTGCAAGGTGAGGTCAACAGGAATTCCTTCAAATCCATCACACAGAGTCACCTTGACTTTATGTCCTTTGAGAAGGGCTTTCCATTGCTCACCTTAGTCAAGCCTCCAGCTAGATGGCTGCACAGAGATAGGGCGCAGCTCTGCTCCCCTTTGTACTTACATTGAGTTCTGGGCTTCAGGATGATACAGAAAGGGACTCCAAATACTCAAGTTTTTATAGCAGTTGTTACTGAGTGCTAGAAGTTTTCAATAAAAAATTTAATATACTAGAATTCAAGTAAAAAAAGAGCAATTTGCTTATAAAATACATATTTGCTGCACTGCACCATGAACTTTGGTAGGAGTGTGCATGCTAGCATTTTCAAATGAAACTTAAAAAAGTGGGACCTGGGAACCAAACTGCCTGAAACTCTGCTGAAAACCCTTGCCTTAGTGCTTTGAAAAAACAGGTTTTTATTGCATAGTTGTATTTTACCTCAAAATTGTAGAATTTTAGGAGGTTGGGTGTCTGGCTTGAGACCTACCACAAATGAAACTGACCTCATCATAACCCTTAAAAAAAACCAACAACCCAACAGCCTATGTGAGAAACTGCCACAAATATTTTGGCAACATTTACCAGTCTGAAAGTCAGCCTTTTAGGGCTGACCTAGCATGAAGACTGAACCACATGCCAAGCCGTAACTCCCTTCCTCCTTCCAAAACTGCAATTGTCTCCATTTTTTTTTAATCCACAACCCAGTGTCTTAAGTCCAGTAGTGAATGTTAACGAAGTCTTGACCTGTGGAGTGCTAATTTCCTCCGGGACCACTAAAGGAGAAAACCTTTTCTATAAACGCCAGATCCTGTAAACTGAGAAGTTCATCACTGCAACACCTAGAGTGGGATGGAAAGTGCCAGGAATGGAATCCAGAACCCCTTATTAGGGGTGAGATTCTGTCTCCAGAGTCAGGTAGCAGGGGATGGAGACAGCGTGATTATAATCCATTTTGAAAAGTTTTAGTTGGGAATGAAAAATCCTATCCTTTAGTGCCTTTTTCTGTTCTTCATCTACAGTCCTGAACCCTCTACTAAGCTATGTCAATGTTCTGTCTCAAAAACTAGAAGGACTCTTTCACTTATAGTATAATGCCAGAAGGAACTGCAGTGGCATCTGTCCCCTTTTCTTTTGGAATTACACAGAAAAAGGGAAAGGTCCAAAATGCTGAATGAAAAGAACTGAACTGAGTACTTTTTTTTTCCCAGCAGCAAAACTTTACCACCACCAGAATTTCAGTTACATGAAAAGGGACACATTTTCCTCCTCTCTCTCTCTCTCTCTTCCCTACAGTGAAGCTCTGCCACTGTATAGAAAGAAATATAGGAGAGAGGCTAGAAATATCCCCTAAGTGATACCAAAATCGGTAGGACATTCACATGGGGCAAGCATCAAAGGAGCCACTTCTTTTCACTTCCTCCTGGAAAGTCAGACTCCCGCTCTTCTGCTTATACTCCATCCTCACAGCTGGTGCCGGAAAGATGATAGCCCAGCAGGCAGAACTCAGGGAGCAGAAGAGAGATTGAAATTTGAATCCGGGTGTGGATTCATCAGGGAAATTGATGCTTCTGCTTCCTCCTCTGTTTTGGCACACGTGTGATGTGGTGCAGTTCATCTTTCAGCTTTCCACTCCGCCTTTCTTCAGCTGGAGGCTGCAGCCATCACTCTCCTGCCCCACGTTCTCAGTTACTGAGACCATTGTGTGAGGGACGAGGAGGAGGTCCTGCTGGTGGCATTTCCTTCTGCGGGGACAGAGGTTACAGCGGCTGGAAAGGCTGCAGTGAGGTGGTGCTTAACCTTGCTGGTACGAGCTAAGACGGTTAACCTTGTACACAATCTGGACATAACAGCACCAGGCACACCTAAAGTTTCCTTTGGAAGGTAGACACCTCCTGAGCAGCCACTTTGAAGCACTTATGCAAGCTAACAGGTCTGAAAACAGGCATAAAAGTTCACTTTACGTCCTCTTCTAAGTACCTTAAGTCCTATTTTAGATCTGGCCCTCGGCAACTAGAAGCAAGAGAACTTTCTGCGGAACCAGCATTAATTTCATGTCCTCGGTCTTATTTTGGTTTTGACACAGAGTGGTTTACTTGTTTGGCTTCTTTGAAGATGTCTCCTGACACTTTTGTGTCTGACAGTCTTTGTGACCCCAGTATCAAATACTATTTAATGAAAGTCTTGAAACTTGGAGAAATTTAACCTAGGAATATTTTCATTATACCCTTATCTTTAAACCAGTATCACAGCCCCATAAGTATAAGAAAGTAATTAAAACTTAACTTCTCTTTTCAGCAAACCCCACAGAGGAACTAACGTGAATCTCATGTAACAAAGAAAATCCAAGAAAAGGCCAGGACTTAGCACCTCATTCATTAAAATCTCTGAAATGCTTGGAATTTAATGCAGAGAAGTCTCCTTTTCACCATAATTATGTGAAAGAGCAGAATAAAACAAAGTTAAATGAGGCAAATATATAAATAAGAGAGCCTAGAATTTGTGGTAGCTTTACTTACTATCTTAATTATATATTTCCTTCAAATGTTTCTTTTTTCCCTCCCTGGGACAGATGGAATAAATTAATCTTAAATGCAGCATAAAATCTGTTCCAGAACCTCTCATATGCCAGTGCTTAAACATAACTAACTAGAATAATAAAAGTCAGAGATGGAAAAGATCTATTAGCTGACCACCTAAAATTTTACATACAAAAACGTATCAATTTAACTAAACCTATTTCTAAATATTTAAGTAGGTTTGGTTACATCTTAAATCAGTTCAACAGTGGCTAGAGTCAATTTATTTCACTTTGAAATCACACTCCAAAGCAAATGGAAGTGACCTGCTTTTAAGCCCAGTTGCACTAACTAAATAAATGCACGGGTGTAGACCAAGAATCAGAGCGAAGGCAAGGTCTTTCCAATCCTGGTATCATCACTCTCCTTTTGGGGGGCTCAGGGTCCTCCACCGCCGTTGCAGTTGATGGAGAATAAATATTTACCTATTCCCAACACAGAGGCCCAAGCTGGGAATGAAGATTTATTGAACTGATGTCTCTCTCTGGCCTTGGACGAAGCTGTTAACATCACATTATGTATGAAAACACATTAATGCCTCTTAGCTGAATATGAGGATTCAAACACGAGCAAGCTGGGAACCACAGTTACTTTCCTAGCCAGGCACAGCGTTTTGGTCCCGGTCCTAAAAGAAATCACATTCATTTGATTTTGTGACTAAATTGGTTCAGATGGCAGTTTACTAGTCACAAAGGACAGAGGAGTTTGTTTCTGTATATTCTGAACTACTGCGCAGGTGCTGGTACAGGACTGTTCTGTATAAGCGCTTTTTTTGGGCATTTTGTCCAAACTAGCTTTTAGCAACTTGCTGGGGGAAAGACAGAAGAGGGACCATAATTAAAGGGACTAATCCCATACCTAAAGCCATGTACTTATGGGAACGTACATGTGAAATCCTCCACATACAGTGAAAAATCATTTATACTGCATTCAGAACGACATGCATGCAAACCTAGCCAGATATTCAAAACAGATTCAACACCAACTTTCATATACAATGGCTTTTTTCTAATTCTTGATGAATAGCAGAGGCTGAAAATTTCTTCTAAAGAGACACACAGTTGACTGACCTCCTGTGATGCCAAGAGGCTGCAGGACTGCATACGAGCCCAGTGTCTGTCCGCAGCAGAGCAATGGGAATTCACCAGTTCCATAACCAGCATTTTGGGGTTTGGTGCCCACTCGTTGTTCCTACAACCTGCTAACACCATGACAGCTCTTCCCAAGGTGTTCTCCTTTCCTTTGATTTTACAAGTGTCCTACCCACATCCAGATTATTTTGGAGAACCAGGGCCATACACTATCAGAGACAACGGTGGCATGAACTACACCCAGCATGAGCCTGTTAAATAATGTTAGGTGTTACTCCTGTAAGTTTAGATGTTCCTGCTGTATGCCTATATGCTGCTTAATGTACCACTCGCAAGCATGAATGTATCTTGAACTGCAGGAAGTCC
>JAHREE010000218.1:818393-955331 GCA_033628505.1 Tringa tobata
GGGACCGCATCCCGCTCCGGGGGATGCCCTGGGTGATGCCCTAGGGAGGTGGGGGAGAGCTCCTGCCGTGTGGTATCGCCGCTGCTTGAAAAGCCTTCTCCATCGGCTGGGGAGGGGAAAGTTCCTCCAAAAGGAGGCTGAGGGGAAACCTTGTCGGTCTCTACAACTGCCTGAAAGGAGGTTGTAGCCAGGTGGGGGGTCTGCCTCTTCTCCCAAGTAATAAGCGATAGGACAAGAGTTAATGGCCTCAAGTTGCACCAGGGGAAGTTCAGATTGGATATTAGGAAAAATTTCTACACTGAGAGCGTTATCAGGCATTGGAACGGGCTGCCCAGGGAAGTAACGGCATCACCATCCCTGGAGGTATTTAAAAGACAGGTAGATGTGGTGCTCAGGGACATGGTTTAGTGATGGTTTTTGCAGGTGCTAGGTTGATGATTGGACTCAATGATCTGAAAGGTCCCTTCCAGCCTAGACAATTCTATTATCCTCCTTCTGCACACAGGGAGGAAGACACTAAGAGATCGTGGCCGTGGGCTTTAAGTTTGAGCTCCAAAGCACATTGTGCTGCCTCAGCGGTGTGGCCCAGTGGTATGGTTTATGGGGTGTAGACACATTGGTCAGGGCTTGGTGCCTCACCATCCCTCTATCCCAGGGTAACTTGTGTCAGAAGTGTGCACAGCTGTCGGTGCTGTCCTTGTGGCAGTGACACCTGGACAACAACAGGCAGACAGAGCCGACTCCTTAGAAGGGCCATCAGAGAGCCACAAAAGCAGGTTAGATTTGTAGGCACTCTGAAATTGCGTTGCTGTTGTCATGATGCTCATTGTACTGACCTATGAAGTGCTGCAAACTTTGCTGGTGGTTGTACAGCCCATTATGGTCATATAAGAGTCAAGAATGACTTTTTTTTTCTGACTTCATGACCCTGCTGCCAGAGGTGTGCTATGTTTCTTAGTTGGATGACTTCTCCTAAGATCATGGGGCTGCAAGGATGATCCATAGGATCCCCCATTCAGCTTCCACCTTCAGCCCATCTCTGTGGAAGAGACAGGGAAGTGTTTTCTAGCCTGTCCTACGTGCTGCTGCTGTGTCATCTTGGTGGGTCTTTGCTCCTTCTGTGGCTCCAAGAAGGACAAAAGGAGATGCCCATGTGTGTTAACACTGTTCTCTCCAGGTCTTCATTCTCCTCCTTCCATGCTTTCCCAACTATATGTCTCCCAGCTCCTTGTCTGGTGTATCTGCTTTGGTTTCTAGTCTGTCTGTTGCACGGGCACCGGTCAGACAGCCTTCCTGTTCATTCTTTGACTCTTTCCCTTCTTCCTGCCGTAACAGCGCATGCTGAGGTTCAGGGAAAAAGACAGTACCCTAATCTCAGACTGCTGCTGGTGACTAACAGCACCTACCGTTGCATCAGGGCACCACGCTGATGTACACGACTAAGAGCATAACAAAACCATCAAGACAGTTCTTTTTTGCAAAGTAGTGTCAGGTGCACAGCACCAAAACTGAAATAACAACATTGCAAATTAAAAAAAAAAAAAATTGGAAATGGAATATGGCAATCTTTTTCATACATCCAGCTATTAATTTAAATAATTTTTTTTCTTTTGTTCTGTGGTCTAGAAAGTTAAGGTCTTTTTCCATCACCTTAAATAGTTGTATTGTGGTCACACTTAAGGGGGAAAGTTTTTAAATCTTTTATGTGACATGAACTTTCCAGATAGTAGGATAACAGGGTTTTAATTCACCTTTGGAGAATGTGGATAAAAGGAAGACAAAACAGCCAGTGAAATTTGTGGCTGGTTCAAAGCTCAAAAAATCCTTGGTGGGTCAAGTCACTCGTCATTTTCCGTGTTTATCTGGCATAGAAAAACCTGGGTTTCCTTGGGAGGGGCACTCTGGAGGACTTGACCCAGCTGGTGACATTAGCCTTCAGACCTCAGTGACCAGCATGACAGCTGCTTGTGTCTGCTGCTAAAGAGGTGCTAACGCTGATGTTTCTATGAAGCATCCCTGTCCCAGGCTTGACACTGGAAGGTGTAGGTCTGTCTGAGGAGTTTGAACAATGACATATGGCAATTAATAACTGCAGGGCTTTGCACTGAAGTTTATTTTGAAAAGCAGTGGGTCTCTGCATTTCAGTTATTATTTTTAGTTCTGTTTAGCAGCTATTTTAGTCTCATAAACACGTTGCGTATGTCTCTTTCACAATGTTTATGTTTCAGCTTTCTCACCAAACCAACTGTTCACAGCACTTGCTTTTCCCTCTTCCCAGAAGATTCGCTTTTTGCTTTGTCTCAGTCCCATCATAGCTATTCCTAAATTGAGCTGGTTTTGTTTTTCTCCAATTACTCAACAGTTAAAAAAAAAAAATTAATTAATTAACTATTATGAAGTTCAGCTGTCATCTTCTGAAAGTACGAGGAGAGACAACTGTCAGAGTAATTCAGTAACAGTTTTACATCAAGTGGTCCCTTTCTGCCACTCAGGGAACAATAGTGGATAGTGACTGTAGTAAATCCAGGCGCTGCAAGCCCTTGTCATCTCGATGATCGTAGGTAGTGATGTGTGAGCTCTCACAGAGAGCCTGACGCTGAAGCTGCTTATCGCAGCTCGCCAATCGGATACATCAAGTCCTCTACAGGGAATCTGGTTTTTAAGGTTTTGCTGTGGCTTCCAGCTACAAGAGCAGGTAAAACTCCGCGCTGCACAGACAAGGCACTTTGAAGCCTTCATTTTCCTAATCCATTGGAAAATACTTTCCCCTTACTGTATTTTCCTAGGCAAATGGGGTTGGCAAAGAGGCTGCTGAGCAGAAATAGCGTATTTTGAGTTCCTGAATCCAATAAGAATGGATTGAGCTGGTGGTGTCAAGTACCTAAATAAAGGGAGTAGAACATATAAGCCAATTAGTTTATATTAATGAGATTTGAAAGAGTTTGACCATCCTTGGTCTTAGAGATTTTGCCTGTACAAATTGCGTCATCTCAGGAAATGTGTTTTTGAGCTTTTTAGTGTAAAAACCTTCTTTTATCTTCTATTGAAATGTTTTAGCCCAGAAGTATGTAAGACACGGAGTTTCCTATAGTAATAATTTTAGTGGTAGCTTTGTACTATAAAATATGACATTTAAGTAAGAAAAAAATGGTCTTTCTTTGGTCTTTGATTAGAAAGCAGAGGGAAAAGCAAGTGGAAGAAATTGAAGGGAGCAGAAATATATATGTTTAAACAACTGTAGATAAGTTGTAAAGAAAACCAAAAAAGCTAGAAAAATTAATACTAAGGTTCCTAAAATGAGTTGTAGAAATCTTCATTTTCAAATTTTCTTGGTTTTACAAGCCATGCAGATGCCGTTATTTCACTATCCTTACTATGAAGAGCAGAGCAAAGTTTTTTGGGGCTGAAACTCCCAAGATGACAAACTAAACAGTTTTAGAAGTTGTTAGGCATGTAATTTTGAAGCAACAAGACAGATTCTTGCTACCACTGATGTCGAGGGCAAAGCATCAGCTGAACTCATTGTATTCAGGACCGATATCCTGAGTGACACATGGTGAATGTGGAAAACAGGTAGTTTCTCAGACCTGGAGTCTTAAACTTTTGATTCCTAAACTTTTATTTGGTCCTGTTAGCTGTGTTCAGGAACTACTTCTGTAGGAATGCTTTCTATTTATCAAGTGTATATGCCTTAACTGAGTGTAACACTTCAGTGTGATAGCTGGCATGAATGAAGATTTCAATATATGTGACATTTCACTGCAGAACTTCATTTGTTCCCTTAGACAGCTGAGAAAGTCCATGTCTTAAAGGGTTCACACTTTAGTTATTAGCTTACTAATAGTATTAAATTTTGCCTGAACCCTTAGTTTTCTTCTTTCTCACTTAGAAGTCATTTAAAGTTATGAGGAATTATAACTTTTAACTTAAATTATTTGAATTTGCAACTTCTCCACTTGTATTTCAGATAATTTATTTATTTTTTTAGAGAAAGTGGGGAGACATTATTGAAGTACAAGGTCGGGGTTTTTTCCTGTATAATAAGTTAAAAACCTAAATACGTATGATGCAAACTGAATTAATTAGTAGTTAAGTGCTGAGTATTTTATGAATTTTAGGAAGAAGTAAAACTATACTGTCTCTTTGGTAACAGGCAACTGCCAAGGAACAATTCAATGTGAGTTGAGAAACCCATTGCAAAACAGATAAACAAAAGATGCTTGAAGCTTAGGGCACTGTACCATACAGCAGCTATTTTTAATGTCTTTTTTTTTCTTTGTTTGTTGCAGTTCTGTAAAATGTGAAACTCTAAAGCAGAAAATACAATTGCTAATAGGAGATAAGGCAGCCTATAAAAAAGGTGTACCCCACTTAAAGGAAAAAGCGTTAAGAAAATTGTAATTCATGTGTATCCTCAGTCAGAATGGTTTGCTGAAATTATCAAGTGAATAGTTGAACAGTTTATTGGGGTAAAGTTTGTTTTCATGTCACATCACATGTTTCTAGCTTAAGTGGATTCAACATCTATGACTTTGTTATCTGTGTGGTAGTCCTTCAATATGACATGTCAGTCTCTTGTCACATATTTCATCCATCTATGAGAAACTCTCAGGAATTGAAATCACTGCCACTGAAACCTATTTTAAGGCCTGTTATTACCTTGGGGTTTGGGGTTTTTTTGCTGAGACTTTCACTTCCTATGTATCCATCAACCCAGATGTGCCAAGGTAGACAACTTGTCTCCGGTTTGACATTCAAATAATATAAAGTTGAGCTATTTGTCACGAATTGGGGTTGAGGCACCATTTCTAACCAGATTTAATCAGTGGAGTGAAGCTATTTGGTGGACCCTCAGGGCAGGCAGACCTGCTGGCACATAGCACTGGGCTGGACACTGAAAGTGAGGTGACTTTAAATCACATTCTGGTGGCCAGGAGGTCTGTGCTGACACCTGTGATGGTTAGGTCCCAGCAGGCAGTGAGTTCACCTCCAGCTAACTGTAGCTGTGAGAAGATTAGGCATTTGGTATAATTAGCCTGCTTCTCTTAGTTCAGAGTGACAGGACCCTGGGAAGGTAATGTATCCACTGGCTTTGGAAGGGCAGGTACGTGCCACCTGAGTCCTGATGCATCCCTCTGGGGAGCCCTCTGCGAATGAGTGGTGAGCAGGGTGCACAGGCACAGTGTGGTCCTACCCCATCAGATGCTTTTTGAAAGATTGCAAACAATGCTTCATCTTTATACAATGATGGTGATGATGATGTCTCTCACGTGGGGCCTCAAGTGCTGTTGTTGGTAATAAGCTCCTGAGTGTGGTAGTTAGAGCTGAGGGATGGGGATCCGTCATCTGACTTCGTCTCTTGACTAGAAATCCAGAGCAAGGCATTTTAGGACAAGATGCTCTGAGTTATTCCATTGCAGTTGTCTTGATTACGAAAGTAGAAGTACGGTGAAGGCAATGGATTTGCATTGGACCAACACTAGTGAGGCAGATTGCAATCTGACCCACAGGAATTTGGTGAGAAGAAACCCAAGACAGAGCTACAAAGCTAAATCTTCTGACTCACACATTGTGCTCTAACTGCTATAAAATCCTCCTGTGTTCCCCATGGAGCACTTTCCAGGGGAGAGAAGGCAGAGAAGCTGTTAAATACAGCTCTTAAGATGAAACAGTGAAATCTGAAACAATGCTGGGTTGAAAAGGCAGGGGAAATGTGAATCCAGCAGGTGCCGTTCCATCAGTCCTGGGCAAGCAAAGGATGCAGACAGCAGAAAAGCTCATAAACTTTCCACAATTTCTTTTTTTTTGGGGGGGGAGGGTGGATTAAAGGGTCCTAGCAATGGAGACCTTGGGCATATCGTGATGTGGTATTGTGTTAGAATATCTTGAGAACTGCGTGTTTGTTTTACACAGCAGATTGTCTTGTGGAGATGCTGCCTGACTCGGAAACCCTAAGTTAGAGCCGTGCCAGTCCATTAAACAGCGTGTGGGGGTGTCCCTGAGCACTGGGACAGAGTGGTCCATATTGCTGAATACTTAAAACGGTTGACAGCATCAGTTTGGATGGGGCCATCGAGCTCTCTCCCATGTGGTCTCTGTTTTACCACGGGCCGGGGACTTGTTTTACCACATTACCATGGCCCAGGGACCATTCCCGGCACACCACTTGCCAGTCTGTTTTGGAAGGCAGGAGGTTTTAATGGTACAGGTGCAGTTCCGTGGCAGTTGGCCTCGGTCCCAGGTGGTTCTCTTGAGCACGATTTTTTTATTAGTGTAGATGTCACCACTGTAGCTACGTTGATGCCCTCCGTGGCTGATCAGCATGCCGGAGTAACCCAAGGACAGTGTGACGCTGGTGTAGGTACGTTGCTTGTGTGATTCAGAGATGTAACTTGGTTGTGCTTCTTACCTAAAGAAACAGGTTTAGAGTGGTTTTATATACCATACTCAGAAACTTCAAGTTGTGCTAGCAGCTCCTTACTGGTGTTCGGTGGGCTGTTTCCCTTTCTTGGGGGTTTTGAGTCTCTGCATTACTAATTGGCAATGAGTAGTGCACTCTGGTCTTGGAGGATTGCTGAGGATTGTTTGTGCTCATGATGGTCTTACGTTGTCCGATAATGTACTGTCCAGTTCCTACAACGGTGCTAATGGGAATCGAGGTCCCACATTTATCCCAAGCTTCTACATTCCTGTTTTAATGTTTCTTGACATGTTCACAGCTCCTCTTTGCTGGTGGGCTAACCGTTAAGCACAAATTCTTTGCAGATTGATGTGTCTTTTGACTGAACGATGAGCCCTTCTTTTCAGTACCTCCTACTGCTTCAATACCCTTTTTGATCATTTTTTTCCTCATTGTGTGCCTATAAAGGGAACAGTCCTCCATTTGTTCAGTTTCGTCCTGAATGTCTCTTTCCTTTTATCTATAATGTAATATCTATCAGAGGAAATAGCTTGCTGCAAGACCATGTAATTGGCCTGGAACCTCTGAGCCCCAGTATGGCCCCAGCCTGTCACCATTAAAGCCCACGAGGGCTTTACTCTTGAGTTATCCTAATGGGAAGATCCTCTTCCAGGGATCTGATAGAAGCTGGTACTCGGGATGTTTGAAACAGGGATGGAAATAATAGGAAGGAACAAAGTTGCTTGATGTCCAGAGAGTGTACATTACCCAGGAGATGTTTATTTCAGTACTTAATTTTTCTAATGTGTTATCTTGTCAGTCTTGTTTGTTGTGTATAGTAGTTTAAAAAGCTTAAAAGACTTATGGAAACTTCAGAATTTAGTATCCTAAATAGCTGATGCTAAGGGGAAAAAAAAAATGTATTTTGCAAGCCGCTTACCTGTGTGTGTCATGAATCTGAATAGTTGGTGCTAATGTTTTGAAAATATTAAGGTTTTTACTAACACCATTGTTTTTGTTCTTAAGGATTAGATTCAGGACAAGGAAATTCTAAGAAAGGAATCAGAGGGAGGACAAAAGGTGATTCATGTTGGCCCTGAGAGCAGACAGAGAGGCTTGTATTCATCCCATTTGACTTTAGACATGTAGCTGAAGGTCCTACATTAGGAATGTGGTTTCTGTAGGCTTCATCTCTAAACAACAGCAAGGAAGAGACATGCTTCAGACATTTACTGGCAATAGGGGGAAGGAGCTTAGGGAGGGTACAGTCCTCATTTCAGCATCTGAGGTTGACATAAGCCGTTGAGCTTAATTATCCTTTTTTTTTTTTAATTCTGTGTATGTCAGTTATGCAACAAACATGAATTAAATATTAGCTTGAACCATATTAGAATTACAAAAAAACCCCAATACAATTCTAAAGCCTATTAAAACGTGTCTGTGCAATTAGTCTCCAAGCGCGCTGCTGTCTCCTCCTTTCTCGCTCCCCGTCTTTTTATTTTTCCTCGTGTCTCATTTTTCACGTCCCGCCCGTATGTAGGCTGCCACTTCCTCGGTTCGGGACTCATTAATTCTCCATGTCCTATAGCGTGCCTGCAGCACTTTGGGATAATAAAATAAGAGTGTGAAGCAATAGCAAGCTGCTCCTGCTTGCAGTAAGCGAGAGGCAAAACGTGTCCTCGCCTCTGTCTGAAACACAAGCAGTTCAGACTCGTATTGAATTAGCCGCCAACTGCTGAACGCAGATACACTGAAGGACAGCCCCGGGCTGTTTCCAAACAGACGTGCAGGCTAAACGAAGCCTTGCTTGGGGTGCTTGGAGGCAGCTGGGTGTACGTGGCTTGCCTCTGGGCTTGTGAAGAGCGACACCTTCCGCGGTTTTTCACACCCTGCCCAATACACGCGGTGCCAAAAATGGTAACCTGACGTGGCTCGCTGCTGAAAATGCCGCGCGGCTTTGTGGCCTGCACAGCACTGCTCAGCCAGACCCCGGTCTCGCTTCCCCTCGGCCCCTGCCCAAGGGACCGGTGGTGTGTACGTGGCCCAGCAAGTAGGAAGGAGGTCTCCTTCCCTCCGCTCCTGCCATTACTGCCTTTGCCTTTCCGAGATATGCAAGGGTCCTGGGGGAGGCTGGTTGGGGGGACAGCATTTCATAGAATCGTCTAGGTTGGAAGGGACCTTAAAGATCATCTAGTCCAACCATCAGCCTAACCCTGACAAAAAAAAAAAAAAGAGAAAGAAATAAGCAGTAAAAATCACTAAATCATATTCCTAAGGACCATGTCAACCCATCTTTTGAACACCTCCAGGGATGGTGCCTCAACCACTTCCCTGGGCAGCCCATTCCAATGCTCAATAACCCGTTCCATGAAGAATTTTTTCCTAATATCCAATCTAAACCTCCCCTGGCGCAACTTGAGGCCATTTCCCCTTGTCCTGTCTCCTGTGACTCGGGAGACGAGACTGTCCCCCACCTCTCTGCACCCTCCCTTCAGGCAGTTGTAGAGCGCGATAAGGTCTCCCCTCAGCCTCCTTTTCTCCAGGCTGAATAACCCCAGCTCCCTCAGCCTGTCCTCATAAGACTTATTCTCCAGACCCCTCACCATCTTCGTTGCCCTTCTCTGGACCTGCTCCAGCACCTCAATGTCTTTTTTGTGGTAAGGGGCCCAAAACTGAACAGAGTACTTGAGGTGAGGCCTCACCAGTGCCAAGTAGAGGGGGACGATCACCTCTTGGGTCCTACTCACCACGCTGTTCCTGATACAGGCCAGGATGCTGTTGGCCTTCTTGGCCACCTGGGCACACTGCTGGCATTCATTCATGGAGGAGGTGCTGCGTAGCAGGTATATATGAGGTGGCTGAGAGGGGCTGCTAATTGACCTAATCCTGTGGTGTCTGCCATGTGCATGGGGGCACAGGGTTTAGTAAAGGGGAGAGAGTGAGAGACTGCTGCAAGCCCCCATCAGCAGCTCTCTCCCCAGCATTGCACAGACCTCATTCAAAAGCTATGATAACCTCATGGTACTCGATGATATTGGTGGGGGTTTTTTTTCATGAGTATTGTGAAAAATTCAGATTGTGTCACCTTTCACTTTGTCACCTACACCAGCAGTCTTAGCATCTGATCTGCAGAATGCTGAGTGCTAAACACAGGGCTCTGAAATACAGGGATGACTGTAATGGCTTTGTTTTTTCTGCAGAGATATGTCCATATTACAATTGAAAGTGGCCACTGTAGTTATTTTGGGGTTGATGTCCTTTATTCCCTGGTATGCCTGAGGCCCTAGCATATGAAGGTGTCCTGACCATACCTTAGATGGTACCTATTTCCAGACAAATACCTTAGGAGTCAAGGCTCACATGTTTTTTTAATTTAAAGCAATATTAAAAACTTGTTGCAATTATTTATATAAAGCAAGCATTTAAGTTTGGGTTCAATAACTGTGTTAGGGCTCCCTGAACAGTTTGCCTGTTACGTTCAGGGCACTGCGGGACATACATGGGAGACGTTAATTGTGGCAGAGAACTCTGGTGAGTGGGGTCTGTTCTTGGGACCCAACAAGTGGGAGACTGGAGGCTGTGTAACCATGAACTCCAGAACTAAACACTCAGACGTCATAGGTAAGGCCTCAGAAGTGGAAATGATTTTATTTTTTTTTCCTAATATTCAGTGATGGCATATTTGCTTTACCTTAGTATTTCTGAATCTCCAGGACATAAATGCGCCATGTTTATGAGTTTTAATCAGCCCAGAATGGGGTTTTCAGGAGTTCGTGGTTATATGCAGCAGCAAAATTAATCGCACTGTTGCTGAAAATATTTAACTGCTCTGATGTTCTCACAGGTAATCCAGTGTCATGGTCTAACCCTAGCAGGCAGCCAGGACCATGCAGCTACTCGTGCAGTTCTCCCCCTTCCCCTTTAGAAAGACACAGAGGAGAGGGAGAAAAGGAGGAGAAAGGAAAGGATAAAACCAAACAAACTCATGGGTTGAGATAAGGACAGTTTAATAGAACAATATCAGAAAAGGAAAAGATCAGTAATAACAATAAGAAGTCATCTCACCACCTGGTAAATTGGTGAATTTTACCTTACTGAGCAGTGATTGCAGATTCCCGTCCCCCAGGCTACCCCCATTTATATACTGAGCATGACGTGTTTTGTATGGAATATTCCATTGGCCAGCTTGTTCTGTCAATGCTCCTTCACAGCTTCTATGGGAAGCTGAAAAAAGCCCTTGAATACTATAAATATCACCCAGTAACAACTAGAACTAAAATAAAACTGACAAAAATATATAAATGCATTATTGACATTCTTTTCATACCAAATCTGAAACTGTAGCAGCCACTAGAAAGAAAATTAGCTCTATCCCAGCTGAAACCAGAACATCCAGTATGCACTCAAGTAGAATCAGTGGGTCTATAGTTTTACTGAGACATGTCTTGAAGAGGAAAAAGGTTTCCTAAAGCAAAAAGCTTTGTCATCTAAATGTTTATATTTTGGTACTCATTTTGGGTCTTCCCTGCTAGTTGTTACCGAAGAACAGTAAAAATTCTGCTCTTTGAATAGAGTTCTCTTAAAAAAAGAAAAGAAAAATCTGCAAAGCCGCATTTAGAGGACATAAGGTGAGCAAGATGAGGAGCAGAGTCAAAATCTAGTAGATTTCTGCTCCTAGCCTGTGTTTGAAGCAGCCTATTTTTTCCTTATAGAGTCTCCTGGGCTTTAATTTTTATGCCTAAAGCTAGGTAGCATAAATAGCCCTTAGGTAAAACCCTAGCTGCTTTACTCGCTCTACATAGGTGCTTTCAAAATTCATGTGAGATGCCACTTTTTCTGATGCCATGTTCAAAACCTGTTCCAGTTATTATCTTAGTACAAAAATTATGCTAAGTGTTCATTAAACTATCTTAATACACAACACGAGTTAGATTTGGTACATTTTTCATTATCTCTTTTAGACTGAATGTGGTCTAACTAAAATCTTTGTCTTACAGGTCTGAGTACAGCCGTATGTCCTCTACCAGCAGTGAGTATAACTTTGAGATTTATTTTTTTTAATTAATTCTCATACTTTATTTTTTCTGGTTGCTAGTATGTATTAACCTCAACCTAGTGTTATGATGGGGTTAACTTTGACACGGTAAAACACCCATTCCTTCTCTTCTTGGATCTGTATCTAGAAAGAGTATAGAAAATTAAACTGATTGGATTTTTATGACAAAAATATAAACCCTGTGTAAAGTCATAAATATTGGAGCTCACAAGAATGCAAGGCAAAATGAGAAGAAAAATCTGTAGAGACGGTGTGGCCACTGGGAATGGGTCCTTGGCCAAATGAGTTTGCAGTGATGAATGCCGTTAGAGCTGGGGGATGCAGGAATAATTGAATGCTTATTGTAAGCTGATGCCAAGGAAGCACTTGAGAGCAAATTCTGTGAAGCATTTCTTTGATTTCAGAGATGATAGAGGCTCTAGTAAGTGTCACAGTCTTTCAAGATGTTTACAATAGCCAGTTGAATTTCAGGTTATCCAACTGATAGAAGATGAATCCCGGTGTCTGGCATATTTTTTCTTTCTTTTTCATCAATACAAAATGGCTTTTTTCTTTTTTTTTTTAAGAAACAAGAAGCAGTTTTTCAGTTCTCTCTCTCCCCACTCCAACCGCTTTCTTAGTTGTAGGACATACTGTATCCACAGCACTTTGAAATGCAATAATGCCTATTCATGCACAACTACTGGTATCTCTCCCTAGTCAAAGTGCAAGGTGATGCCCATCTCCCTGATTCACACCTAGGCGCGAGCTTTATTTGTGCCAGGCAAGCAGATCAAAAATTCACAGATGACTAATTGTGTTTTATAATCTGGGTCTTTACACGCCGTGAAAATCAGAGGGGAAGAAAGCTGTCAGTATTTTCCTCATTCACACATTCTGGCTGAAGCGCAGAGAGGGTTATTTTCCATCTCCCATGGTCTTAAGCGGAGTGCTTTTATTGATTTCAACAAGAGCTGGATCAGACGGTGTTTGTAATGTCTGGCTCCTGAGCTGATGTGACTAGCAGGGAGCTCACTGTCTTTTCTCCATCTGCTCAGTGTGTGTGGATGTATTTGAGAAAGAGAGAATTCAGTACAGCTTTTTCCTAAATTCAGTTATCTCAATAGATTTCTGGTTTCCCGCTGTCAGGCGTGATTCTTGAAATGATTGGGAGGCAAAATCCAGGCAATCAACTTTTCTGTGATAGTAAAAGCGTGTTGGATTTGACTGGTTGCACCAGCTGTGTGCCCCACCACCTCCTCAGCTCCCCATTTTGCGTGATGGCTTGGGGAATAAGCTGCCAGCTTCCACCACTTTTTGGGTGGTGGCAGATGATTATTTGCCTAGTGGAAGTGTTCATTTGGCAAATAAGTTCAGAACACAAGGTGGAAGTAAAGTAGTTCCCATCTAAAAATTTGGGTTTGATACCTTAACAACTTTGCGTGACTGCGGCACGTCTTACAAATAAAAGTAACAACTTACATCTTTGTTTTTATTAAATGAGCTGTTTGTAAGGGTCGTTTTTGGTTGTGTGGCAGCTCCAGTGTGTGTCATGCTGACTGCGGTCACCTCAGTGTCTTGCTGGCCGCAGCTGCCCAGAATATGTGGGGATTGCAGTTGTATTTCAACGCCAGTAATTTGTCAGTACAAGGAGGTATTATCATTCCAGTGAAGACGCAAAAGTTCAGGAAACAGGACAGTCTCCTCCTTTCTCTTTTCTGCTTCCAAGGCAAATTACACTGATAGGGCTTCACAAGTGGCAGTATTTAACTTTGCATTTTCTGGGGTTTGTGTGGTCACTTGGTCAGGCAGTGGAAGAGTAACAGAAACAGCTACATTAAAGGATTTTGGTAAAATAGAAATGCTTTCATGTCAGGGGGTGCATAATGCATTTGAAGAAAAGATTCTTGGGAAAGAGATACTAGGAAAAACAGGTGACTTGGCCATTTTAATTTCTTTGTTGAAAAGCTTCAGCAATTGGTATCATTCACAGTACTCAAGGCAGTCTAATCAATTATGCTGTTAGGCCCTAACATAACACAAAGTAAGCTGTTGTAAATTAAAAAGCAAAGAATCTCCATTACCCACAGCCGCTTCGCCTGAAGCTCCTGTTCTAATGAAGTGGAGTTTATCTAAACCAGAGGGATTACAGGCTAATTTGGTTTTACAGGGGTCTTAGTCGGTGGTACCAATGAGGCTTCAATTTCAGTGTTTAATAAATGAATGATCTTCTGAATTTCTGGATGAACTCCACTGGACGGTGGTTTTCCACAGATGTGCCAAGAAAAGGATAAGAAAGATTTAGCAGGTGAATTAACTACAGCTGCCTGTATCACTTGCTGTGACAACAGCAGCAGCTGAACAAACTGCAGGACTTTGCACCGAGGCAAAAGTATACAGGAACCCTTGACCCCCGCCGAGGCAGAAGTCAAATCTCATCGGCAGCTATATGGCAATGCAAGGGTCATTCTGTACATGCATTGTTTCTAGGACTTTTTCCCCCTAAGCATATGGCAGCACTTACCATGGGCGACGTACTATTTCAGCAGTTCAAAGCCCTGCCTGGTGGGTTGGTTGGACCTTGGGTCCTATGCAGCATCTCAATTCTTTTCTTCTTTGCCCTCGTGTCCTGGCTTCGGGTAACCCAAAAATGGTTTTTACTGGCAGCGTTGTAACATTTGTGGGTTTGTACAGCAAGTACTTTGGGACAGAGTACAAAAGTTTGCCGAGAGTGTTTATTTCTGCAAGAAAATGCAGCAGTTATCTGCCGTGTGGGCTCTGGCTGTTGTCAGGGTGATTGTGTGCCACTTTGCGTTCTGAGCAGGGTAAATAGGCCACGCAGAGCTGTCTGCTTGATGCTGGGGTTTGAGATATTACAGCTTTGAAAGGTTCAGCAGTGTGATTTCAGGGGAGAGAAGTGCTACTAAATTAATTTTGACATTTTTTTCCCTCTGAATTCTGGTGTGTGTAGCCACTTTTCCCTTTGTTCTTTAGCAGGAGGTGTGCTTTGTCTTACTAGGATGTTTAGCCCATTGGTGTGCTCTTCGTTAATCTAGAAAATGCATTAAACTTCTTTTTGTTCATATTTTCAATTACATTTTCAATTACAGTTTTCAATTACCATTAGGAATCACTAATCATATATGAGAGGGAATTGTGCTAGACACTTTACACACACAGAAGAGACCTTTACCCAAAGTACGTAATGCCAAAATATAAACACCATAGGTGGCATGTGGATACAGACAGTTGGAATCACAAAGAAATAATTAATTAGTTGTTGGTCAGCACAATAAGCAACAGTCTCTGCACATCAGCATTTTAATTATCTTCAAATTGCTTTGAGCTATGTGTTTCAGGGATGATTTTCGACCAGGGAGGAGGAGTTTTGATGGGGACCGCTTGTTTTCTTCTCTGCATAATCTTTCCATTTATGATAATGGCTCTTCAGAAAGACTCAAACCAGAAGTGGGCATTTTGAAACAAGACTTTCGTGATTTGTAGCATTTGAAATATTCCATACCTAGTCAGCTCCGGAGCCAATTTAACAATGTTGTCATAGAAATAATTGAAGTGAGTTGTTTTATTTTCCCCTGACATTTTTCAGCTAGGCAATCAGTCGGGAGCTGCCTGGATATACATTTGTACTGTTCCAGCTAGGTCAGCAAATGAAACGTAGAACTGGCCCTATGGGATGAGATGCCAGTTTGTGGCAGATTTTAGGGCATTTGGGGTAGTAAAACCCTGTGGTTTTAGGACGTGGTGGTTCACGTTCTGCTTCTCAATGAGGTAAAGGGCTTGTTGCTCACCTGCTTTGCAGTCAGAAAGCTGGTAATTCACCTTCCCCTGCTCCCCTGCCTTTCCTGTAGCAGCTGGGGAATGATTGAGTCCTTCTGGGCTGTTTTTAGGTTGTTCTTATTCTTCCCTGGTAAACCTGAGAGCTGGGATATTAAAATTTTATTTCCATGTTTTGCATGCTTCCTAACCCAGGGAATTTCACCCACTTTCTGGTCCTAAAAATTAAGCAGAAGACAGTTTCTTCTGGCAGATTTACAAATATGTGAGTTACCAAGCATGTTTCTTTTTAAATAAAATTTACCTTTAAGTTATTTTCTGTTTGGTATTCTGTTCCTATGCTAGTATAAATTCAGATTTGCTCAATGTTTTGTCAGTGTCATCTGCAGCAGCCCCGCTGGGCTGATTTTGGTCTCTGATTTTCTCTACAAGTGGAAAGGGCCCTCTCTTTATGGAGGGCTCTGAAGGGCAAGGTTTCTCTTATCCTTGATTCCAGAGGCAGGGTGAGGTGCTAAGGCTGTATCTTACCTCCACGGACCAGCTGTGTATTGAAATAGGCTGCCCTAATGGTGGATTTCGGATGGCAGATTTTATTTCCTGAGTGGTGTTTGCTCTTTGTGCTGGATCTGGCCATGGGGAATGGGAAATCACCAGCATCACAGTACTGGCTGTTTGCAAACCCCCCCTTGAAACTTTGTGTTTGTGTATGCAGCTTGAACGAGTCCAAGATGACATACCCTAATTGACATCCTCTGTCTTTCAGACTTATTCCCAGTCTTTTTAAGACACCTAGCAATTTTCATTTAAGACAATAAGAGCAAGTTAACAGCATGTAGGTAAGAGACAATATTCAAATAAGAAAAAAAAAAAAAGGTTCCCCAAAAGATAGTGCAGTCCTGAATTTGAGGTAAACCTTTGTTTTCCTGAAGCTGGGTTACCCTTTTTGCTGAATCAGTGCTGTATTTATCTGCTCTCATTTTGTGTAACTCTTGTTTACTTTGAAGTCAGCTGTGAGGTTAGGGGGTTGCAGCACCCAGTGCCAACATTAGAAGTATAAATTACATATTTGTGTGCAGATGTAGCCCATCAGGTAGGCTGTGAGGGGTCGGTGTTAGGCCACCTGTCCCATCCATGCTTAGAGCTGGCCAAGGCACAGTTACATGACAGTTTTCACACCACATTCATATCGTGTGCGTGTAACAATGTGCTGCCTCTCTATTTTGCTCTTCCTGTTTTGTCTCTTTTTCTCTTTTTTTTTTCTTTTTTTTTTTTTTCCTCTGCCATGGCATCTGCTTCTTGATGTTACCTAGCAAGAATCTTCCTCTTCCCCCTCTATTTGAGTTATTGGATCGTAAGCATTGTTGGAAGGAAGTGTGAAGGGGAAAATGTATCCCTGAATAAAAGAGAGTCAGATCCAGCTTGAGCACTAGGTCCTTTACAGAGGAGAGCAAAGTCTGTGTTTCCAGAAATTCTCCCCTTTCTAACTCTTAAGAATTTTTGTTACCAAGCACTTGAGAAGACTGAGGGATCACATCTGTCAAAATGGGCCCTGGTGGAGCTTTTGACAAAAACTGGAAAGATGTAGCCTTCCTGGTTGCAGAGATAACGGGAGCTACAGGAGCGTAAGGATCTCTAGTGTTATGAAGATGCGTAGGTGCCTCCTAACAATGGCATATGGAGAAACGGCTTCCCATTACTTGTGTATCCTTTCAAAATCTGAGTTCACTAAACTGTTAAAGGTGATGAAAACTAACCAGGAGCTGGAAGGAGGATGGGTTTGATTTGGACTTTTAAAAATCTGTCACAAAGCTGAAATTTCATAATATAGTTGCCTACTTTAAGTTAGGTCGGTTCAAACCAGTTCTGACCGAGGTGCTGCTGGACTGAGTATCTTCTAAGTATTTTTCTCCAAACAATGTAATTTAATAAGTGTAAGGATATAGTTATATTCTTTTACTACAATACAAAGATATACTGAAGTATATTGTTTCTTATTTCCATAGAGAACTGAGATGCTTTTGCAATGGTTGGCAATGAACTGTATTAAATACGATTGTAAAAACAATTTACAGTGGGCTTGCCAGCATCATGCTGCATTTCCAGAAGGTGTTATTATAAAAGGAAGACTAATTAAAGTATGAGGAAAGATGGAAGAGGAAATTGGATCCGAATCATGTAGAGCTCTTAGCCTGCAGCGTCTGTCAATGTTGCAAATTCAGGTGTTGTATATAGTAGAGAAATCTGAAGTGTCAGCTCCTGTGGAAATTATAGTGAGCATCTTCTGCTTATCTTGCCTGGCCTGTGTTATGCTGCTAGATGTAAAGAGCAATGCTCTTTCCCACTGGGGTTATGTGAAGGAAAATATCATTGCTATATGACACCTAGCAGTCTTTGGCTATGCAAAACATGTTTATGTAGCTGCTTGTCATCAGATTCCACCACGATGAAGGAACAGGGTAGAAAACAGGTTTTCTACCCTGTGTACAGGGTAGAAAAACATAATACTGAACCACAGAAAATTGAGCTTGGCAGGACTGGTCCAAGCCCTTTGCTGAAAGCGGGGGCAGTGAGAGAAGGTTGCTCAGGGCAACATCCCATCATGTTTTGAATATGCCCACAGCTTCTCTGGGCAACCTCTTCCAGTGAGTGACCACCCTCACAGGAAAAAAGGGGTTTTTTTATGTTTAAGCAGAATTTATTGTACTTCAGTTTGAATCGTCAGCCCAGAGCAATACGAGCAGACCCTGTTGCTCTCCAGTCTCTAATTTTCCCTCTCAGTTGCATACTTTTTAATCAACTTTTTTCTGTTTTGCTGTGGTATTCGATCACACAGCACCATCCACCCTCCCAGCCGCACCAGTATCCCAGTCTCATCCACAAGCATCCACAGGTGATGCATCCTGATTTTCAGGGGTCCCTTACCTATGTAAGGAACGGCATGAAGTTACCACTGCTGCTGAGCACCACTGCCCAGAAACCATGCTCGAGATGTAGATATTAAGTTAACATTGCTATTTGCGCTTTTACCTTTCAAGAAGTTGAGGTTAGGATGCTGTTCCAGTAGGGAGATGGCATCTTGAGGTTGGACTTACCGCACGTGGTTATTTAGAAGCATAAGGAGTAGAAAGGAAACATGCCCTTAGAGACATGACTAAAGATGGACAGCTGCCAGAAAGAGAAGATAAAAAAGAAATGAGGCACAGTCATGAGTAAGGACATGCACAAATGAATGTGTAACTGTGCTTGAAATCAAATCTAGATTTGATTTTTGCATGCCAATTGTGTGCCATTAACCACAAGCTTGCCCTTCCCTTTGTAAAGACTAAAGTTCCTGTTTAAATGTATTTAGCTTGGAGTAACCCATGTAGCTCTGTTCTTTGTTAAAATCAGAGTTTCACTCTTTGGGATCATTTAGTACACCCCAAACAGCGCGTCCCACAGTTAAATTACTTCCTACTGGCTCTGGGCTAGCTTGGGATTTCTGTATCGTGGGGTTATAGGTGTACCCTAAACAGTTGATGTACCAGGGCTATCAAAACTCTGGTTTTTTGTTGTTTTGTACATTGTTTTCTGACCTGGCATCCAGTAAGGTTGGTTTTGGTTTTTTTTCCCTGTCATTTAAATACAGCAGATGAAAACTGGATTAGTTGTTAAAAATAATAATTTGTGTATGAATTGCAATCTCAATATTTTTCTATCTCCTTTTTTAAGCATACCTAGTCATAATCAAAACCACATAAGCAAGTGTTTCCTCTTTCTCATTATCAGGCATGATTCAGAAGCATAGGAAATCTTTGATAGACACTGACCTATCAAGTGCCACATAATCCTAGTAAAAATTTACAGGAAAGATCTTAGAGGAAGTTAAATTGGGTTATGAGGTGCTGTGGGTTGGATTTCCCTCTGTGGAAGTGTTACCGCTGCTGTCCCAGAAATCCCTAAGGAGCTAGGCAGCCATTTAGTGGGTCTTTTACCCTGAGTAATGGGTTGCAGGAAAGATCTTGGCATTCCAAGTTCAGCTGGTACAGTGATGAGAATGATCTCGAAATTGTTGAGACGTCTGTCTGAATTGTTAAAGCCCAAAGAGGGAAGCTAAAAAAAATAAATCTGTCCCATGGCAACCCCTGACTCAGAGGCACTGGTTGTGGTAGAACGGGAAAAGCCATCAGACTCACCGAGTCCAATGACGAAACACTTGTGAAGGCTGAAGTTATTAAGGCAGTTTCTACTAAATGCATATTGTTTTGACAATGGCAACAATTAGTTTCCTCATTTTATGGCTGCAGTACATTATCATGATGTATTTTCTTTAATTTGAACTTTTAAAAATGAATAAATAAAATCTATTTATGCAAACTCAGTGAAGAACTTGGACATTTGGTAATCAGTATGTGCCACATTCTACAGCAGTAGATGTCCAGTACGTTCCTCATTTTTGTTGGTACCTCATATTTGTTTATTAACTGTTTCAGAAATAAATCTTTTATCTGTAATTTCTAAAAGGTTCATTAAATGTTTTGCCAGGGGACTCCTGGCTGCCACCATATGAGATCAGGATGAAGCGCTGATGACAAAGCATGCTTTCTATTACTGCTTCCCTTTTCCATCAGCTGGTATGGGGTAGGTCTTTTGAAGTGCACACTGCTGTCAGCTGAAAGGATCATGAGATTCAAAATAGTTTTTCACTACTGTCAAGTCCAAATGGCTCCTTTGCTGTAATGCTGATGTTGTTGATTGTCTACAGAGACACAAACATGGCAGTGCTTGACCATGCCTCAGGGTTTGATCCCATATTTTCTTTAGATGTGTGTTGTGTGTAGATACTTTGTTGTGGCTTCTGCCTTCTCTCTGGCTGGGTTTCCCTGCCACCTCTTTGTGATACCAGGAAGGCTTGTGCAAAAGCACAAACTGGTCAAAAAAAGAGGTCTGCTTGAAAATTAACTTTTTTTACCCGGATCAGTTCTCTCACTGCCACCAGAATGCACAATCCTGATTACTCCTTGTCTGAGGGCTTCTTTTCAGTCTGTTCAGCAAGCTATTTCAACTTGCACATGGGAAGCACTGGAAACACTTATCTGGGAACAGTAGGGGGAAGAGTGCCAGCACTGAAGTTTTAAATTGTCTTAAGCCCGTCATAAAATCACACTCTCAGTTAACTAGAGTACATTGTGTGAGGTATGGAGCTCATTGTTGGACCAAATTTGTCAGCTGCTCAAGTGTACAGCATTTCTTGGTGGGTTTTTTTAAGGCAGTGTTCTATCTGCCCTTTTATAAAAAACATACTTTTGAGAATCTCAGCTTTACATAGGAGTTAGATTTTAAGAAAATACAATACTTGCAGTCAAAGGACTTTGAACCATATGCCATTGGATGCAGCTTGAATGCTGACATGCATTGTACAGCTTTTGATTCACTGGTGGTTGCTGATGGAAGTTTTACCGAATTACTACACATCGCAGCTCTGTACAGTATCTGATATTAATACTAAAGATTGGTGCCTGGGTTCTTGCCAAGTACAACGATCCATATCTTTCTTTAGGAAGATTTTATGATTGGGAAGGACGTGCGTCTTTGCAAAGCTTAACTCTTCTGAAGTGGAAGTCCGCAGCCATTTGGAGCACCGCTCTCTCTGTGGTTCAATTTTAGACCCTCTTCCCTTCCCTAGCATCCTAAAAAGTGAAGCAACTATTATTTTTTTGTAAATCTACATATAAAATAACAATAAAACAATTAATGGAATGGTTGAGCATTAATAATTGCTATACCTTCCCTGTATTTCTCCACTGGACTGAATCTATCAGCAATATAGGTACGTAAAGTCCTGTGCCTTACCCTGATGCCCAGGCCCGGTTTGGTAGCATCACCAAACTCACTGGGGCAAATCTCACGAGCAGCAGCTCCCCATTGTGCTTCACTTCTCCACTCAGGGGTTCCTGATTACTGGTTCTTCGTGTGTGTTTCTGAAAGACACAGAGTGACAATTACCAGCTGTTTTCCACAGATCAGGAATGCTTTTCAGGGTATCAAAAAATGTTTACTTACCGTTTCTCTTAACAGTATTGGATCTCCTGTAAGAATTAATCTCTGATGAAGCCATTTGAGCCCCTTGATGGGCAAATAAGAGGTAGATTGTGGGTTTTGAGTGAGGGCAGCTAAGCTAGTGAACACAGTTTGAAGATGCCAAATCATGTGAATCTGTTTTATGACATGGACACATGTGCAGACTGAGACTCCAAGACAGCTCTTGAGTTGTGGTGAGGGAAGAGGAGAAATGGTGACAGCAGATGACAACCAGGAGAATATCCCTGAAGGCGTATGAGTACACCAGCATGTTGGGGTTCTTACTTTGCAGCAGGTTCGTAGCTAAATCTGTGGTTGAGGAGAGTACTGAAGTAAGACTTCAGTGCTCTCCAGAGAATAAGGAAATGATAAGGATTTTATTTTTTTTTAAATTAAAATTCTGATTATTTCTGACACTGCTATTGCCAATGTAACATATGGTGTCAGCAGCATATTTTGAGGGAGGAGAACACCATGCAGCAAGAGTAAAGAGCTCATGGAGAAGACCACAGCATTGGCAGAAAAATCCTTATCTGGGGTGTTTCTGAGGAACTGCCAGAAAGTTTGCTTGCTTATAACCGTGGTGTGAAAACACCCACTGTGGGTTCTTAGAGTTTGTCTGCATGAAGATCTGACACACAAACTTCTCAGAGTTGTGGGGGGTTTTTTTGCTGGGTGCTTAATATACAGTAAAGCACAGCCTCTGCTTTCACGTGCTCCTTAAAGCCTAGGTAGAAAACACAGAAACATCAAGGAGAAAGCTGTAGTATCAGGGATGTGGGATTACACAGCCAGAAACCCCATGTGGTGTTCCTGTCCCTTTATTTTTAGCCTGTTTTTGAAAGGGAGCATGATATGAACATGTGCCATCTTTCTTCACAGAGACACTAACTTCCCACAGGTGTTCTTGGAACTGGATGAAAGGCAGTGGGACAAACTGGTTTTGTCTCCATGGAGAAAAAAAGCTGTCATGTGAGTTCAAGGTACCTCTTCTCCTAACCTACAGCTGGACAGTCAGCCCACAGGCAACTCACACATACCTTTATACCAAGTGTGAACTGCTGCTCGTCTGCCAGGTAGTTAGGGGACAAGTGACAAAGCTGCAGTGGTGTGAATGAGGAGATGGGGGAAATAGGGACTGAGAGTATATCTGTGACCTGAGGAGTCCTTGACTCTTCACCTTGCTATAAGCAGACAGCAGCCTGACTAAAGGAGTCAAGGAACTTGGTTTTGGAGGATGTAAGAGAAGACATGACAATCACATAGTTTAAGAGCACTTCTTCCATAACGCTTATCACAAAAGCACATCCCATTTGTTGACAAAGTGGTAGAGCAAGGTAAGATACTAGAACAGGAATGACCTTCAAGGTAAGCATACAGGCCCACAAACCTCCCCTCCAATTTTAGTTGCACAGCTGAGGCACCTAAAGATGGAAGCGGAGTTCCTTGGTTCCCACTACACTTGTGGACAGTGGAGAGTCATGGGCCTTATCTGAGATTTGATTCTGTCTCTCACCATGGACTACAGAAGGGCAGCCAGCTGGAGGGATGTCTGTCGGGTACCTCACCTTCCATGGGATGACTCTGGGCCACAAGGGCTGTTTCCTATGAAGAAGATGAGGGTCATATAGTTCTGAAGGCAAGCCAAGATGGCAACCATAGACTGTGTGACTACAAACCATAAACAGTAGGAGTGCAAACAGGAGAGCGAGTGTCAGGGTGCAGCGGCATGATCCACTTATGACAAGTACCCAGACCAACATAAGGGAGTGGGCAGGAGTGCATGGACAGGTGACTGGTGTGAGATGGCCCCGTTCAACAGCAGCACAAGTTCATCATGAAAGGTTACCCTTAGGTAGGTCAGGGGAATGTAGCTGGTGGGGTAGGGATGAGAATTCACTGGGGGCTGTAGCACAAGGGGGAGTTTCAGCACTTGCTGCACCATCCAGCAGCAAAGATATCACATGATGAGATCTGCCATTGCTTTTGCTTGATCATGCAAGGCCTCTGTGGGCATTAAGTATCACTTTGAGATAAGATTCATTCCTGCAGGGTTGGCTGCATGTTGTACACTAGGGGCAATGACACCTCATAAGACTGTTCGTATTAATGTACCAGAGAAAGCTTTTTATCTCCATCAGGCAGATAATGGGCTTAATTTTCCAGCTTTATTTTTGAGGGTGTTTTTTGTTGGGTTTGTGGTTGGTTTTTTTTGGTTCTACAGCAACTGGATAACAGCACAGAGAACCTATATCGTGCCCATCTGGAGGAGCAGATTGACCATTATGCCATGTTTGTCAGCATGCTGGTCTGCTGTGCATTGTCTATATATACTGCCTTAGTACTGGTGGAGGAGTGAGCATCCTGGCACCATTACCTCTATTATAGAACGTTCAACTGCAGCTCCGCAGGAAAATGCTGCTCTGGTGGGAGCGTGAAAGGGGTTTCTCCGCTTGTTGCTGTGCTCTGCAGAGAATATCCCCTTTTTTTATTGCTTCTGAGCATCCTTCATGAGTTGGAGGTGGTGGGCAAAGCAGGCCGTGCTGGGAAGCACATTATCCTGCAGCCCTGCGTTTTGTCAGATGCTATTAAACAGCAGGGAAAGAGAATGGAGGAGCTGGTGAATCTGTCACATCCTGCTTGTTCAAAAGATTATTGATGCTGCATAATTCATCAAAGCAGGACCTAGCGGTGGGTTCTGCTGCCAGAGGTGGCAAGTATACACTTCTGTTGCAGCTGCCCATAAAGCGATGCTTCCTGTTTATGAAAATAGCCTCAGTCTTTTTGTCTGCCCACAAGCCTTTCAATTAACACACCTAAAACGGTCAGTCTTGCCTTGAACTCAGATAAAATGTGAAGGTCCTGCTCAGTGAGAAATGCTACCCTATTGACATTTCTTTGAGTTTTGGAATGGGATTGAAATAGTGAAATATTGACATTTTCTGTGCAACAGAAATCTCAGGAAGTTTCAGTTAGGAAATATTATAGTGTTTTTTTCTGACAGTATTTATACAATGATTTAATTTTTTTTACATTCCTGCAATTGAAATGTCCTGATTTATTAACAATGAAAAAAGTATGCTGGTCCATAATGTTCAGTTTTGAATCATTTCATTATCTCCTGATAGCAATTATTTCCTGATAATGAAGCACTTCTTGATGGGAGTTGCAATTCGGGAGCTTGGCGCATTTTGACCCTCTCCCATTGCCTGCTTTACATCTCCTGCAGTGCATCGTGCAATTTGGTCAGAATGAAATGTGAAATCTTAATGCCTGATGTAGCGATAAAGGAATCTAGTCTGTACGGTGTCAGGGAGGTTCAGGCGTTGGTTCCCATGAAGCACCATGCCTCGGCGGGAAATTGGAAGTTCGTGTTCCAATGTTCAGATCCTCAGTGCAATATTGTGGGTCAGCTAAAAAAAATATATTTGTGTCAAGTATTTATAGGTTGAATGCTTCCTCTGAGTTTCTCAGATAAAAGATTGAAAATGTAGGTGGCTAGAAAATTGAAAATATCCGCCACGGTTTGGAAATGCACTTTCCCATGCACAAACCGGGGCCAGAATCCAGTCTGCCTGAAATCTCTCTTTGCCATGGATTCCACCCCAGCTCATATACTTACCAGGTTTGACGTTTCAGGGAGACAGATACTTGTCTCCTTCCTGAGCTCTGCTATGGGCTGGTTTTAGGCAGTCAGTGGATTTCCAGCCATGTCTGCTGGAGAAGCCTGGAAAATCAGATGTCATCAAGACTGCTGAAGGTGGTGACTTCTCCTGAAATAAAAAAGTGGTTGGAGCACTGCTCCGAGAAGGGACAGGTCCTTGTGAAGGGCAGGTGGAGGGGGATTGCAACCTGGGCTTCTTACAGCATAGAAGAGGGACCAGCCTGCCAGGTCATGTCCAGATAACCCAGGAACCGTTCTGCTGGAGCCAGGTGTGCAAGAGTCCTGGGGTCAAAAAGCAAAGCAAGAGGGAGACTTCTCTGACCTAGGGTTATTCAGGTGGCCTGAAAAATACTCTGCTCATTTCTTCTAGGGACATTTCACCTCTTGTGTGGTTCAATGTAAAATGCATGCATGCTTCAGTGAGAAGGAGATGTAGCTCCAGTTCCCCGTATCTCCAGATGACCCTAGCTGCTGCCCAGCTGCTTGGGTTGCTGACCTGGAGCAACACCTGCTTGTGCCAGCCTTGGGCCATGAGCCTTGCCTTCCTGGCCAGCTGCAGCAAGGATGGTGTTACCAGATACCTGGGTCTTCATGGCACCTCTCAGGGGTGGTGTGTGCCTCCCTGCCATCCCAAGGCAGCAGAGCACTTAACCCATTGCTTCCCACTTCACCCATGGGTGTTTGTGTCATTAGATCACCACTGTTGTCATAGCTTTCCCTCTAGGCACCTCTGGGCAGCTCTGGATGCCAAGAGGGTTGTCCTCTGCAGTCACCTACAGAGGGAGGGGGGATGTAAGATTATCATCCACAGGTTTTTCAGAGGCAGCAGCCTCTCTCTGTGCACTCAGCAGGGGATGTAGGCAAGTGGGCTAGACAGAGAGGTACCTATCCTGTCTGTCCTCAAGACAAGGAGGCTTGAATTTCGGTGAAGTTGTGCAGAAATGAGGCAGCTGGCACAGACGGATGTGACGGCACCCACTGCTTTCTGTCAGATTGTCTTTCTGATTAAAAGATCCTGGTTTCTGTGCAGGGGGAGGAGGGGAGGAAGAACCACAGGGCAAGAACGCCATTCAGCTTCCCAGGACTTTCTTTTTTCTCCGCTCAGCAACAAAACAAAAATAATATGTAGAGAAGGACCCATCCAAAGCTCAATCATAAAATATCAGGCCGCCGTCAGCTCCCAGCTTTAGGACATCAGGTGTGACAGCCCCGCAGCGTTTGGGCTGACTGACTGCTTTAACCTCTCATGGGTGGTTAATGCTACCTAACAGAGGAGTAAAAAGTTTAGAATTGTGAACTGCTCTTTCAGTCCTGGTAGTAATCACCTCTTAGCAATGTTACTGCTTTGCCAGCTCAAAGAGAACTAATCCCCATCTGTCATAGGAAAGGGAAAAAAAATGTAATAGCTGTGAGAACTGTGGAGCTTATTTTCAAATAGATGCCTCAGCATTTTGATATTTTCTGTGGGATTAACTAGTAACACAGGAAGGCTAATACATATGCAGAGCTTTCATTTGCTCCTGTGACAATTTGCCGAGGGCAAATTGAACTGTGTCATGAGAAATGGTGTCGTTTCCCCCCCTTCCGTGTCAGTTGAAGGAAAAAGGCTTGTTAGCAACATAGAAACAATTTGCAACTTATCATCAGTTATGGGGAAGTTTCTCTTAGCTCCTTGCCTCCTATTTCTGCTTTTTTTATGTTTCTGTTTTTCTTACCAGAGCCATAAGGGCTGCCATTTTATAAGCACAGAAGCCACATAATGAAAGGTGTAAAAGTGTTGGAGTAAAAGCATCTTTGCTAACATAAAATAGATCCAGAAGCTCTTTCTATACTGATTTGTTACACTTCCCCCCTGTCAGCAGAATTGCTTCTAGCTAAAAAAAATTTTTAAAAAATATATATATAAAAAAAAATTATTTGCTCTGCTGTACATATAACCCTAGCTCCTAACGATGGCTTTGTGCTGGGCTTTGGTGGTCTTCTGAGGCTGGCTCTGTGAGCATCTGGTGCTGATGGGCACAGGCAGCGATGGCTGCAGAATACTAATGCTGGGGCTGGCTCCCCCAAGGCTCCACTTTTGAAAAATGCTTCAGCCATTCAGTGTCCGTGCACCACGCTGAGCAACAGGGGGGCAGAAAAGCCATGCTCAGGGATTGTTTTTTATTTTTCATTTTTTTTCAACGCAGAGCAAGAAGCCGACGGGAACGATGGCTCTTTGCTTCACATTGTTGTGCCCAGGCTTCTTTCAGAGCTGCAGTCATTTATATGCATAAATATCAAGCCTGTCACTTGTTGCAGGCTTTGATAGCATTTGTGTAACAAAGGAGACGGAGGGAGAAAAGAGCTGAACATCTTCTGTTCCAGTCTTAGAAAATGAATGACTGCGTAGCTATGGCGATTACTTTCTTTCTGGTTTTATTAGATCACTGTCCTCTGCAATTTGTTTTCCTTCCTGTCCTGCTGTCCCATGTAAAGGACCACGAGACAACCTCCCCCCACACCCTTTTGTCTTTCTCCCACACTGAGACTATCCACAGGGCATGTCTCAAAGAAGTACCTACCGGTAACAATTGCCACAGCAAAGCCTCTTGCCGTATACTGACACAGATATATTTTTTTTTGCTTCAAATTTTTTTCTTCCATTGACCATGTGACAGAGTCACTCCACATCACCCATTTAATGCAGAGATACAAGAACTCTGCTGTAATTGTATTTTTGATGATTTACTTGATTTCTTCTGTGTCTCCCCTAGGCAAAATGCATGCTTGCTGTTTGCTCTGCATACCATATCCTTCTGCAGCTTCTAAATTGAGGCTGATGGTATGTTTACTGGTCACCTCTGGAAAGCTATGCAGTCGCATCCAGCTTTTCTCTGGGTCTCGCAGCTATTCTGTATTGAAAGACAACTTAAATACACTACTTGTATAATGCTGTTTTTCCATTAAAGCAATTGCTGAAGTATCACAGGAATGTTATTCTGATGCCAGGAGGGAGGAGGTAGAGATTCGTACTGATTGCCAATAGGAGGGGAAACAGCCTGCGAGACAATCCCTCTATTAAATGTGGTCTGTGCAGTGAAAAGCTTGGGAAGCCTTTCTAAGGCTTCACACATTTGGGCTTTGTGCCCAGGCTCGGGGTCTCAGTTTCAGAACACCACACAGGGGGAATCGTTTCAGCAAAAATATCCAGATTACCTGGATAATTTATCAAACTCTCTTGGATCTCCATTCACATGCATCTTTATGGGCTCACGACTCCAGCAGACCAGAAGTGACAATTTCTCCCCTCCAACCAGCCGTTGCTCTGCTTCTCAGCTGTCAAAGAGGTTTCAGGGACAAGAACAGGTAGAGTCCTTGTGAACATTCCCAAGGCTAACTAGAGGTTTCTCTTTCCCCCTGAGCAGGTGTAATTTTTTGTGCTTCCTGATTTTTACCAGTCTTCCCTAATCTTATAAAAACCTTGAAGCAGTAGTATTATAGTCTTGCTGGTCTGAAGATATAAACAGTGCAGGATTTGTAAGGACAAGTAATATCTTTTCCTGAAGAAGGACTTGTGTGCCTGAAGGCTTGTCTGTTTTTTTTCCCAGCTGTATCAGTTGGTCTAATAAAAGATATTACCTCTCCCTACAAACTTTGTCTAACTTATTGAAAAGTTGCCTCCAGGATACAGAACACTCTTAACTGAGTGGAAAACTCCAATGTCAAGGTGATAAGAGCGAAGTTCAGTGGTGTGATTTCCATGCCCTGAGCCAACTGGCACAATTTAAAACAAGGTGGAACAAACACTGTCCACCCTAATGGTTCTGCACATCATTAGTGTCCCTTTCACCCCCACTCTACGTCAGTATTTTTGTCTTTCCCATCTCTCAGCTGTGTGGGGCAGCTTTTTTTTCTAACACAGAAATGCACATAGGGTAACATCTTTTGGATGCTACCTCAGTAGAAACAGCAACTCTTACGCTACGCTTGATGAAACTTGCCTGTCTTCTGATTATTTTCTTGGTTGCTACATCTCGATACGTTATTTTTAGTTTACTGCAGGTGAGCTTGAGACAGATGAAAAAGAAGCCTGGTCTGGTGTGACTAAGTAGACTGTTTCTCCTTTAAGGATCACCCAAATGTCGACAACTTGGTTACAAATCTTAAAGGATGTTTTTTTTCTTTTTATACTCTCAGGTGAACTTTCTGTGGAAGGCATACAAGACCCATTTCTTGTTAGCGTACATATTATCACAGACCCAGGTGAATCCAAGACTCTTCAGCAAGCCATTGATAAGCTGCTAGCTTGGATCCATCCAGACCTCCAGTTGTTTCGAGTCTCGGAACGGCGAGTGCCCAAGAAGCGCAGGAAGCCAGGTAAGGCTGGTGCCTCTCAGCCAGCCCTCGCCGTCGTTCTGTTTCTGCAGGAGGAGTATGGAGAAGAACCCATCCTGCAGCTCCACGAAACCTTTCAGCGGCCGCCTTGGCGTTACCACCACACAGAGCGAGTGCATGGGAAGTTCCTCCCCTACATGCCGTGCAGCCAGGACTTTTACACTTTGGCCCCAGAGACTCCTCTGTGGGCCATTCGCCCAGTGCACTACGGGAAAGAAATTATCCGCTTCACCATATACTGCAGGAGCGAAAACTTCGTCGACATTTTGAAACTGTACGAGCTTATACTGAAAAGACCGGTGTGTCAGAAAAAAGCGGACTTCTGTGTTTTCCCCGTCTATTCTAACGTGGAAATAGACATTCAGTTTTCTTTAAAAAAACTTCCAAAGGGCCAGGTGCCAACGCCGACAGAGTCAGCGGTGCTGGAGTTCAGAGTGAAAGACGTGGGGCAGCTTGTGCCTCTCTTGCCCAACCCTTGCAGCCCCATCAGTGAAGGCAGGTGGCAGACAGAAGACCACGATGGAAACAGGATCCTTTTGCAGGTAAGTCCAGTACACAGGGAAACAGAAGCACATTTATTGGGCTTGTGCAGGAAAGCTTAACCTGCGATGGCGGACAAAAAAGGAGGCTTTTTTGGGTTTTGTTTTTTTTTTTTCCTCTATCCTAGGAGAAGAAGCCAGGACAGTACCTCTAAAGAAAGAACCTGAAACCCCCTTGCTGTGTGTGTAACTAATCGAGGAGGCAGTGGATGATACTATCCAGATATCAGTCAACCCTAGTTTATGCAGAGTGATGTGAAATGAGATAGTTGTTTAAAAGTATGAGGAGAGAAGGAATTATGAGCCCGAGTGGAGAAATGATGGCTGATGGGTGTAGTTTTAGGAGAATTATAGGCACAGAACTGACAGGGGTTTATAAAATAGCTCTCAGTTATGAGATTTTTATGGAAGACAAGCAGAATTCCTGATGGTACTCATTATTTTCTAGCATCACAGAGTGACAAACTGCATCTCTCTTTTGCACAGTGATTATCAGGATGGGGAGAGAGGTGGTGAAGGAAAGGAAATGCGCCCTGAAGAGCAGCCTGAGAGAGACATTCCCACAGACTCTCTTTGTGAACTATTCTCAAGTGCTCGTAACCAAGTCCCGAAGGAGGGTTTATTTGTTAGGACATCTGTAGGCACTGTATCTGGGCAATGTACCAGCATGCTCTGCCTCACTACACCACATCCGAGGGAGATAAAGGGGATAACAAGCTTTTAATAGCTGCCTGCCCTGCAGAGGGGGTATCCGTAGCAATCCGGAGCCAGGTCAATGTGCGTTCCTGCATTGCGGAGGTATTTATTGCTGCTTAGCTTTCAAATCAAGGAGCACAGACCCTCACCTCCTCCAGATTTCGAACTTGGGTGGTTTTTTTAGTGAGTTGCATTCATGAAGCTCGTCAAATTGTCCAACCTTGTTTCTGTGGGAAGGGGCAATGTGGGTGCCATCCTCCCACTGTACAGACCTCCCAGCATGCAGAGAAATGCGTTCACCCCCTTGCAGCACAGTGCCTCTGGGTTTGTAGCTCCTGGGACTGAAAATCCAGGTGCACGGGGCATGTGTGCTGTGGTGAGTCACATCCAGGTGGTGGTGAAACCTTCTGATGCCACTTTGCAGAGGCTGCCTGCAGACACCCTGTGCCAGAGCTGAACAGCACACGTGTAGGGCTCAGGAGGCAACTCAGCTTCCCTGACCATCTGCCAAGGTAGTCACCAATTTGTCAGGGCTACTGCTTGCACTGTAAGTATATCTGTGTTAGCCTGAGGTAACTTGTGAACTTAAGCTTACAGGAGCCATCATGAAGCTTTTACACAGCAACCACACTCACCTACATCCCTTTTTTCCCTGTTCTGTTTCAGGAGGTTTCTGCTATGTCATATTACTTTGGTTTATGGGATCTTGCACTGGTTTCAGGTAAATTGAAGGGAAGGGTAGGAAAAAAAACAAGAAACAAACAAAAATACCCCAAAAAAACCAATAAGGCTTCTAAATGAGGCTTTTGAGTCCAAAACAGCAAATTTTCAGAAATAACAGGTGTCAGACAGTACAGATGTAAAGCAGGATTTGCTGAACAGCAGGCTGAGGAAAACCCTACAAAGAAAATCAGAATAAGATTTTAGCCATATGCACCAAAAGAAAAGAGAGGAAGCCTGCTAAGCATGGCTTCCAAGTGCAATTCGTTTTCATTTGTGTTCAGTTGAGGGTGATGCTGAACAGGAGGGCAAAATGGCAAGTGGGAATGAAGTTACAGAAATGGAAATTATCACATTGGAAGTGTGGTGAAGCAAAAGAAGTCTAATACATGCAAAATGGGGGGGAAACAGACTTTGGACCTAACAGGTGACTGTAAAGTCATGAAGGCTAGGTCCTGGTATATAGGTTTTAAACAAGTCTGTACAATCAGAATGGAGCTCTATAACTAAATCAATGGAAAAATCTCCTGTTTGTACTCAGATGATTACAAGCCACCAGTGCAACATGGCCATGACAAGTAAAGTGCAGTTTCTGGTGTGTACCAGAGTTAGTATCCCCTAAGGAGCATGGGAAGTCCTTGTGCCATTGCACAAGGTCACCCGGGCTTCACTTGTCTTCAGCCCTGGGCTCCAGAAAGGTGACTTCAGAGAGGTGTGGGTATAGGGAAGGGCTTTCACCCCTGCAGAGGAATGGAGAGACGGTTTTACAAATGGAAACTGGAAGAGTAGGGTCATTTGAGCCCAGCCAAACTAAGTCTGAAGGAAACTCTGTGCTTGGAAAATATACCAGAAGGTAAATGGCAGGAATGGGAAAAAGCTGTTTCACTAAATTACTCTTCTAGCATAGGAACAAAAAACTGTTGATAAATAGATTTAAGTTGATAGTTGTACATATTGATGTCCAACTACAAACAGCCACGCAGCAAGTGCAAATAGATTAATACCCTAATTCAAGACAGGATGGTCGGTTAAAGAAAAGAGATTATGTGATGGAGCATGGGTTTCAGGGAACACTGTATTTGGTGATCCATGGACTCCTTATATTCTTTTAACACATTCTGAGTTCAAAATAATTATAGTATCTACCTTGTAAAGTAAGAGGACTACCTTTTGACTTCTCATGGAGTACTGCTATTAACAATATTCTCAATGCCACAGCATTGTTAATAACTTTCACTTCTTCCCAGGTTATGAACCCAAACAATGAACTCCTTGTATTTTTCTACCTGCCCATCAGTTTGTACTTAGTAATCACCAGAATATTTTTACTTACTTCGTATAGATACTGCACCTTTTTACAGATTAGAATTACCAATTATACCCAAAATGGTAGATTTATATCCTTGCTAAATTACAAGTAGTGCTTAATGTTTGAAGTCTGAATATACCTCCACAATTAGACTAACAAGATGCGACCTCTGTGTTTTTCTTGGTCTGCTTACAGGGACTTGAATGCTTGCCAGCCAGATTGATCCGTGTTCTTAACCCATTTTGCAAATGCAATTACCAAAGGGCTTAGATCAAGTCAGTGCAGGAGAAAATAAAGTTATTCATGGGCAGGATAAGCCTGTTTAATACCACAGAAACTATTCCTTCATTTGCAAGGAAGCCCTTCAAAATTATTTTGTCACAGTAGCTTTTCCACATTGGTAAGTTAGGTCCCAGGTTGCAGCAATATACCTGCTGAGGCAAAGGGTAAGCTTCAGTTGGCTTCATCAGGAGTAAGGCTTAAGAGCATGTTTGCACCCCGTGGGAAGACACCCACGGTGCTTCACCCCGGCTAAGCCCAGAAGCAGGAGCTCTGGGGACCTCTTGTCGGAGCAGTGGGAAGGATATGTAAATAAGAATACACCATATACTTGTGTACTGAATATACTGCCGGTTTCACAGGTCTTGTCCAAATTCCTGGCTGCCTCTGGGCATAATCCGCACAGAGAGAGCTGAGGTGCTAATGAACTTGCACAGCTGGCAGTGCAATGTGGGAAGGAGACGAGGTTAATAACTGGTGGGCTGGCTCGGCCATGATTGTTTGGGAAGCAGGGGGAGCAAGCAAAGAGAAGAAAGTGCACAGATAGCTTCTTTAAATTACAGGAATGTCTTTGGATAGGGTAGAAAGGTACATAAAAATAGCATTTTGGCAGAATTTAGAATAACAGAATCATAGAATGGTTCTAGTTGGAAGGGACCTTAAAAATCATCGAGTTCCAACCCCCTGCAATGGGCAGGGACACCTCCCACTAGACCAGGTTGCTTAAAGCCTCATCCAGCCTGGCCTTGAACACTCCCAGGGATGGAGCATCCACAGCTTCTCTGGACAACCTGTTCCAGTGCCAATTTCCTAGCTACTCTGCGTGAGGGGGGACATGCAGACATACTTGGGAGGAAGGTAGGCAATAGCAAATGAATATCTCAGGTAGGTAGTGACTCAGCACTTCAGTGTAAGATCTACCAGTATTCTACATGCCAAAGGGTACCTGAAATACCCTGAGGAGGTCTCCTGGCAGATTAGACTCAGGACCTGCAGGAGGGCTGTGCCCTCCTGAAGTGCCAGGCAGGCACCCTAGGAGATGCCAAAATGGATCAAACATCTGTGTTCAGGCACCTGATTCACCCTGTAATAACCAATTTCTTGCTGAAATTCCTCCCACTCCAGCACTTCTAGCACCAAGAAAGAAACGGACAACATTGCCGGAAGGCCAAGATAAATAAAAATCCCAAGAAATGTGTGGTTTGTGATGAGTCTGTGCTAGTCCTGCCTGAAACACAGTAGTGAGATCTGGCATTTAAGGCTCTTATGGCAATTATTGTGCTAATGACCCTATACTATTAATGGAGTGGCTATTTCCTGCCTAGTGTGGTTTTATAGAGCATCTCTGAAATAATAGCTCAAATGTTAACTGATTGCAGCTTTTAGTTAGAGAGATTTTTGAGACTATTTGCTGAGGTAATTGGCCGATGTTCATCTTACCTATACCAGGGAACCGTAATCTTGAGTTCAGAAGCAGTGTAATCCTATTTAGGAAACATGGTTTATTAACTGAAGCTTCAGTTCTGAGAAAAGGTTGCCTGTGGACCCAACCATTAAGTCTCATTAACCTGCTGCTATGCTACCTGCAAGCTCAGGTCTCTGCTACCTTGGAGATTTCTCCATCGCTTGGTGTACAAAATGAGTACTCCACGTCTATGGTCAGGCAGTAGTCATCCCCTAATGCTTTTGTGACATCAGCTGCAGTCGTTTATGTACAAGATCAGTATGTTACTGTTGAATACGTCCTTGGAGTTTCCAGAAGTCAATCTAGGGGTGCAGATGTCTGCCAGCTGCACGTATAAAAGTGTTCTGTGCTAGGCATTCGCAGTGCAAGATGCCTGAAGATGGGAAGCAGCATGAAGGCTACTTGCCTACACGGACATCGGCAAATATGTTATACAGAAAAAAAAGATTAAAAGCTTATAGCTGAAAACCTCTTTGTTTATTCAGTGTAGTATATACAGGTGTCTGTGACTCATGAACTTGTCTCTTCATCCCCTTTTGTCTGGGATCATGAGGAGAACAAAAGTGCCTTTTTTTCCCTCAGCTAACTTAAAACATATACGTTTCTGCGTGAAAAGTATAGTTGTAGTCAAACCTCACACTCAAGATAGCTGAACACAGAAATGAGATTTTTCTGTGTTTCACAACTGACCCAATGTGTTTTAGGCTGAGAGGAGGGAGCAGAGACAGTGCCTTCTTACAGAGTGCTGGAACTCAGTGAAATGGCTCAAGAAATGGAGTAAATACCCTCTCTTAGATATATAGGCAGCAGGGATGGGTACTACTGAGCTGCTGAGGTCAAAATAATTACAAGATCTGAGATTAGGACAAAGCTTTTCCTTTTCCTCTCCCAGCCCCAACTGAGACTAAGGGAAATATTTTACTCTGCAGCATAAGGAATGGTTTGCCTCACACACTTATCTTGGCCAAGGAGAGGCAAACCTTGGGGGCTCGGAGTCCACGCCTGTTTCTGTTGAGAGGTTTAGGACACAGATCAGTATGGGCATGGTTGCACTTGCTTCAGCTGACCCACCAAACCCTGCCAGACCTCACCTGAGTCTGCCTTTCGACTCTCCGACACAAAGCAGTGTTCCTTCTCCTTCCCTTAGTTTTCAGTTTGGGTGCCTTGGTGGTTGGCCAGCATTAGTATGATCTTGATAAAACATGTAAATAGTGTAGGAGCATTAGTGAATCTGCTAACATTTTAGGGGCCTTGGGCTTTTTGGCATCTCTGTCTTATGCCCCTGCCTGAAGCATAGAGCAATTTAGTCTCCTGAAAACTGAAATGCTTTCAACTGCCTGAGGTGTCAGCAGGCTCAGTAAAGAAATGGCTCAATGATTTGTAAAATGATGAACACAAGGTCAGACTGGGTGATATAATGTACCCTTGTAGTCTTAAATTCACTTGTCCCCGTTACTCAAAAGCATTACCAACTACAAGCACGGGGAAATAACAGAAAGAAAGTGCAGTCCCACTACTGCAGTCTTGAGTCACTACAGTTAAGTAGAAGTAAATGAGAAAAGGGAGAGCAAGGAAGTGGAGAAGGGAAAGAGGAAAGACAAAAACAGGCAAAAAAAGGGGCACTTCTGCAGAGAACAGTTTGATCTACAAGAAGGAAAACGGAGGTGAGAAAAGAACTTCAAGCTTGCCTGAATTAATAGTGGAGATAGAGCAGGTCTGAACACAAAGAGGAAGAAAGGCAAGAAGAGCATCAAGGACAAGTGAGGATGTGTAACGAGCACCTTTGCAAAAATTACTTTTACTTTTTGTTGAAAGTGGTGAAAATGAGAGACTTTTGGATTAAAAATTGACTCAGTCAAGGGAGGTGCCTTAAGCTGATTTAATTAATCTGTATGTCTAATACTAGCCTCCTGTTTTTAAAAACCTTCCACTCTACTTTTCCTTTCGTTTTAGTGCCTTAGGTGTTCGATTTTTCTTAGTGCTAATGATTGGTTTTGGTGGTGACACAGCTGAATCAGTCACTAACTCAAATATGAGATGCTTTTTCAGTTGTTTTTCTTTATCCCTAGGTACATTGTCTTGGCTGTTAGTACGGTTATCTTTCATGGCATAGTAAGATCTCCAATGACTATGTACATCAGCAAAAACACTTGAGAGTGAATGTATTTAACATTACAAGACACCTACCTGTTCTAGTTTTATAAACACAGTACGCACCACTTTTCAAATATATTCAACTCAATTTTAAATTTAATTTCTCTATCTTGCCTTTTAATATTCTGCCCTTGGGAATAGATTTTGCCTTTCGAGTAAGACTTACGGTGATACTGAGGACTAATCTGTGCTATTTTGTCTCAAGTTGATTCGCTTTTATTATTATTTCTGGATCAATCCCATTGGTTTTAATACAATTAAACAAACACTGTCGCACTCCTTTTGAGTGAGGTGGGCAAAACCTGGGCTCGAGCTGGCGATACCGTTGCCGTGCTGGCTGTTTGGCTGGGTTCTGACCTCAGCAGAGACCTGCTGGCAGTGCTTAATACAGATAATGAGTAATGAGATCACTATCTGCTTTCTTAAAAAGCAGATAACTTAAAATAGACTGCAGGAGCACTCGTGGATTTTTTTGTGTCAGGTATAAGTAGCCCAAGTGAAGTTGAAAGTGCATTTCTGCAAGGTTCTCCCCAAGTTGTTTATGGCATTCCCGGATATTCGTCATGAAATTCTTCTGCAGCCCATTGTAATACACAAAGACTCTAAATCCCTCCAGGCTTCACAAAGATTTGTGCAGAGATTATAAATGAGCAGCAGATTAGCACCAGATGAAAAAATCTGTTCTGCCAGAGAGCTGATCTGTTCAGTCAATGGCCGGTTTTGTTGTGTCTTTATGGCGAGGTCTGACAGCTTTCTCTCTCTGTATTTGGAATTTCAGTCAAAATCAACTGTGTGGGTTTCTTTCGAGTTTTTGTCCTCTCAGATGACTGACCCCCTCTCCAGCATCTCCGCTGTGCTTGTGCCCGAGGCAGGCAGCCTGGCTGTACCAGGCAGGGCTCTGCCGGGCTGCAGCCCAGGTATCAGGCAGTGCAAAAAGCACGCTGTGAGAAGGCTGAAGATAAGGACTTAAAAAAGAAAAGAATTCAGAGAAAAAAAAGCTGAATGGATCAGCTGTTGGACCAAAGCAGCTTTGGATCAACAGCTTCCAAAGCCAAGGGAAGAGGTGGGGAGGAGGGAGAAGGCTGCTCTGCTGAAATGAGTAGCTGCGTGTGCATCGCGCTGTCCTCAAGGCACAAAAATAGGTCTGGCTGCTTTCGGCATCCCCGTGGCCCAAAGGGTCGTGGTTTCTCCCAAGAACAGGCACGCGTGGAAATCCAGTTTGAACTTTGTGGGACTGTCAGACACCGTGAGGTTAAAATGAAAGAGGAGAGATCCCATGAGTGCACCGTCTGTGGGCAGCTCTCCCTGTGCCCTGCCAGGGTGGTAGGAAGGAGCACAGTCAACGGTCTCAGCACAGGACTGGGAGCTAGTTTTGCCTGAGTTTTAATCCTGACTAAATCATCGAATCCCCTCTGTGATCTCTGACAAGCAACAGAATGTAGATACAGAAAAGTCTTATTAGTACATATAATCCAGTTCTCTACAATAGAGGATTAGCCTGTAATCTTTATTCACTAGCATTTCATGAGATGGAGCTTCTGACACTCTACCTGTAGGACAATTGTGCAGTCCAGTATTCTCACAGTCAGGAAAGTTTTCAGTTGTGTTGCTTTAAGATGAAAGTATTTAAAAAATCTCCCCCTATTATTTCCCCTTTCTGGCCACGTCATGAAGAGCAGCATTGGAAAATAAGTCTTCTAAATCATAACAAATCTAAACAAAAAAGGATCAAGGTGAACAATTCTTCCTATAAACAGAGCTGTTCAGAAATAAGCTGTGTTAGTAATGTCCCTTGGCCTGCCCTGCAGGCAGCCATCCCAGGGGCAGGCTCTATTTGTCCCCTTTTCCTCTCTGATGCACCTTTGCCTCCTCCCAGACCAACTGAGCTTGACCAGGAGCTGTAACCCAGTAGCAGGAACAACAGCGAATACCTTGTATAAAAAAAATAATGCTCTGATCTGATCACAGGAGCATAAAAAGAGCTAGGGAAAAAGTTAAAAATGACAGAACCCTAAAACTAATAACTTACCTAAAGTAGATTTTTCTTGTTAACATAAGTATGTTCCAGATACTTAAAGCTATTTAGCTGCATGGGGCAGGTTGCACTTTCCAAGTGCTCCCACTTAGTAGTGCATTTCCCCTTTCCTTTGAGTCTCTACTTTTTATCCACATATTGGTTAGAAAGTTCCTCCATGAGAGCCCCCAGGGTTTTGAGCAGGGATGTTTCCTCTCACCTCATCCATTTATCCTGGTGTTGCCTCTTCACTCCATACCCTTGTAGGCGATGCCTCAGGTGAGCATCCTTTTGAGTGCTGGCAGTTTGGTTGCACCTGTGTTGCACCTTGTGTTGAATAGCTACTATTTATTGCCCCAGTGCAAGTGTCCAACCTGTCCCCAAAAGCCTTGTGTTTTCAGGCGCAGTTTTGTCCCAGTTATTACCAGTGCTTGTATCCTTGGTTTCTTTGGATGCTTGATCTGCCAAATTACCAGCCGAGACTACGAAAACACAAGAATGTAGCACAAAAACTAGACATGGTCGGGCAGTCCACCATCTTCTCGCTGAGAGGTCTGCAAAGTGTCCTGGGGGTGCTTTTGTTGATTCAGCAAGTGTGGTGGTTGAGTCCATGTAGCATATCTGATATCAGAGATACTGAGCAGGAAAAAACACTACCTTTTGTTAGTGCAAACAGCAATACAATAGGAGTGTTTTCTTGAACAAAGTCATCAAAAGAGTGCAGTGATTTGTTTGTGTACTTTCAGCATGTCATATTGGTTTTGCTGGGTTATCCAGAAATCTCTTCAGCTAAAAAACAGCTGGTGTTTTATTCATGGACACAAGCCTTTTATCTTGTTGAGTAATTTTTTAAACAAATTAGCTCACCTATTGCATAAATAAAATAATGTTGCATGTGGAGGTCTAAAGTGATTTCTGGTTAATGTTTTGTTGACAATCTGACTTACTTCATTTGACTCTTATGTACTCAATTTCTTATCAGTTAATGAAACTGCTACACTACTGTGGTTAATTTACCCATTAATTCATTTAATTCTTTATGGCATTAAGGAGAAGAGGTTATTATATTATACAGAAATAGGTTATGAATTAATATACCTCATTACATATGCATTGGTGTATATATAGATATTCATCTGCAATGCCTAAGTGAACTCCTATGGTTTGGCTGTCCTATAGATCACCTCTAGCTAGATGATCACGAATGCACAAAACAATTTTGCAGATGTGAAAAACCTTTTTTGCCTTTAGAATCACTGGAATAAAAAAAAAAACAGGAGATGGCTATGACAGATCTGGGTCACTAAGACAATGTGATGTGCACTAGCAAGATGTATGGAGCTCTTTTAGAGACAGCGGATACAAAGGATCTCCCTGGTTGCCAGCTCTCATCCCTTGCTATCACATCATATAATCTCTTTGGTAAAATGATCAAGATCCATCTTCTGTTGTGAGCAGAAACCTTTTATTAGTTTGCGGTTCAGGTTTTATAATGAATAGTTCATCTTCGTGGTTTTTTTCTTGCGCCTGCATCTTTTTCAATTTGAATTTATTCTTTTTCACATAGGCGTGATTTGAGTCACGTGCAGCATTCTGGATGAGGCTATAGCAGTGTTGTACACAGCATATTAATACCTTTTTAACTCACTTGAGGCTCCCCAGAATCATGTTTGTCACAGCCTTGTCACTTTAACAGCACATAGTGACCAAGATACCTAGTACTTTCTCCTCTGTTGTTTCCAACTGGCAAGTTCCATAGCTGAGATTAATGTTTATACTCAAGGGGATGATCTGGCACTTTGTCCAACTGTCTCTTTTGGGACCGAAATCTAGCGTTTTGTGTTATGTGAGAAATTTCAGTAAGAAGATTTTGAATAAAACTTTTTAAAATGTGAACTTCTAAAAGCCTTACTAAGATAAGTGGGATGATAAAAAGCCTTATGATTGCTCAGACACTAGGGACTCAGTTCAGTTACCCACACATCAGTGTCTAATTCCATAGGAAGGCCCCCTGGCGTCCAGCAGCTTCTTGAGGAGGACATTGGCTGCCCATTTGTCACAGCTGCTGTACCTGTGCAAATGCTCAAGTATCTGGCAGGTAGACAACTGAATCCTACCCTAGGGATGAGATTCAGGTCCAGACTCGGATCATAACCATGAGGTTACATCTTCAGTCTAGGTGTCTACAAGAAAACCAGGTGTCCAAAGCTGTCCTTAAAGCCATTAGGAGCTCGATAAAAGAGCAAATGAGTTCTAGGGTGCACTGTTCAACTAACCAGATGTAAAAGAGAAAATGTGAAAGGGTTGAAAGTAGTAGTAAATTCCCATTGAGACAACAGAGAATGAGGTTGCTTGCTAAAGGCTTTTTGATGTTTCAGAAGAAAAAATTACACCACAGTAAGGAATAAATGAGAAATAATAATGATGGTAACATACATCTCCCATTTCTTCATTTTGTTCTTTAGCTGTCCACTAAGGCAGTAGTGTTGGAAGACAGAATATGAATGAATCTGAACAAGTCAATAGTAAGTGAGAATTTCAAGCTAGTGTAATTCAGCCCCCAAGGCAGGGCTCCTCTACCATTTATTCTTGTTGTCTTCAAGGCTCCTTATGTAAATATTTGGCATTTTGGCAGGGTGCTTTCTCTTTGTTATTGAAGTGAAACATTTGCTGCAAGCATACTGAATGAAGTCTGCTTCGTAATTATTTGCAGTAACAACTCAGCAATGGAGAGTTACGGTTGTAAGACTGCCAATTCTGTATTAATGTGGTCTTCTTTTCTCCCTCTCCCGGCTGCAGCAAGCACGTGGTTGGTGTAGGAAGTCTGCAAAACAGAACAACCAACCATATCCATCTGTGTCAACAGATTCCCGCTTCACCACTCTGCCAGCCTTTCTTCCTCAGAGCCACCAATCTGTCCCTGAAGAACCAAAAGAAATGGACCAGAACAAGGTACACCATGCAAATGGCCTTGGTCATCATCTTGGTTTCTCCCAGCAGGACTTGAGACACAATGAACAAGGAGACTTTACACGCAGATCCAGCAGTGCCTCCAGCATTTCATGGTCATTTAAACGAAGCAAGTCTATGTTCTGCTTGCCCACAGTGAACTCCTCCTCAGCCTCAGAGACTTTTCATTTCAGTGAACCATTTCAGTTTTTAAATATTGGGTCACCTGCAACCAGGTTAAAAACATGGAGATGCAGCCCCAGGCTTAACATTGATGACTTGGAGGGTGCCCAGGAGACTGACGTAGACACAGGGATGAAGCTGTCCTTCTCAGACCTGTCTGTAGTCTCTGCATACTCTGCCCTTAATGGATTTTGCAATGACTTGAAAGCCTCTCTTCCCCTACAGAAGCAAGCTATCAGTAAGACTAAACAGGCAGCCACCAGAGGAAGGCCTGTATCAACTGTGTGCAATACCTTTGAGTCAGTTGACGGTTCAATGCCTTCTCTCTCTGAATGGTCGTCCAGCTCATTCACATCAGCATCTCTTTCCAAGCAGCCCAAACAGTCCTTGAGAGCAGCTCCTTGTTCTCTGGATGATCGTGGTAGTGTTTGCCCAGCTTCATCAGCTAATGAAGAAGAATTTTACATCTGAGGTTTCTCTATCTTACAACTTCCATGGCAAGCATGTTCTACTTGTGAATGACAGCAATGGACCCACCTTGATCTTGCAGAAGGTTCCTTATTGATGAGGTAATGTAACAGAGTATACTGAATATTTGAAGAAAGCATTCAGATCCCTCAGAGATGGGCGTCCCCAAACTATGTACGGGAGAGCAGTCTGAGTTTTCATCCTGTACATTTGTGCTGGAGGGGATGATCAGAGGCTTGTCCATGGCGGTACAAGGTGGATGGTTTCTATGACTGACCCTTGGACTGGTAGTGAAAGAAATGCCAGAAGAGGCACATAATAAGCGAGTTTTCTTTGGCAGAAACTGAAGAGTACTTTGTGACACCAAACTGCTTTATCTTTTCTGAGAAATTCCCTTAACTCAGGAAAGGTGGTAGGAGAAAGGGGTCTTCATTCCCTTTCACAAGTTCCAAAGGCAGCTCTAAGCACAGCAGGTCCCAGTAACGTGTCTCCAGTAGAGCCAGGCAAGATGTTTCCTGTGAGGACACACATAGTTCCTTCTAACTTCTGAGTTGGCAGTGCTGAGTTGGGAAGAAGCTTCACTCCTTCCCCAGGGAAGAGGAAACTCTGCTGTATTTGTCACTTTGACAGTCCAAGATGTGGAAAGTGCCAAAAGGGAAACCTTACAGAACATTTTCAACCCATCCCCTCAAAAAGCACATCCTTTCCAGTTGGAAGGGTGCCATCTGGGCTGTTGTCTTATGTAGAAAGTGATAAACCCAAGTAAACCATGTTTTCTACTTCTAACTCAGGCAATACCGAGCTTACCATTTTGGAATACAAAACAAGTAAGATAACCCAGCATTTTTATATATTGCTACACCACTAGTCCCAAATACATGGCAGCTCCCAAATTTTTAAGAAGTCGTTATTTTTCTGTTAAAAATAATTAAAGCAGAAACTTATTTTTCATATTTCCAGTGCAAGCATACCTGTTTCTGAGTAAAATGCATTTCTTCTCAAATACCTCTCTCCAAAGGGAGAAAAAGTCAGATTTTACTGGCTTTTCAAGTGATGTTTTTAAAATACACGCTCTTTATAATCTGATTTGCTCCAATTGATTTGGTATTTAAAAAAAAAAAAAGTAAGTAAAAAACTGTTAATATGACAGCTAAGTCCCTTCACCTGGATTTAAGTTGTATATGTAGAGATTGCATCACGCGTGTTCTAAGAAGTTACATTTTTGGCAGAGAAGTGTTGCTGATTTCAGCTCTGGTCTAGCCAGTGAGAAAAAGACCACGTTAAAATGTGTGTGTATAATACTGTATGTAACCTATATACAGCCACAGATGCTGAAGACCAACCATGATGGTATTGTGGTAGAATAAAAATGTATTTGTGGAGAAAAATGTTTGCTATATTACCAGGTAGTTTTACTCAGAAGAATTGCTGCTTTGAAGGAAAAAAAAAAATGCACACCCATACTCTAAATAATATTTACAAAAAGTGGAACGGCTCCCCTGGCCCATTAAAGCATAGTTTGTAGAAACAATTCTGGAAGAAAGCCTGGGAGAAATTGAGTCCAGGTTTATAGGGGAGGAGGGGGGATTCCATTAAAGCTGCACCCCCACTCTGGAAGAGGCCAGAGGGATAGTCAAGAGCTAGGATGCTGCTCCTCAAGGCTTTTTCATTTTGCTGTCATTTTCTCCACAAGGGGAAAGAGGCATCAGGCTGAACTCAAAGTCTCCTCTTTATGAGATGCTACCATAGCATATACCAGAGGTAGACCTTGTCTTTTGTGCTAAACACAATGTATAAATAGGAAAATCTATTCAAGCTCTAAGAGCACAGGAGATTAGCAGCCTCCTCTTGCCCTCCAAACTGTTTAGGCTTACTGCAGTTTTGGGTAAACTGTTCTCTTAGGAAATGTCTGGGGCCAGAAATAGCACTAACGAAGGGTTTGTCATGGTGTGCGTGTGTTTACCTGCTCTATACTCCTTCAGAGTCCACGCAGTCTTTCCTCTGATTTTCGTGGCCTTTGGATCAAACCCTCTCTGAGCACAGCAGACCTGATTTATCCAAAGTTGTGCTCCATGTTATTGTTTGTACCCTGTCAAAATACTTGTAAAACACTGTGAGGTCAGACCAGCAGTTTTTTCCATCATCTTGCAATTCACCACACGAGCAGCAATGTCTGGAACAGTCAGGCTCCACAGGTTTAAATTTGTGATTCCTTATTTTCTATCGTATTCATGGTAGTAGAAAAACAAATGATGAAATAGCATTGTATATTCATGTGAGAGCCATTTTATCAACACTAGCCACTTCAAGATAAGACAACCAACAGGATGAATTTGGTTCAAATCTGTTAAAAATTTTAGTATTCATTATTTGGAACAGGGGAAAAAACAAAGAAGGCCCTTTCACAATATTTTAATAATGTAGATAGCAATCGATCTGAACATGAAATCGAAAACTGGTTTGAGCTGATGTGTCTGTCTGATCCTGGAATCATGCCAACACCGTGTCTCCTGACAAAAGTTGTTTGGGGCTTTTAAGGAAGAGGAGGCTTTGAAACATCTTTCTGCCTCTGCAAGAAGGAGTTCAGCACATCTGGGGGCCGTCTCCGGACGCGGCAGGAAGCAGTGGTGCTGGATGGAGGTCTGCAAACAAGCACAGGATGACTCAAGTGTCAACCGTGAGGCTCACGTGCGGCATTAACCGGCAGCTACGCAAACATCTCAGCTCCAGATTTTGCCACGTTAATCCTAGTAATGGGAAGAAAGCCAAACGAGCTTCCACGGACTCTGAGTTTATGCTGTCTCCACTGGTTCCGTCTCCAAGTATTTCTATGCTGTTCTGTTTACTGATAGTTAGCTAGAAATGAAAGTTGTAATTGTTTACATTTGTGGTGCTTGTAACCAAATTTTGGAATAACTCAGCGTCCTACTGTCAGGAAAAACAGAGATGATAGTGTACAGAAAGCTTTTTGTCTGTAATAAAGAAAGCCAGAGTTTGAAGAGTGTTTCACTGATGGTTGGCTTCCTTAATTCTCTTCCCATTATTTAAGAAGGGGCTGATCTCTTCAGAGAGTTGAATGTGCACAGGTCTCATGGCATTTACTTATGCATTGTATTGCTTTGGTTAAATTATGAACAGTGTCGTTTGAGAACTGCAGGTTTCCCCTGAACTTTCTCTCTTTCTCACCCTGAAATGCGTTGCTTCTGTGAAATAAAATAGAGATGAAAAATCAGTTGTGCTTAACCTTCTGCGTGCTCATTTGTGAAGTATTGTAGACTCGCTGACTATTTTAACTAGGCTTCAAAATGAATGCAGTGACACAGGCTCTCCAGCTCTTGGCAGTGCGTGTCGGTGGGATAATTACAAAATAAACATAGCAAAAATATTTTTTATGTTGGACTCAGCTTTGCCTCTGCAGACCAGATCTTTTGTTTTTCACTGTGTTATTGTAAATTATTTGCTCCAGTAAAGCTGAATGATAAAATAGGAGCTGTGACACATATTGATAATCCTGCATGCTTAAATCCCATCTTGGTTTGTTTCATGTACGTTGGTCTTCATAATACTGTGTCTCTCTTGTTTCCATCAGTGTGTGGTGTTATCTGTTCCACATTTCTTTATTCCCCTCATGGGATGAGTGCATGTCAACATTACATTGTATATGCAAAGCAATGTAGATTTGGCTTTGTTTACTTTTTATGGGTTTATGGTTTAACATTGTGGGTTTAAAATATATTTATATGGCAGTTTTAGAATCATAGAAACATCAGGAGTTGGAAGAGGCCTCTGGAGGTTGTCTAGTCCAAAGCGTCTGCTGAAAGGAGGCACAGAGCTGCTCAAACCTCAAAGCTTTGAAATTAAATCAGGTTGTTCTGGACCCTGTCTGATCAGGTTTGAAAATATCCAAAGGTAGCATTTTCACAGTGTCTCTGTGCTTAACCACTGTCATGGTGAAGAATCACATCCTAGTCTGGAGTCAGAATTTCCCGTGTTCAAACTTGTGATCTTTCCCTCTTGTTTTGCTGTGTACCTCTGAGAAACTCTGGCTCTGTCTTCTCTATAATCCCCCTTTAGGTGGTGGAAGGCTGCCATTAGTCCCACAGCTTCTCCTTGCACATCATATACTCCAGCTCCCACACAATCTCAATGGCTCCAGCCCCTCTGAACTCTCTCCATTTTGTCAATATCTCTTTCATACTGGGGAGCCCAAAACTGTATGCAGTGCTCTGGATGTGGTTTAAAGGGTGCTGAGTTATTTCTATCAACCTGATGGTAACTCATCAAGTTGAGGATGCCCCATCCCTGGAAGTGTTCAAGACCAGGGTGGATGGGGCTTTGAGCAACCTGCTCTAGTGGGAGGTGTCTCTGTCCGTAGCAGGGTGGTTGGAACAAGATGATCTTTAAGGACCCTTCCAACCCGAAGCATTCTATGAGCTCCCTTGCTTATACCACTCAGTATGTTGCTGTCCTTATCACTGCAAGGGTGCATTGTTTACTCATGTCCAACTTGTTCTTCACTGGGACCCCAAGATCCTCTTCTACAGAGCTGCCAGTAGGTGCCCAACTGTGATGTGGTATTTGTCTTTGTTGAAGTTTGTGAGGTTCTTGTTGGCACCTTCCTCCATCTAGTGAAGGTCTCTGTGAATGGCAAGCCTGCTCTTTGGTATATCTGTCACTCCCTGCATTTGGAGTCATCTGCAAACTTGCTGAGGGTGCATTTCATCCCCTTATGAAAGACATAGACAAAAGCATTGAACAGCACAGGCCCCAGTGTTTACCCCAGAAGAATGCCACTTGCAGCTGGCTGCCAGTTAGACTTTAAACTAGGGGTACTGTTGTCCAGTAGCCTTCAAGCCTGATAGTCCAGTCAGTTATTCACCCACATTGTAGTCCACCTGTCAAGTCCATATTTCCTTGATTAAGCTGCAAGGATACTATGGGAGACTATACTGAAAGCCTTGCTGAAGTCAAGCAAAAAGACACCCACTGTTCTCTCTCCACAGACCAAGGGAGTCAAAGATGGCAATCAGCTTAGTCATGCATGATTTACTGTTGGTAAGTACATTCTGGCTGTTCTAAATTACCTTCTTGTCCACCTTGTGCCTAGAAATGGGTTTGAGGAGGCTTTCTTGATAATCTTCCAAGGGTCTGAGGTCAGACTGATCAGCCTGTAGTTCCCCAGGTTGTCCTTTTTGGACTTCTTGGAGTATGACCTTTTCTTTCCTCCAGCCATCTGTAACCTCACCAATCACCACAACCTTTCAAAACTGATAGAAAGCAATCTCACAATAACATTTGCCAGTTCCTTCAGCGCTGCCAGATACAGCCAATCCAGCCCCATGGACCTTTGTATGTCCAGCTTATTGCACCCCTGACTCAATCCTCCTCTAGTGTGATTGTGATTAGTACTTCTATCCTCCAAACTTTGCTACATGCAGACACCTGTCAGGCCTGACATCAAGCAGACCTTGCAAGTGAAGATCTTTTGACTGAAGATGGAGGTTTTCCCAGTCAGCAGATTTTTCCTTTACTGAAAATGGGAACTGCTCTAGTCTGTTCTGAACCAGTTTCCAATTGCTCAGAGAAGACTTTATCTTTCTCCATTTCTTGATCGAGTGAGTTGTGGGAGAGGCCCACAACAATATCCCTTTTGTTAGCTACTCCTGACCTGTGAGCCTTTGACCATCTCATCCTCTGTTCCCTCACAAATGTAAATGCATTCATGCCACTCAGTTACCCAGAGCACAAACCCCATCACCATCTGCCACCCTTTCCTTAAAAAACACGTATCCAGCCGCAGCAGCTCTAGTTATGTATCATCTGCCCCATTACACCTCTAATCATCTAGTTTAACATCCTGAGAGTGTTGAGGTCTTTCAGGAGGGATTTTCAGGTTCATCAGCCTGAGCAGCAGAATGGGACTACCCTGGTCTTGGTAAGACAATCCCATCTCACAAAGGGCTTTAGAAGCGGAGTAAAACCGTGGATGCATTAACTATTGAAGAGAACGCATTGGTGTTTTCAGTGACTGATATCACCAAGGAGATGAGCACTTTTGATCCTGTACAGAAGCTTTTTGATACCTGCAGTTTCATGCCCAGGTAGCCAACGCTGCAGTGGCCTAGCTTGGACACCTGAGCTGTCTTTATAAGAACATATCAAGAGGCAGTACAAATGATTGTGTGGCTCGGAAGGTCTGAGGTGCCATAGGTAGCAGTTTTGTAAATGGTTTTCCTCTCTTGAATTTGTCCAGTTGCTTTCTGAGCCCATTTATCATTTGCAGCATCTTGTGGCAGGGAGTTCCACTGCTACATGTGGAACTACTACATGTTGTATAGGAAGGGTTATCTCCCTAACCTGCCACCTGCTAACTCCATTTGACACTCCCTAGGTTTGCTCTAGGGAGAGACAGTCAATAACCATTTCTTGCTCACTATTTTCAGACACTCATGATTTTATAGATTTCTATAAAACCTCCTTCTGTTTTGTTTTCTTCTTTCAAGCTTAGAAGTCCTAACCTAGTTAGTTATTCCTCATAGCAAAGCCATTCCATGCTTTTGTTCATCCTTGTTACCCTTTTGCAATTTTTTCTGCTCTGCTATGTGCTTTTTGACCTAGGAGGTCCATAACCACACATAGTTTTGGAACTGTAGATGCACTGTGGATTTACAAAATGGCTTGAAGGTGTTTTCCATTTTATTCTCTGTTCCTTTCCCAATAATGTGACCTGCTGCTTTGTCTGCAGCTGAGATCTTTATATAGCTCCAAGATCCAATTCCCACGCAGTAAAAGTCAGTTCAGAGCCTACCATCATCTATGTAAAATTAGATATTTTTTTTTATGCAATTAATTTTAGAATTAGCTACATTGAATTTCATCTACCTTTTTATTGCCCCATTGATGTGTATTGTGAAACCCTTCTGTAACTTCTCCAGTTGTCCAGCATCTTCACTATCTTGGATGCTTAGTTACCACATAACCACAACAAACTCCCATCTCACGAAGCTTCCATTTTTCCCGGTTTAAGTCATGCTGAACAATACAAGCTTGAGTACAAATCCCTGCATGACTCCACTGCCAACCTCCTTCCACTGTCAGAACTGGCTATTTATTTCTACCTTCTGTTTCCTGCCTTTTAATCAGTCCTTTATTCACATAACCTTACCTCTTAAACTATCACAGCATGATTTCTTTAAGAGGCTTTGATGAAGGACTTTGGAAAACTGTTCTTAGCTGTACACTTATTTGTTGATGCCTTCTGAAGCCTCTAATAGATTTATGAGGTGTGATTTCCCTTTATAAAACCATGTTGACTCTTCCCCAAAGTAACTCGAAATTATTTCTGTCCAGATAATGAATTCTTTTCCATCTGAGTCTGAGTGTCATTTGAATACAGAGTGATCCTCCCTGTGGCATCCTTTCCCAGCTTCCAGGACTCAGCAGAGTGTAAATTGCTAAATTTACACAGAATCCAGACTTCCTGAGCCAAAAACTCTGCTCAGATCGCTGTGTGACCAACTGCTACATTGTGCTACCAATGGATTTATCCTCCTTCAATTTGTCAGATTTACTGCTGAATCTCTTTTAATTCCTCGGGTTGCCACTGCAGTTCATGGCAGTGAACGGCACTGAATTCATGCCCTGCACGGAAGGATAGTCACCTTTATTTGCAGCCTTCACCCAGATTAATTTCACCGAGCGCTTCCTGTTCCAGGAGGAATCGATGCAGCGTGCTGGGCAATGTTTACTTCAGTACCTGGGAAGGATCCTGTCACCCTGAGCCCAGGAACGGCTGGGAGATAACTGGGAGGAAATATCCTGGACATGTGCGTGTGGGGGAGGAATACAATTACTTGATGTGGAAAGCCCTGCAAGGCCTTATAAATCCTGTGATGGGAATTGTCTACAACAGCAAATGGAAGAGGGACAAGGAGAAGGTTCAAACGCTAGATCATTTGGTTGCTTGTTGACTCTGTTTTGAACCTTCTCAAGCAGCGTTCTCCAAGACACTACCCGGTCACCTTCACCCTAAGGACTGTTCCCACTGTGGAAGAGGCTGCAGGAAGCCCAGACTCTTCTGCCTCCAACACTGTCCCATCAGACTTTGCATCTCCCTGGGCTCTTACATGCCCTTGGGCATCCCACCAGGCATGAAATGCAGCCCCTTGGGGTCATGCTGTAAAAACATCTCTCAGCTGCACTGCCACTGAGTCCTCACTTTATTTTGGATTACAGCCTCCCCTCCGAAATGGGATAATTGTGCCCTAGAGCCATAAGGATCCCGCAGCAGTCCAGGAGGGAAGCCAAGCCAGCTGCCCTGTGGTATGCCTGTGACCAGTGGGACAGCTCTGGAGGGTCTGGACACGAGTCAAACAGTGCTGGGATGGCCTTGGAACTGGAGATCAGTATTCAACTCACTTTTATTTAGCGATTTACAGATAGAGTGTTGCTTCAATGTGGCCACAGAAAGGGCATCTGGAGTCTGAGGCAGCTTCTCAACTGAGCAGGCACACCCTGGCTCTGCTTTGACTCGGCCTTTTGTGTATAGGCACGGTTCACTTTAGAATCAGTTGTCCTTTTTAATCACTCTTCTCCTGGATATGAGGCATTAAATGCACAATAGCGTGGTAGGTGTAAGGTATCTGCCCATCGTAAGTAAAAACTGCTGGCCATTAGAACGTAATGAAACAGAAATGGAGAAAGATTTGGCGAGAGCTGACCAGTCATTAAGAGAAATACCCCTTGACACCGCCGTGACTGCAGAATACCTGTATTTTGTGACAGGATCACGGCAATGCAGTATGCTATATTTGTGTGTGTGTGTGTGTGTGTGTACCTCGCTGGGAAGCCACCAGCCTGCAAAAGTTGCTAGTGCCATCTCGTGGCTTTCATGCACAGGAGTGTCAGCACAAGGAGCTGCCAGCCCAAGGAGTGACACCCACAGAGCACGCAGTGGGGGACACTGGCAGGGTCCCCTCTGCACTCCACAGGGGTGCCCGGTATGTCCTGAGATATGGCCCCGTCCCCAGGGTCTGCCGGGCACTTTGCACCACACATCCCTGAAGAGCACGAGGTGAATGCGGTGGCATTCACTTCACAGCGTGGTAGAAAGCAAGCCTTGCTCCAGCCATCTCTGCCAACGAGACCTGCCTGCCCTCGCACCCTCTGTACCCTGCGTTTCAGCATTAGCTGCTGACAGTGCCTGTGCTGGGCTTCCACCCCACTGCTCTGCCCCACTGCCCTCCCCTCCACCACAAAGCTGGGGAGCGGAATAACCCGAGGAGGAACTTCTTTACCTAGAGGGTGGCAGAGCACTGGAACAGGCTGCCCAGAGAGGTGGTGGAGTCTCCTTCTCTGAAGACATTCAAAACCCGCCTGGACATGTTCCTGTGCAACCTGCTCTGGCTGGACCTGCTTGGGCAGGGCGTTGGACTGGATGATCTCCAGAGGTCCCTTCCAACCCCATATCATTCTGTGATTCTGTGAACCCAACAGTTTGGTGACCTGAACAGCTCTGCCGTGTCATTTTGCTGCACTGGAGCCATGGGTAAGGAAGCAGCTACATCCCATGGGGCCACCACGCAGGGCTGTGCTCGGGATGGAGCTGAGCATCTGCTGTGAACAAGCCCTTGAGCACAATGTGGTAAGCTGGCTGGCTGTCACAAATTCCACTATTTACTTTGATGAAAATTTTAGCCCTCCTGGTACGGAGATAATCTGCTAAGTATGACCCAACTCCTGCCAAGACAATGCTCCTTGTGAGGTTAGCAGTGCCACCAGAGCGCTCCTGCTCCTTAGGTGCAATGAACTCGGTGACAGGGCCTCCCAGAACAGATACAGTTTAAGAAAGCAACACATAAGACCAATTTTATTTATTCCTCCTACCTTGGTGAATTAACAGCCATCTTTTTGCAGTTCACATGTGCTATTGCATGGAGAGATTATTTTTTATTTTTTTTTAATTGGGCTGTGCTTAGGAGCAGGTATTTTTTTTCACATGGTTTGCCATGACATGGCTATGAGTCTCACTTTTTCCTACTTTGTTTGGGTTTTTTTGGTCACAAGAAAGCAAAGCTTTAATTAATTACTCTGTGGCTCTACTCATGGATTTTGACTAGTTGCCAGTGTTCCCTTGTTGTGTCACATAAAGCCACAGAAACGCAGCCTCTGCCCTTAAGTTTCTCTCCCCAGCTTTCTTTCAAGAGCTGATGGGTCTGTGGTTTTCCCACAGGAGGGAGGGAGGATGCTCGCTCCCACCCTGCCACGTGTGTAAAGACTGTGCAGAAATTTTGAAGAAAGGAATTTCGGAGCTGCCTATGGCAGCAATCGGAACAACGACTGCTGGGGCTGCTACTGCCACCCATCTGGGTAGAAGATGGGGAGGCGAGAGCTGGCAGCGAGGTCAGGGGAGTGCTGGGACAAGGCAAAGGGCAGGAGAGGAGCAGAAAGATAGGGGGCAGCTGTGACCTTCCTCCCTTTTTCTAGCCCCAGATGGTTCACCAGCTCCAGGCACATGGGGCCATGAAAAACCCTGCTCTTCAAGGCATTGGGTGAGGTAGGGGGATGGTGCAGGGGAACCACCAGCCCCAGGAGCTAAGGACACTGAAGCTGTCAGGTTGCCAACAGCGCCTGAATGCACAGAGTGTTTTCCAAGTTTCCAGGACAACCTTTGCTCTGAGCAGACTGGCTGGTTGGCTGTTTCAACCCCTTCCTTTGCAGATCAATTCCCTTGGATTCACGCTGCCTGTCCTCACAAACACTCGTTTTCCACAGTCTTCCCCTTCCTTCCCTTAACCTTCCCTTTTCTTTCTCTTCCCATCCAGCTCATCCCTCTCCTTTGCAAAACCCCAGGCCCATAAAAATCCCACTCAGTACAGCACTAACCCCTCCTTGGCTAACACGAGCCTGGAGGTGCTCCCACTCTGCCCGCTCTCCCGGTTCCCCGACACATCCCCTATCTCATCTCTTCAGACACGACCCAAATCTGGGGCTGCATCTGCAGCTCTGTGTCCAGAACAAAGCAGGACAGGACCCAGACTCTTTTCCTCCTGCCCACTCCTCTCCTTAGCCTCTCCTTACTAAACCAATGGGATTTGGTGCTTACCTTATCTCTGGCCCATTGCAGGGTAGAAAACTCTGCTTTCAGCATCACTGGGAATTGTTCAGTGACACCACAAGGATGCAGCTGAAGGTGTGCACTGCTCTTCTCTGTGCATGGAGGCTCATTGTCTGTTAGACTTACCAGGTCACCAGAATCTTTTCTGATGCTGCAATTTTCAGTAGAAGGTCCAAAGAAAACCTAGCTGCTCTCTGGAATGACAGCTAGCTTGCAGCTTGACATCAATGAAGAGCATAGCAAGATGGAACAGATTTTTGCCCCAGGCCTTCTCTGCTGATGTGTTAAGCTTGGCAGCATCATTTGGAGAAGAAGTGAATTAATCTTATTGGAGCTCTGTACAAGAGAGACTAGGGGAAGAAAAGTGGGGGGGTGGGAGGAAAGGATGTGTGAATCTATGTTGATTATTTTGAAGCCATAAACAAGTGGCATCAGGAAAGAATTTGACAACCATATGGACTTTCAGAAGTGTGAAATCTTCTGAAAATGATATGCCATCATGTAAAGACTGGCATGAAAAAAAAAGAAGACTTGAGATATGGATGGATGAGAAGTACAGACAGGGGGACCGCAATCTGTGATACAGGAGTTAAGTTTCTGGGTACATGAAAAGAATGCTATATGCAAAAAAGTATATAAATGAAATTAAATTACGTAATAGAATTCTCCCAAAGGGGATAGTAATAACAGTCAGTCCTGTTTCTTATTGCTGGTTCTTAGAATCTTAGATCTTTGGGGCACTGCAGTCTCAGGGATTGAGCAACAACTTTTCCATGAAAATAATAATTGTTTTCCTGGAAAGCTACACTGAAGATGCCACATGCAATCTGGATTTTGTACGGCACAAAAACTACAAGCACAAGAGCACAGGTCCTGCTGATGGGCATTTCACTGAGTTCAGGGACTAACGTGACAGTGCTAGGTTTCTCCCCTGATGTTCACCAACGGGACACTTCTTATCCCAGAGCTTGGGAGGTGCTGGCACTGCCCCTGAGACCCCTGAGAGGCAAGCAGGATGATAAGAAAGTCGATTTGCAATTTTTGTAACTTCAGCATAGCACATGCTATGTGTGCATATGGCAGGGACATCTTCCTGGGCCACAGGGCCTGACAGATGAAGGTCCATGATAAGAAGTCACTCACACACCAGGAAAGGAGTTAAGTGCTGCTCTGCTGTCCTGCGGAAATGGGGGCCATTGGCAGGGGCAACTCATGACACCTGGATAAAGGCCACCACACTGCTAGGAGGAGAGAAGCTTGAGAAGTCTGGACTCTGGGAGACTAAGTTTGAATATTGGCACTCTGAGCTTCTTCACAACCTGTGTGTTTGATGCCTTTCATCTTCAGGTTATCACAGTGCACAATACTGTGCAACACAAATTGAGAGAATGGGAAAACTGGATGAAAGGTGAAAAACTGAAAGTGGAAAACAAACCAGCTGTGCCATCCTAAAGAAGCAGGAACGAAAGTGGGCTGAATCCTCAGAGGAGAAATGAGAAAGCACAGATCAGGGCAAAAGCTAGCTTTCACGAAACAATAGAGATGTATGATGGAATGAAATGGACGATGTACATGAGATGCATCTGTTGGCATAGCTTGGACATTGGACCTGATACATTTGCAGAACTTTGGCTATGAATTTACTGTGGTTTGGAAAGAAGAAAATGAAGTTACCCAAGCATACTGTAATGCAGGTTACTGCAGCGCACCAAAGCACTGGGGTCTCAACCCAAAGAAATGCAAAGATGACCAACATAGGCGACCCCAGAATCAACTGAAAGATCCTAGCTGATCTCTCAAGGAAGCACCTGTGTGGTTTTGGAAGCCCTGTAAAATGTGTGAAGACTGACAATGGCTTCTTACCTGAACAGCAGTGGCTGCACCTTCTCCATTGGTGACAGGAGCCACAGGGAAAGCAAGATGCCCCTCTGTGATGTGGTGTATAACCAGACACTCATATGGCAACTCCAGGGTGCAGATCTCTAAGAAACAGTTAAAAATTTCTTATGTGGTTGGTTCATTACCGCAACCTGCAAAGGGCTTGTGTGCCCAGCAGCTTCTCTTGGCTATATCCATGAACAGGTATCCTGCCTTCCTACGGACTTCACTGGTCTTACACAAAGTGGAAAGTTCCAGCAGGAGGACTTCACAACAGCTTGCTTCAGTTGCCCAGGGAAGGTGGTGGGAGGCGGGGAAGGAGGAGCTCCTGGGAGATTCAGGCTTTTTGACTGCACAGCAGATCAGACAGGGGAGGATGTGCATGTGTGCCCCTCATAGCTCAGCGATGGGGTCCCATCATGGAGGTATTACAGGAAAACTAATTTGGAAGCAGCTGAAGGGAGCTGAGTGGGATCCCACCCCTGTTCTGCCATTGCAAAGGGTCAGTGTTGAGGAAACAACATGAGTCATGCTGAGCACTGAGAGAGCAGCTGGGACGTGGTGGGAATGGACAGGTTCCACGCTGAGCACCAGTAACAAAGTTTCTTCGCTTTTTTTTTGTCCTTCAAGCCAGTAATGCTCAAAGGCATTTTGTGCTTTTCTCCAGTGCGGTTTGTATCTCAGCAGGGTTCCTGCTACAGAATCGCCTACTTCTGTTTTGCTTTGCACCCAGAATGAAGAAAGCACAGAATCTGGGACATACACCCTCTGATATTTTCAGTAGCTCTTTCCATTCTGCAATATTCCCATTAGACCCCAGTGTCTTTAAGAAGTCAGTACACACACAGAAAGGTTCACACATACCTTATTTTTTTCCATACATCTTCTATGTACACCCTTTCTCTCTCCCCTTGCCTTTCATCAGGCCACCAAAGCACCCAACAGTCTTTTGTTGTTTGGTGACATTAGCACAGCCATCAGTAAATTTAGTGTTCCACGGTCTCCTTCCACCACCAAAGATGGTACTTGAAGTTAGTCCTAAGACGCACCAGGAAGAAAGTGTCACAGATGAGAATGTGACAAACTGTATAGAGAAACATAAGGCTCTTTTGCTATTTAAGAAGGAAACTCCTGAGAGTACTTTAAGATGCCATGATCTGTATTTTCAGACTGTTGAGTGACAGGCCTAAAGAAAAGTGAGTCAAGATCCTCCTTATTTCTTTATTTAATGAGGTACGGGGTTTAGCTGAGAAATTTAATGATTGACTGATAAGTATTTGGAATCCTTGAGGGTCATAAAGATCAAGGCAAATGGATCAATCCAAAATAATTAATTTTGACACTGTGACCACTGCTAGCTGTTTCATTTTTCCCCTAAACAAACTATGAATATGTTTTCTCTTGAAATGCTGAAGTAAAAGATGAGTCATGTTTTCCAAGGAACTGCAATATTAAACATCCCCATATTTGACAAGAGCAGTTACAAACCAATGTAGTTGTTCTATCTGTAAAAGAAATAAAACATTGAAAAAACAACAATTTCTTAATTTCATGATTCATTCATTCATCAGCTGGTCCTTTGACACTTTTTCTTAATTAATAGAATTGCTATGAGACAAAGCAGCAACAGAAACACATTAAGCAAGGAGAAAAAAATCCATTCAGAAATAAATGTTTTACATTTAATTACAACAGTCATGCAGTGAGCATATGTGTTATGCCACCTCTCAAGCAAAATCAGCGCATCATTGTGTCCTTGAAGAAGTGACCTTCAGAAAGAGCAATTAGCTTTTTAACACTTTTTCTTTTCTATTACTAGTAATGTCTCTGATGAAACGAGATAGTTTAACAGTTTAATTTTGTCTTCTTCCAGAACACAGATTTGCCATTTTCAAACATACAACCTCAGGGGCTGGGAATACAGCACTGCTGAGGGTCCTAGCTTGAAAGATATCCCAGGACAAGAGTGCACAGACAACGACTCCAGACGTAGCACCAGGAGCCATCCTGTAGTGAATGGCACATGCCTTCTGCGTGGCTTCACGCAAGATCTCAACCACATGGTGCCCCTGTCTTCCCAAAATAAAACTGAGAATAACATTGTGTTACCAAACCTAGGTGTAATGTAGTGCTGCTTATTAAAGAGAAACCTAAGCAAAAGAATATTATTTTGTTAGATGCCTATTCCAGCAGACTTCAGTTTAAAGAAGGTGGCAGTGGATGTTTTCTATAAGAGCTGGGCCTGCATTAGAGCCCTGAAATCTCAGCCTGGAGCCAGCTCTCTTCTTCTGCCAGACTCCAGCTGTGTCAGAAAGAGCTCATGGCTGGATATGAAGCAGGCTGTACCCTGATACGAGAGAGAGCAGCTTCCCAAAATTACTGCCAGTCAGGGGATTATTTTAACTCTCTTGATCTCTAGAATGGCTATGGCTCAGAGAGGAATGCTTCAGAGTTGAGAGGAAAAAAACAGAACAAGCACAGAAAGCAAACAAACCACACTGGAAACCAGCACTTGTTCATGTGAGTTCGTGCTCGCCCACTTCTGTGGCCTGAGCCAGCTTTCGGTTCTCCCGTTTGGAGCAGCCTAAGCAAAGGTAAAGCCCAAACAGTGAATCACACTGTGCTCAGAGGTCTGAAGGTGGCCCAGTCACTGTGATATCTGAAAAAAAATCCGTGTAGCTCCATGGTGAATTTGCCTGACGTTACCAGATCCCAATGCCATTGTGAATGTATTTATTGATCCACCTTTGGGTCTCTTCCCCCTGCTCTTATCCTCACTGCTGTAAACTAACCTTGCACTTTCTCCAGCAGGATTTTTTGTCCCTGTGCATGGCTGTCCCTTCAGGTGTCCTCAGCTGTTGCTCACAGCAGCCGGTAAGGACGGGATGAGCCCATTGCCTGGACTGCTAGGTAGGAATAATTGATGTAGCAGTTCCTCTACAGAAGTAGCAAGCCAAAGCCTTTGCCTTTCCTGGTGCAGGACACTGTGGGCTGTGATTGATCCCACATCAGGAGGGAGGGGAGAGGAGGAGTCTGGTCTGGAGGGGAGAGGAGGAGTCTGGTCTGTTTGGGGCTTTTAGATTGCGCCCGAACACCTGGACCACAGCAGTCTGAGAGCTTTGTTTTGCTGTGGTCTCTGTGCTTCCCACAGGTCTCCATCACACCTCCTCCTCACATAGCATGAGGAGACACATCCCTCTCCTCTTGGACACTCTTGCTGCCTGCAGCAGTGCAAAGGCTCTCACAGCTGCTTCTCCCCACCACCAGCGTAAGACTCTTCTCATACCCGCCTTGCTCGCTTTGCTGCATGTTGGTTTTGCTTTATGGGCCACCGTGTGGCTGGGGAAGACCTTTGGCATTCTGCTTTCCATGTGGTATGAGGAGGGCAGAGCTCAGCTGCTCGGTGAGGGAAGGTGGGAGCCACGGTGGGCAGTGTGCAAGTAGAGACACACACACACACACTCACTCCCACCTTCCCAAGGCTCCATCAGACATGGTGCTTGTACACAGAGAAGAAAAAGAGAGAGAGCTCGTATGCACAAAGCCGTGTTCCTTTCCTGCTGAAAAAGGAGGAACTGATCTCTCCATATTTTCGCGCTTTTTCACTTTCTGCCCTGTTGCGGTGAGGCACTGACAAATGCTACCCGTAGAAAGGAAACCTTGGTAGAAAGCCGTTAGGAAGAGGCCTTCTGGTTGGTGCTTTCCCCTTTCGTTACACCTCCAGCTTCGTACGGCGGTCTCCCCGCTCGCTGTTTAAAGCTGTATCTGCCTGTAACTCGCCCACGACACGGAGCACTGGACCTCCCTCTGCGAAGCACATGCACCGGCAGATAATCCAGATCAGTTTGCCTCTGTGTACCTGGCAGCACGCTACTGTGCAGCGACCGAATATCAGAAGAGTTTGTGGTTAATTAGGATCAGATTAATCCCTGCTGACTGCCTGTCTCTGTGTAAAAAGGGCACTAGAGGTTAGAAAGTATTAAGTGCCTTAAACGTCTACTTGCATAATGTAAAAACCTACTGAACATCCAGACTTTGTGCTTGAAAGTATTGATGTGAAATTATTTACCCCTAGAGGCATTTAAACATGCATCTTATCCTATCAAAGCAAGAAAATCCATTAAAAAAATTTCCAGGAAGAAATGTAACAAATATTTGGCCACAGAAAATAATAAACCAGCAGCACAATGAAGACAAGACATCTACAAAAAAAACCAAACAAGGCTTTAGAGATTCTGAACATTATTTCCAACATCTAAGAATTTAGTTCAGCATATGAAGTATAATTTTTATAGCTGAAATAAAGATTTTTTCTGGAATACAATTGTATCTAGTTTTCTATTTTATTAGTTTCTATTTATCATAAAAATGCAATAGCTAATAATTAGATAGCTTCACATTTACACCCGGTCTATGGCACTCCCCATGGAGCCCAGGGGTCTTCACAGAAAAGACACATTGCCTTGCTTTTATGTGTTCAAATTATTTAACACATTCATGACACTAAAATGTAGATTATATTTTGTTGAGATGCTTAGTTATCCCTACCTAAAGACATAAGTGGTTATTGGACATGTCAAAATATGGAGAACTTTTGTGCTTCTCTCTTAATTTTAAATGTAATAGCATTTTTATATGAGGAAGGATCCTGAGGTTGATTAAAAAACCTGAGCAGCTATATAAATGGAGATAATAGTAGAAAGGTTGTTAGAGGCAAGATAGAGTAATAAAGGATCTACAGGCCTGTGAGAAAATGTCACCTTTACACACATCTTCACATACACTGATGGACCGTCGGGCCTTTTTTACTTTCTTATTTTTTGTTACTGGCACATTTATATAAGTATTAGGGACATTTATATAATAACAGCATATTAGCTCCTTTTGAGGCCACCCGTTCTTGTGACTTATTCCCCGTTTACAGTCATAAGCTTCTCATTGTGACATCACCTTGGCGGCTGCAGCACTACCTGTGATGTCACCAAAAGGGATTATAACCTGAAGTGGGGAGTAAGCTCCAAGAGCAGATCAGGTCCTAAAGAATAAAGGTTTTGTTTTGCCCTGCTAGCAGAGGGAAGAAAGCATCCCCACTCACCCTGTCATGGTGGAGCAGGACCATTTCCTCCACCGAAGGCCGGCTGGTGGTGCAATGACCCTTGCTGCTGCCACCAAAAGCCACTAAGGTTCTGCCATGAGCCCTGGTGGAACAAGGCTAGTAATGGAGCTAGATCAGACCTTCCAGAACTGGGACTCCCACCTGCACTGCTGCTCCTCGGTGCTGCTGTGGCCAGCATTGAGATGGCATAAATACAGAAATCTGCTTAGGAAAGAGGCCACCAAGATTGTTGGGAGAAACGTCCGACGTACAGGGACATCTGTGAAGCACTCCTGAACTTTCCCACAACTATTAATGTGTGGGGCACTCTGGCCAATAAGCACTGAAAGCCGAGGAGCAAACTCCTCCAGGGAGGATGCTTGGGGCTGGCTTGGGTAGGAGGGTTTGGTTGGCTTGGGTCAACTTTTGTGCACTAAAGTGGGTGCATGAGAAAGTATGTGCAACATGTACAAATATGTACAACCTTGCTTCTCTGCCCAGCTCAGGATACATCACAAGCTATGGGGGAGAGGGCAGGAAAACGACTCGCTGTGAAGCTGCAATGAGCACAGGGAGGCACTCACCAAAGCTGCAATGGGACATGTTGCAGATGTGCCCCAGAGGTCCATCAACTGTTGCTTAGTGGAGTCCAGTTGGTTTTTCAGGCTGAAGGGAGGGTGTCTGTGGGACGACAGGCAGGATATAAAAGCTGTGGCTCGGTGCTAAGTTTGGCAATGTGGCTTTCAACGTGGATCCACCTGGTCGGTTCAGGCCACAGGAGAGGTAGAAACACAGCTGATGAACTGGTCTGTGCAGAGCTGTCCTGTAAATAACATTCTTCCACATTATTCACTCTCCAAGTTCCCATTTGATCTCGCCCCCTCATCTATTCAACCAAATCTCTCCTTCTGAAAACCAGGCTTCTTATGGGAAGTCAGCTCTGCAACTTCATAAACATCTTCATGCTTTCATCTTCTGTTTGGTTCCCTGTCATTTCAGCCAGATCAGTAGCAGAAATTTCAGTTGGCAACATTCTCACACGAGGACCTCTTCCAATGTCATTTACTTGGCATCATTTATTTGGCACTGTAGGAGACTGTGATAGTCAGTTAGATAAGCATTTGGGGGGTATTTGAATGAAAATCAGATTTTAACATACTTTATATTCCCTGCCAACAGTAAATGTATTTAAATTGTCAGTTCATGTAGTCATCTGGGAGGAAAATGTGCTGCCACAGTGCTGCTCCCCACTCCTGCTTTTGGCTCACTGGAGTGTCTTGCCTGAGTGTGAATTTCCACCAGGCCCCATGCAGGGCACTGACTCTCTCCCAGAAGCATTTTAAATCTGCAGATACCAAAAGGGTGACTTTTAGGGGCAGAGGTTGCATTTCACAGACCAGCAAGTCAACTCTGGACGTGCTGATGCGGCATCTCTGAGCTACTGCAGGCAGCAAAGCAGCTGATCTGTGACAGCAGCCATCACAGGTCAGCTGTGCACTCAGGAAGGGTCTTAGCATATATTCAGAACCCACAGGGAAGAGGCTTTGCTGCTAAGATCTTCATATAACACTGCAGGTTATGTATACACAGCTGAGATTATGTCTTTGGAGCTCACGCATCGTTTCTCCCAGAGTTTCTTAAGCCACCTTCTCCTGTGAGACATGCACAGGAGAACTACTTGGATTACAATAAGGATGTACAAAATCTTTTCTGTCTCCTCAATCAGTTTTTTTTTCCTTTTTTTTTTTTTAATTCAAGTAAGTTTCAGCAACCTAACAAAGGAAGTGATCTTGTCTTTGTGGTTTCTCAGCCCTTTTGAATTCCATCTATTGAAAACCACATGATGAGAATGGTTACTGTCAGTTAGAAGACTGGCCTGATTCGGGCTCTTATTCAGCCTAACACTTCTGCAGGTGGAAACACGTGTCACTTCATCAGCGTTAATGATGTTAACCTCATTCAGTGAAAGTGTTTGCTTTGCTTTGCTTTGCTTTCCACCAGAGAAAGGCACCATGCTGCCCACTGCAGAAGACATCGCACAACATTTTAGCAACACCCACCCTGCAACTTGAAAAAGGAGTTGAGTCCAGTACTGATAGTTCAAACTGCTTGTTAACTTACTGGCTGGCTAAGTTTTGGGTTGCTCCCGCTACCTGTCTCCAAAACTGCCCCTGGGTACAGTTCAGAGCTTGTTTATTCCAGAACTTATCCCAAAAGACCCCATGGTCTAGCCTGGGTCCCTCATAGATCTCCAACACCAGCCCAGCATCCCTTGCATCCTCAAGGGATGTGCCCTTGGGCATCTCACAGGGCAGGAAACACTGGTTCCCAGTGTGATGCTATAAAATCACTACTCCGTTATTCCACTTGCAGCATTAGAAATACAGGAAAACGATGCACAGAAATGTTATATTCATGTTTTAGAGCCACAGGAGGAGCCTCAGAAGGAGACTGAGAACCAAGTGCTGTGCAGTTTGGTCACAGCCAGCGGTGGGCAGGGAGTCTACCTCCAGCTGTGAGAGCTGCCAAAAAGCATTTAGCACTGCTAAACAGTGCTTCATTCCACCTGGAACTGGGCAGGCAGGTGCGAGGGAAGCAGTCTGGGGGTTCTTGCATGACAGAGCTCCTTTGTAGGACTCTGCACTGTGTCCTCCCCAGCAGGTCCCAGCTGGCCAGGCACTGGCACCAAACCCATCTGTTCAGCAAGGCCATGCCCCATGGGGGAGTTTGTTGCCACACCAGCATGTGGAGTTTGGTCTGAGATGCCACCACAGGGTCAGCTGGCTGGTTTTCCTTTTAATAAAGCCCTGCAGAAATTATTCACTTCATTGGACTTCTTCTTTGAAGGCGATCCTCTGCAGTGGTCATCCTTTGAAGAGCCAGATTTTGTCTTCACACCCCAGTGGGAGGCAGAGGCAGTGGTGGGTTTTATGTGGCATGTGGGTAGCAGTAAGCAAATTAACTTGAACTTGCTCGGTGGGGTGTTTTGTGACTCTGCAGCCAACTGCCTCCCTACAGAATAAGCTCTGTATGAAATGATGATGCAAATTTTTCTTATCTTCGAATTCAGCAGAACCACCTTCCTGACTTAGCAAATGCGTTGGCCTCTTGCAGTGTGGGCTCTCTCCTGGAGGGGAGATGTAAGCAGGAAGGAAGCTGGTTTGGATTCAGTTTAATTTCCCCGGGGTTATATACGTTAAAGAGAGTAAGCACACAAAAAACAGATGCAGATAGAAGGTTAAATTCTATTCTCATTTATGAAGGGGTAAATGTACAGTAATTCTGCTGATAACAGAGTTGTGCTAGAGCGAAAGGGAGGTTGCTGGAGAGTGACCTGACAGGAAACCAAACTAGAGGGTTATGAAGAGGAAAAACTTGCTTCTCACCTGGTATTCTCACTTTTTTCTCTTCCAGCCTTTCCCTGGGCCAAATTCTGCTCCAGATTGTTGTGCAGCAGGAGACCAAACTATCCACAGCCCAAAAGCAGAACTGCTCCCCCTTTCCTCTCAGCAGCCACACCAAACCAGGGTTCGGTTTTATTAGAACACAGATTAATAAATCAGAGAATAATTCTCCAGTCTCCTGGGAGAAACATTTGAGGGGAAAAAAGGCTTCCAGAGAAATCTCCCTCAGCCCACAGTGCCTGTGCAGGCTGTGTCTTTCCCTCCAGTTTCTCATTTCAGTCCTGTGACTTCTAGCTGCTTCCAGGGATGAACAAGCTCCTCGCTTTCCTCCCCATTGCCACCACTGTGAAGGCTCAACTCTGTTTTCAACAGTCAGGGAGCACTCTGTTCCCTGGAGGAGCCTCCAAGCCCACATGCCCCCAACAGCTCCCCATTTACTCCAGGACCCAAGTTGATGTTGATGGTTTACATTTGCACTGCTGTACCTCAGAGCAGAATCTGTCCTATGAAGACCTTGAAGATGGTGAGACCCCATCTGGAGTACTGTGTCCAGTTCTGGGCTCCCCAGTTCAAGAAGGACAGGGAACTGCTGGAGAGGGAACAGCAGAGGGCTACAAAGACGACTAGGGGCCTGGAGCATCTCTCCTATGAGGAGAGGCTGAGGGAGTTGGGTCTTTTTAGTCTTGAGAAGAGAAGACTTAGCGGGGATCTAACCAATGCTTACAAATACTTAAAGGGAGGGTGTCAAGAGGATGGGGCTGGTCTTTTTTCAGTGGTGCCCAGTGACAGGGCAAGAAGAAATGGGCACAAACTTGAGTATAAGAAGTTCCACCTAAATGTGAGGAGGAACTTCTTTACTTGTGAGAGTGGTAGAGCACTGGAACAGAGAGCTGGTGGAGTCTCCTTCTCTGGAGACATTCAAAACCCGCCTGGACAAGTTCCTGTGCAACCTGCTCTAGGTGGACCCACTTTGGCAGGGGGGTTGGACTAGATGATCTCCTGAGGTCCCTTCCAACCCCATATGATTCTGGAGAACAGCTGTCTTTGACCATTTTTCTTTCCCTCATCTCTCCTTTCTAGTCCTGTGTATTTTCCACACCAGACATTGCAGAGCCACCTATGAGGGCATCTGTCAGGGCTGAGTGGTGGGACATGCTTCAGCAGTCTGTCCCCTTGCCCACCATGATGGTCACATAGGAGGACATTGAGTAACAGCACTCACACACCACAGATACAGAGAGGATCTAATCCATTGGTGAAAGCGGCCACCACCTACCGCTTCTCTCCAGCATTTTCCACCAGTTTTGCTCTCTGTTTGGTGGTTTGCTTACACATCAGGAAGCTCTTCGATGTTTTCCTTCTGAGAGAGTGGTAGTTTTCTCTGCTCAGAGAGGGAACAGAGAGGTTTGGCATCTTCTGAATCTTTCAGAGCTGCTCCTGTAGATGCCCAGAGGAGCTCAGTGAAGGCACAGCACTACATGCTCCATCCTCCTACCCAAACACTACTGTATTTTCTCCAGACCATCTTTTCTTCTGGTCTGTTCCTTTCCTCATTCCTCCAACAAGCAGCCTTAGTTATGTCAGTGTCAAGAAATATTTTGCAAAATACAGCTTCTACCTCTGCCCCTTTCTGTCTTTGAAGAGTTATCTTGGGGACCAATCGGTTGCATTCCTTTTAAAATGTGTTTCCTATGTCTTTAAAATAAAATGGTCGCCAGCAAATTTATCAGTACTTTCCTGAGTACCTTGTGATGCGTATCCAGATTAAGACTCAAAGAAGGATGTGATGCCTAAACTAGGACACAGGTAACTTTAAAGACTCTAAAAAAAATCCTAATAAAGAGCCAGAAACTCCCTTTCTCCACAGGGGCCCAACCCTAACAGTTCTGTAGGTCCAGGACACCTCTCTTTTTGACCTGCAATTTCTGTAATTGGCCTATTTGATTTGCAGCACCCAGGTTATGCCCCAAACTACCCTCACTTGCACAGTTCAGTTCCTGTCTGAGAATTTTGGGTTTGGCTTTGATTATGATAAATGTTCATACCCTTCCCCCAGTATTTTATCACTTGTTTTTAACCACAGCTAGTTTCACTGACTCTTCCTTCTTTCTTACTCTACTGCCTTTTATCTATCTAATCATTCACTAATGGGTTTTCTTTTTTACTCATTATATACAAAGCACATTTCTTATTCCCCATGGCTGCTTTGAACAGCATTGATTGATTTTTAGTTTTCTTAATCCTCTCTCCTTGTCTGCAAACACTGGTTTGGCTGCTAAGATTCCTCCACAACTTTCCTTTCCTAAATCAAGTGCAGAGAGGGAGGGTTTGAAATAAAGACCCCAATTTCTAAGTCTTTTCTGTGATGAGACATGACCCAGAATGTTTTTTTTCCCCTTTCCCACAGAAAATATGCTCTCCTAAATCACATTTATACTGGGTCTAATTTTCAATTACATCTTCCATAAATGCTTACCCCGAATATGAATAGCAACATTTTTGGCAGGTGGGAATTGAATGTTGATGTTTTGACAGTAATACCTAAAACCTTCAGGGGATCCCTATCGTTCTTCCAAATCTTAATAAATCTACAGGAGATTATCAAGCAGGGCACAGGGCACAGAGCAAATGTCTTATCAGCTCTGGAGCCTCTGGGCACATGACATGAAATCCAGCTGTACAGTCCTTACCTGTGACCAGAGTTAATTTATCTATCAACAGCTCTGAGCCCTTCAATAAATCACTTGGTGGCCTCCACTTCATTCTCTCTGAATACATGTCCAGTCCAGTGGACACTATTAATGATAACTTCAGCAGACACGGCCTCATGCAGCAAAACTCTTAAGCCCACATGTAATTTTCAGCATGAGGATACCGCTCTGCCTGTTGTACTAGACTGGGACCAGCCAAGGTCTTGCCCTTCATTTGTCCTAGTAGGAATGTGGTCTATACCCTGAGACAGACCCCAGTAACAGTGTCTATTCTGTCATCCTCTCAAAACAGCAGAAAGAGAGGAATAGCACAAGTGCAGGTGAAGGGAGGCCCATTGCTTCGTTCTCGTTTGGACCCAAATTCAATCATGTGGCTGCTTCTTCCCTGCTAAGGATGAAACAGTAGCACCGAAACACTACTACTTGATTATAATGACCTTTTTCCCCATGTCTTCTTTCCCACTTGCAACAGGAACGTTCACTGTGAAATAACTAGGCATATATATAATGTCAAACTCTATGAAGATCAATAAGCCGCAGTTTTACACTCATTTTTAAGCTGAAACCTTGTTTGCTTAAGGTGCCATTGTGAAGCTGTGAGGCTGAACCTGTGAATATGGTAGGCAGGATTTGATCCTGTCATATGAAGAAAACCATGAACAGCTGAAGCTGCTTTTAAAGCAGTCACAACCACGACTCTTCTGCTTCTGGTTCATTCAGAGAGACACCTTCCTCATTCAATCTGCTTCAAGTGCATCGCATTGGTGTTTATTTCCTTCTGGAAAGTAAAGAGTGAATGAAAATCTTTCTATTTGGGATGGTGTTAAAAAAAAATACTGGCAAATAGAGACATTTTAATTGCATGGGATTTCTGAATAATGTTTCAAAGTGGGGGGAAAAAAATAGCTGTGTGCCTGGTACACAGAGAGCCCTTTTTCTTCCCCTTTGTGGCAGAGGAATCAATGGAATTCATATAAAAGGAGGAGGGGGGTGGGAAGAGAGATAGGAGATGCCTTACTCGGTACCAGCAGGTCACAAGTCTCATGAGGCTCGAGCAGGGCTTGCAAGGAAGTTGCTGACTGTATCTCCATGTGTACCTTTTTGTTCCTTGCCTTGGATTTGCTGGTCAGTGGCATGCTGCTTTGCCTGGCTCTCCATAGAGCTTGTAGCCTACAGGAATTTGGACAGAGTGGTACAGACATCGCCGACAGAGACTCTGATCACTGACTATCCCTTTAAACGCAGTCTCATGACTTAGTCTTTACTCCACTACCTATTAAAGAAGGAGACAAGACGTACATAGACAGCTTCCATTCAGACACCCAGAAGGACACAGAAAGGCAAGACAATTTAACAGAGCTAACTGTGAGTAAATGCGAGGCATTAGAGGTGCTCTCTAGAGCAAAGGGCATGGAGAAAGATTTGTAGGAAATCCTGAAGTGAAAGAAGGTGCAGTATTTTTTAAAATATACTTGTATACAATTTGCAAAAGGTAAAATTTTGTAAAGAAAGCTATGCTGTCATTTTAGCATTATTCCTTTAAATATGAATTCTAGTGGGAGGCGTCCCTGCCCATGGCAGGGGGGTTGGAACTCGATGATCTTTAAGGTCCCTTCCAACTCTAACCATTCTATGATTCTATGAATCTGAGTGTTTCTTAATATGACATTGACCAATGCTTGATTTCCCATAAAAATCCGAAGCAGTGATTTTGTGCCGCAAACAAACACCAGAGCTTTTTGCAAATACGACCTTTATTCACTGCGATAAATTTCATAGAAGGAGTATCTTGGGGGGGAACTTGAAGCCAGCCTTTTGCAAACTTGGATCTAAAGCCCAGCCTGGAGCTTCCAGTTAGATACCTGCACCTCCCGAGGCGTGGCCTTCCTTCTGGGAGTGCTGGATGTGACCCCCCTTCTGCTGGGGACAGAAGGGAGCTGTGGGCACTCAGCAGGATAGAAACTGCACTGAGGTGTCCCATCGTGCATGCAGGTGGCTAACTTTTTCACCACCTCTGTATCTCCACGCACTGTAATGGTCAACCACCCTATATGGGTACTGGAAAACTCGGTTCTTGTTAGTCAACAGAGTCATCAGCATGTCCCTACGTCTCTGTTTTGGGGGAGGAGAGGGAAGTTTATGACAATATATACTGGGTAGACCTGGACAAGTATTTTAACAGTGATCATTACTATTGTGAGTGGTATCTTAACACTGACAGAAAGAGAAAGTTCCTCTGTCAGCTCAGCTTTTCTAAATATAAGTGTATTATTCATTGCAGGTATGATTGGTTGGTGGAGAGTGTTCCCACCTTGCCTTCATGTTGCCCATTTTCTTCTCTGCATTTATCCTGTCTGCTTGCTGCTTAACGAAAGGAAACTGCATCTCCTATGATGATCTGAAAGAGCTGAAGACTGAATTTGCCATCAATCTCTACCGGCATGTATCTGAAGCAGAGAACAGAACCAATCTGGTCGTCTCTCCAGCAAGCGTGGCTGTTTCTTTGGAGCTGCTGCAGTTTGGAGCTCAAGGAAATACCTTTACAGAGCTGCGGAATGCCCTAGGATACAACATTCATGGTAATGTACTGCTTTAACAAAATACTTCTTGTCATACATTTTGCAATAAATTCACAGCTTCACTAAGGAGACAGCAATTGCACACATCATACTAAACTTCTGTCTTCTGTTTCACTGCAAGATGAAGCTTAGGAGTGTTTTCTCCATCTCTGATATCCAGGTATCATCTGGACAAAGGAAACTCAAAGGAGTATTTGATATGCGTGTTATTATTCCTCTTTTTTCTTGATCAGTGCTTACTCTTTTACTGCACTGAAATACAACTACATCTAGACATGCTACTTCCAGCATGAACAGCAGAATTGCTCCTGGTTTCCCAGAGGCCAAATGTGTCCTTTGTGTCCTGGCGTCCCCTGTGTCCTCTTCAGGGAGATGCCAGACAGAGGATGGTCATTTTCTCTCCTATCCCATTAACAAATTTTATGAAACCTATAGAAATTGTATTATCTTTAAGGCTTTGCACCTTTTTCTAATGTTATTACAACTGGCCAAAAAGATGAGAAGTTATTAGAAGGAGACTGGCAGAGAGATATACATTGACAGATGGATGGTGCAATTGCATCTTTCCCTGAAAGCAAGCTAAAATAAAACTCACTGGGAATCTGGAAGGGATATGGAACAGGCAGATGTCTTAAAATCCAGCATTAAGTCAGCTGAATTTAAGGATGCTGTTTTCATTTGAGCTCTGGATTATCCTAGCATCTCGCATCACACGTCAAAAACTATTTTACATTATGAGCACAATGTTTATGAAAAGCAGATGACTGCCTCATCTTCAAAATTTGCAGCTTGCACACAAGACTTATGTATAGAGGTGACACTGCTATTTCTCCGCATAAAATTTACTTTCACTGTATGAAGACTAGAGATAAAACCTACAGCAATTTCATCGTCCGGTGCTATGACCTGCCTTTGTCACCAGCACCGTTCTGTGTAGCATTGATATTTAAAACCAACACAGCAGGAAGAGCTGTCTCTGGCTGATACATGCAGATACAGCTGCATGTACTGACACAAGGACAGTGCACCTACATTATGAGCTGCTGATATAATGAAGTCGTGCCTTACAGACTCCCGTTTCTGTAAATTCAATAGGGTAATTTTAAACAACATTAATTCATCCAAGGATTATACCTTGCTTGACACGTCTGGTCATTAGGGGCTCAGTTATTAAGAAAGAACCTTAAGAATAATATTACACAGTGAAATTCAGGCACAGATCTCCACACAAAATGTAACAAAGAGAAGTGCAGAGGCTGCTAACGACCTGCTGGCTCTTCTGCTCTCCTTTACTTCTTCTCATATGGCACATCATATCAAGCAGACATTTTATGTCCATTTTAGTTGTCTGTGGCACAAGCCACATGAGCTTTGGCTTTCAGTAACGTTAATGCGTGAATGTGAAAATAAAGTAGGATGGGATCTATTGCTGTCGGTTATAACAGCACGTTTCCAGTGATGGAGAAAGAACCCATTTCCTCAAATGGTTTAAATCAAATGAATAAATCAAATACTTAGATCAAATTTCCTACCAGATGAGTACAAACAAATCACATCTGTAGGCATATCTGATAAAATTCCTTTCATCCATTAGATGTTTGCATTAATGTTTCTTTTGGTCTGTCTTAAACAATAATGAAGAATGCAGTTAAAATCTTGCAGGCTGAAAACAATGAAAACATTGATGGTTCATTCACTATTCACAGAGAATCCGCTCTTACATGCACTTGTAATCTTCTTTTAATGTTTGGAAGATTTGTTCACCTTTATTCTAGCACTAAGAAAAACAATGTATAACGGGATGTCTCTCTAGACAGCACAAACAAAATCACATGCTTTAAAATGCCTTCTCTTTGATGTTTTGTTTTATCAACGGTAGAGTATTTTAAAGCTATTTTGAACTGTTCTCCAAGTAAGAATTCAGGACTTTGGTTAGTTAAGCACCTTGATATGGCTGAAGTTACAAGCTCAGGATACCACACCTCACATTAACATCTGTTTCCAATTTACCATCTTTGATTTCTCACATCCTCTAGAGAGCTGGCCAAATGCTCCTGCACTAATGCAAAACACACGAGAAAAGCACTTTACACCTCAGATCGTGTGAGTTTTCTTGACATCTGTTCAAGGAGTTCAATATTTTATCCCTTAAAGAGTAATAGATCTAAATTTTAATACCAAACTTCCCATAGGTGATTAGTCTTCCTGCAGGTTGTTAAAGGAGTACTATTAGGTTAGAAAACATGCACTGGACTCTCAGGTGGTAGAAATCAGTAGTCATGAAACTCTCCCTTTAAGCCATCAAGAATCCTAACCGAGGTAGTAAAAGTCTCCTGATGGCCTGGCTGGCAGCTGGAGGATCACGGCAATCCTGCCCTTGACCTGATTGATACTCAGCCTGGGACAGGTCAGTGGGACTTCCACAGTTAGCTGCCCCAAACCACCCATGTTCCAGGCAGCAGCCCACCCTGACTTCCCTCCACCCCTGCCTACACCCACAGGTGTCTGGAGAAACTGGGTGATTCCTCCCTTTGCCTAAGGTCTCCGTTGATTCAAAACAAAGATTTCTGGCCAGCCCATAACAGAAAGCCCAGGCAAGACCATGGGGAGCCAGATATCTGTGAGCTGCCCAGGGCATCCCAAGGTTTCAGGCCAAGGCAGAGGAGCATCTGAGCCAAGTACAGCAACCTGGAGAAGTAAGGGGCAAAATACTGACTCTCCTTGGAGATGGTGGCCAACAATTCATATATAAGGGAGAGCTGCTAAGATTTCACACAGAAATCGGGACACTTGGTTGTGAAATCAAAAAGGTCCTGGTGGTCCCGCAGAGCCAAGAGATACCGATGTGTTGCTGAAGAAGCAGTGCTCCAGTGGAAAACATATTTATAGAAGGAGGAACCTGCTGAAAACGTCTTAAAGGCAAGTAAAAATCTCAACAAGACTTTTATTGGCTGGGCACAGGCAAGTCTCCTTCAAAGCACAAGGGAAACAGGAAAGGGGCTGAACCATGAACACGGGAAGTTTGAGAAGATTTGACACAGAGCCCATAAGCCTTGTCCAAACTGGGTGCAAGTCCCAGGCCTCAGGAGGTCACTGTGTCATGAACCATCCCATCACAAACCATTACAGCATGCAAAATAATGGCAGCCAGAAATGGCTGCTAAATCACCCTACAGGGGAGCCTACTAGGAACCTTGTGATTTTAGAAACACAAGATTCTCTAAGTTTGCAGGACTCATGTTCCCGTTGGGCCCACACTTCAACACTGTATCCATCACAGAAGCCACCACCGTTGAACTACCATGAGCTCCTCGGGAACAGGAAACCAGGGTACTATTCAACTATGTTCATTAGACAACAAATTAGAGAATACATTACTGAATTTTTGAATGACACTGAACTCGTAATTGCTACAAGCATTTGGAAAGACTGGAATAGAATTTAAGAGGATCTTAGAAAATCAGAGAAATTTGTGAAGTCAATAGGGAACCATTCAATAAGGACAAGTACAAAATTCTACATTTAGAAGGAATAATCAGCCATTCCAATTGAGAAAAAATTAGCCAAAGAATAGTGTTTTTAGGAAAGGGTTTGAAGGTTCTTAGGAATTAAAAAAATGAATAATGAATAAGAAATATAATTGTGCTTCAAAAATAAAGCAGACGCTCTTGTGGGTTGTATAAAAAGAAGAATCGCTTGTAACATGAATGACACAACCTATCAGCTCTATTTAGTGTTGCCAGGGCTTGTCTGCAACCCTGGGCCAGTTTGGGGCACCAGCCTTCAAGAAACAAAACAGCACATGAGGGCCAATGGTAGCAGAGACAGATCTGGGGCAGTCAGGGAGATGCCTTTCCTGGGGTGGGTGGCATTGATAACAGCAGGAGAAGGAAACGGTGTTACTGTGGCTTCGGCAGCATTCACATCCAGAGGTGCTAGATCTCACTAATGGGAACGCAGAGAGTGCTCAAAAAAAAAAAAAAGAATGTACCTTATGAACTGTAAGAGCTGTGTTTACAGAGAGGTGTGAGTCTGATGTGAAATCAGCCGCTTGACATACCTGCTCTAGAGCGATTTCTCCAGCAACATGAAGAGTGCTTTCCTGTGCCCAGTGCGTCACCGGCCTTGACAGTAGTGCTTGACAGTAATACCCCATAAAGTCAAGAGTGCTTCAGCTGTTACAGTGCTTTAACTTTCAGAGGACAGCAGCGTCAGCGCTGGAGTTGAGAGCTGCGGAGCCCTGCTGCAATCTCTGCTATCTGTAGCCTCAATGTGATAATTGCAGGTTTTCCCTCTCTCTTGCCTGGCAGATCAAAGCGTGCAGGACTTCTTGCGCGCCGTGTACGAAGGAGCCGCTGACTCCAGCCAAGGCACAGGGGTTCAGCTGGCATGTTCCTTCTTCGTGGACGCCAGGGTGCAGCTCTCGCCCCGCTTCGCTGCAGGTGCTGGGCGCTGGGAAAACAGCAGCCTGCAGCAAACCAACTTCACTGACCCCAACAGGACCACAGCCCAAATACAGGAATGGATCACCGGTAACCTCGGAGGTAATGTAACCGCCCACGAGAAAGATTGCTCATGAGTAAAATGTGAAATCAGAGTGGTGAGAGAACTTGCATTTAACCAAGTATGAAGTTTTTTGCAAACACTCCATGTTGTCCAAACCAAGGCTGAGAGCCAGGAAATCTAATTCTTGTGCTGATGCTCATTTCCTATGAAAAAGCTGGAGTAGGTCTGAATCTGTGAGTATCAGTTCGCAGTCTCAAGCTGGTAACCGCTTGTCCTTGTTCCTCTAATTTTTAAAATGGCAATCCTTTGCAGTGTTTTCAGTTTTAATGAGGAGCAGCCAAATTCCCCAGGGACCAAGTTCACCATGTCAAACGCTTTCATGCTGCTGTGGGGAACACACAGGGCCACAAGCTCAGCAGTCAGGCTCTGAGTTTAAAAAGTCAAAGTAGGAAATAAAAATAATTTGCTTTCCACACAAGCAAGAAAATGAATGGCATTAAATTCTGTGTTAATGAAAAAAATAATTGAAAAAGCAAGTCCTTAGAAGCAGCAGAGCAAATCAGTCCCTGGTTTGCCCTGTCACCTTCAGTAAAGATAGAGTTAATTTGGCCATCAACATGAGGGGATGATATTTACAAACATTAAAGCTACTACTGAAAAAAAAAATCCTATCCTTCTGTAATAAGTGATCCAGCTTCATGATACAAAAATATTTCTTTAGAAGGCGGTACCAAAACGGGAGTTCATATTGTGGTGCTCACATGCGTATCGATAAATTAATAAGGGGATCGCATTTTCAAAAATCTTTCAGATACCCAAAAGCAGGATCAGTTGAACTGTCAAGTAAATAGGAGAGAAGGTGAATTAGGATATGAGCTTCAGTTGACTTAGTTACTTCATAAAGCGGCCAGTAATCATGAATCCATTTCATGAGGGATTTCTAGTGCCAACGATGAACCACTCCAAGATACATGCAAGCACACTTAGTCTAGAAAACCAGTTAGGACCAGGGCATGGTGCTGAGCACCGGGCTGCTGTCATCCGTGCTGTTCAGTGAGTAGCATAGTCCTGGCACAACTTCGTCCATCAACATTGACCAACTCGAGCTTGGTTCTAGGGAGAGCATGGACCAACGGGCACCCCAATGAAGTCAACATAGAGACGGGGAGGGGAAGGTAGAGGGTTTAATAGTGCCTTGTGAGTTGTGCCTCTTGCCCTTAGGGACAGAGAGTTGTTCCAACTTGCTTTATTTACTGAGTGAATAAGATGGTAAGTGTCCGCCTCTCCATCTCTCTCCCGTGCAGGTGGGGATGTCCGTGGCATGCCATTGGAGAGTGCTGGGTCACCACTCAACCAGATGGCCCTGGTGAGCACCATGTACTTCAAAAGCACGTGGCAAAAGAAGTTTTCCTTTATGGATACCCAGATGTTGCCTTTTACCACAGAGGAGGGCTCAACCTTGAAAGTGCCCACGATGCATCATGAAGCCGAAGTTAACTACGGTAATTGTCTTTGATCCAGATTTGCTCTATTGTACAACATGGAACAGTTTTATTATTTAATTTCCACAACTACCACACTAAGATGTAATATTTTCCCAGCCTAGAGAAGTCTCAGAAGAAATCCCATCAAACAAAAAAAACACCTTTGTGACTGAATTGGCTCCTTATAATTGCAGGCAATCACAAAGGAGATCCTGGCTTCAAAATAGTTCTTAAAATATCTAGCGTCCATGCCCCATCCCTCACAGACCAATGTCTCCCAGCACTCCATAAAAAACTTGTCAGCTATTGCAAACAACTGAAAGGCACCAAGAGAATGTGCCAGGAGAAGGTAACAGGAGAGACTGGAGGTATCTTGGTATACAAAGTCCTTTGCAATAGCTGGGAGCTTGTTAAATAAAGCTGCCTAGGAAGGGAGGACTGTAGGAAGCACATCTGATCCCATGACAGAGGGGAAGTTAAGACTAAAACAAGGTCAAGCCCTTACCAATTTGATTTGTGGGGTGGGTAAGAAATTTCCTGGCCCCTCAACCTTGTCACTGTTTGCCCCTTGAGTGTGTGAGCACTGGAGAGAGGGTAATATCACTGTGAGCACCAGCACCACACACCCATCCCTCCTGTACCAGCTGGTTTCCAAGGCTTTAGGGTAAAACTTCAGATCTTCAGGGCCAAACTTTGCAATAAAAGGGAGAAGAATTTTTCAATCACTTATAATCAGTCGATACTCAGAGCGTGGGCTTAAAACAGTATAAATACAAATCAAACTTTTATTTGTATAATATATGAATATAGTGTATGCTCCTCTCAAAGGCCTGGAGCCTGTAGGTTGCTGACAGGACTCATGCCATCAGCTTGATTTTCTACCACCAGGAATTCTTCCAGTTAGCTCTACAATCCCTTTCAAAATATAGAAATCTCATTTCCCTTCTACCCTAAATTTCAAAACTTCATTTAGGTAAAAATCTTTCTAATTCCGAGCCTAAAATTTTTCGAGGCCAATTTATATCTCTTACCATTGTGACAGCTTTATCCTTTGACTTAAATAGTTTCTCTTCAACTTTGATATTTACTCCCAAATGCATTTGCCAGTCACCAAGCTGCCTCTCAATTTCCTGTTAGCTAAGCTGAAGATGCCGGGCTTTTCTAATCTATTAAAAAAACAGATACTTCAATTCTCTGGTAGTCCTTTTCTGCACTTTCCCAATTTAAATTAACCTTTGTTGAAAATAAGTGGTCAGGAATGTACATAATACTTTCAATGAAGCCATATATATGCTTAATAAAATGCTCTTAATCATGGAATCACGGAATTGTTGGAGTTGGAAAGGACCTTCTAGAGATCACCTAGTCCAACTCCCCTGCCAAAGCAGGATTGCCCAGAGCACATCACTCAGGACTGCATCAAGGCAGGTCTCAAAAATCTCCAGAGAAGGGGACTCCACGACCTCCCTGGGCAGCCTGTTCCAGGGCTCTATCACCCTCACCATAAAGAAGTTCTTCCTCATATTTGAGTGGAACTTCCCACGTTCCGGCTTGTGCCTGTTGCCCCTCGTCCTGTCACTGGGAACCACTGAAAAGAGTCCAGCTCCATCCTCCCTCAACCCCCCCTTTAGATACTTACAAGCATTGATAAGGTCTCCCCTCAGCCTTCTCTTCTCCAGGCTAAAGAGTCCCAGCTCTCTCAGCCTTTCCTCAGAAGGGAGATGCTCCAATCCCTTAATCATCTTTGTTGCCCTGTCGGTCAACAAAGCTTGACCCTGTTGGTCCTGGCAGTTCTGCGGTGGGTGGCCTGTCCCCAGGTAGGAGGGGGCACAGAGTGAAACCCCACTTCTTCCACGCAGCCCCAACCCCTTTCTGTGACTTGCTAAAAATACCTTTCATAGCGCACCACAAAATCAGATCAGGGTGGTTACTCAAGGTTGACCCCACCTGGACCTTTTTTCTTTCTCCACTTTTTTCCAGCTGTTGAGTCCTAGGTAAATCAAGGGGAGGGAAATCTCCACGGATACATACCTTTTTGTGTGTTTTTGAACTGTCATTTGATTTACATCGCAGCAGTCATCATGGTAACCTCACTCTTTGTCTTTGATGGAAGTCTTGTGGCAGTGTTGGCAATACTTTGGAAAGCCACCAGCAACATCTTTTCAACCTGGGAGCCCCACTTATAACCTAGCTCATTGTAGTTTCCCCTTCAAGTGGCTGCTTGCTGCCTTTCATTTCTTGCTCTAATTGCCATCACTTCTACCTGTAAATAGTACCATAGTGAAACTATGTTTAATATGTTTACTTAAAACTAGATGGCAGGATCTATGCCTTTTTGTCAAATTAGTTATCAAGTCAAAAAAGCTTATAGATTTCTTTGCTAGGCTCTACCTGATATTGCAATTTATCTCTCTATTTCTCTCTGTGACTTGATTATTCTTTTCTTCAGAGTACACTCTAAAACTTCTCAAAGACAGACCTAAAATTTCCCAAACCACTTTCTTTTCTTTATAAATATACTCCTTCATTCCAGTATTGTTACACAACTGAATCTACAGGTCTATTAAAAATCTTTGCCAATACATTTGCAATTTCACATCCAAATTCTTTTTGTATTCTGGGGTGACGATCATCCAGGCCCCAGGTTATTATTTGTCTCTCTCAAGTAGTTTAAACTTTGTTTTGGTCTCTGGTGTTGTAATACCTCCGGTTCTTTCCTAATGTGCTTTAGGAACCTCACCGTTATCCTTCGCTATATCATCAGATTATTTCTTTCCTGTCAGTTCCAGCAAATAATTGGGATGAATCTAAAAAAAATTAAATTCAGTGTTCAGCAGCACTATTCTTCCTTCTTTTTTCTCTTGCTTATATGGTTAAAATATTTCCTCTTTCTGTGCAACAGTCACGTGAGGCAGGCAGTTGGCCAATCATTATTTCTATGCCTATTTATCTCTGAACCATAATCCACCTTGCTAAGGAATCACTTTTCCTGCTCTTTGCAAGATTGTCCTTACTGTTACATCTTTCTTTATGGTGTTTCTTCTTCTGGGCCATCTGTGGTGTGTCCACTACACTTCTTTCTCCTGTTGGGACTGGCAGCTCTTGCATGCATTCAAACCTCAGACTTGGAGCGTTTGTAGAAACATAGAATCATAGAATGTTTAGAGCTGAAAAGGACCTTACAGAGCATTGAGTTCCAACCCCCCAACACCTCCCACTAGAGCAGGTCGCTTAAAGCCCCATCCAGCGTGGTCTTGAACACTTCCAGGGATGGGGCATCCTCAACTTGATGAGTTACCATCAGGTTGATAGAAATAACTCAGCACCCTTTAAACCACATCCAGAGCACTGCATACAGTTTTGGGCTCCCCAGTACTAAAGAGATATTGAAAAAATGGAGAGTTCAGAGGGGCTGGAGCCATTGAGATTGTGTGGGAGCTGGAGTATATGATGTGCAAGGAGAAGCTGTGGGACTAATGGCAGCCTTCCACCACCTAAAGGGGGATTATAGAGAAGACAGAGCCAGAGTTTCTCAGAGGTACACAGCAAAACAAGAGGTATCCACAGCTTCTCTGGGTAATCTTTTTCAGTGTCTCACCACCCTCACAATAAAGAATTTTTTCCTAATATGTAATCTAAATCTCCCCACTTTCAGTTTAAAACCATTACCTCTCATCCTATTGCTACACACCCTGATAAAGAGTCCCTCCCCATCTCTCCTGCAGGCCCCCTTTAGGTACTGAAAGCTAATATAAGGTCTCCCTGGAGCCTTCTCTTCTCCAGGGTGAACAAGCCCAACTCACTCAGCCTGTCTTCATAAAAGAGGTGATCCAGCCCTCTGACTATCTTTGTGGCCCTCCTCTGGACTCACTCCAACAGGTCCATGTCCTTCTCATGCTGAGGGCTCCAGAGCTGAACCCAGTACTCCAGGCAGGGCCTCACAAGAGCAGAGTAGAGCAGCAGAGTCATCTCCCTTGACCTGCCTGTCACACTTCTTTTGATGCAGCCCAGAACATGGCTGCCTTTCTGAGCTGTGAGTACACATTGCCAGCTCATGTTGAGCCTCTCATCAACCAACACCCCCAAGTCCTTCTCCTCAACCCATTCTCCACCCAGCCTGTACCTGTGTTTCGGATTGCCCTGACCCAGATGCAGGACCCTGCACTTGGCCTTGTTGAATTTCATGAGGTTTGCACTGGCCTACCTCTCAAGCGTGTCCAGATCCCTCTGGATGGCATCCCTTCCCTCAAGAGTGTTGACCTTGACTGTGCCACACAGCTTGGTGTCGTTGGCAAACTTGCTGAGGGTGCACTCAGTCCCACTGTCCATGTCGCCAATAGAACAGCACTGGTCCCAGTACTGACCCTGGAGGAATGCCACTCATCACTGGTCACCACTTGGACACCAAACTGTTGAATGCTACTCTTTGAGTGTGGCCATCCAGCCAATTCCTTATCCACTGAATGGTGCTTTTGTCAAATCCATGTCTCTCCAGTTTAGAGACAAGGATGTCATGTGGGAGAGTGTTCAATGCTTTGCTCAAGTCCAGGTAGATGATGTCAATTGTTCTTCCCTTATCCACCAATGCTGTAACACTATTGTAGAAGGCCACCAAATTTGTCACAATTTGGCCTTGGTGAAGCCATGTTGGCTGTCACCAATCACCTACTTATTTTCCATGTGCCTTAGCATAGTTTCCAGGAGGATCTGCTCCATGATTCCCGTCCTCTCTGAGTCTTTTATAAGTTAATTGACTTTACTCAGGAGTGCAGAGTTTCCACTTCCAAAACCCCACACCATATCTTCCACATTGTTGAATAACATAAACTACTACATCAACTCATGATCTTTCAGCCCTGGCTGACTTCATATCACCAGCTCACCACAGGGGCTTTGCTACTCATAATATCTGGAATAGCCTCATCCTTTGTTGCTTTGCGAGCTATTTGGGTAAACAAACACCTTTCTTGGGACTAACACACACCTATTAGCTCAGGAACAGGCTTTTTCTGTGAACTTTCTCTTTTAAAAGAGTGAGATAGAGACATGAGAGGCCTAAAATGACAGAAGGCAAGGGCTGCCAGTGCTTGTACAAGTGGGCATCTTGGGTAAAGAGCAGTTCAGCAGCTGCTGCATTGACTGACCATATATTTGCTCCCGAGACCTTGCAAACTTGGTGTGAAATCATGAGTTCTGCTTGTCTGACCATTTTCCTACACACAAGAACTCCATCCTATCATCCTTACATAGGTAGCCGGAGTGTTAAATATACGCACAGAAAAGGAAAGTTAACCAAAATACTGGGATTACATTTTCATCTGATCTGAAATGTGTGAGCTCTCTGCAGCTGGAGGGACTTTTGAGGGAAGTTGAAATGGGAGGGATCATTTAAAATTTGTGGGTTGTCAGACTTGATAGGACCAATTCAGCCTTTGTCCCTAGAAATGCTAGAAAGATTTCTAACAAATCAGTTTGAAATTAATACATAAGACAGGTTCAGTACAAAAAAACACAACAAAAAACCAGAGGTAGGAGATAACTTTCCTTCATTATTAAATGACAGCAGCTGTCTCCCACTGGGATCCAAAACACAGAGCAAGAAAGATTAGCTGTGCCTGTTATTGTCTTAGCATTTACAACATTATTTATCCTTTTAACATGGCCACACAGAACAAGTCAGCCTGGGGACAATTAACACTGCTCTAAGAAAATGTCAACATTACTGTGTACACATGCCTTTTAAACACTGCAGTTATTTTACATATTCATTTTTCCAACCAATTTGTTAACCATATTTGAATACTGATTTAGCATATATATAATCCTTATGGGATGCCCAAAATCAGTTCAAGTAAGGAACACTAAATTCTGACTTAATAATTTCAAGTCTTTGATTTTCTTTCTAATTAACAAGTAAGGACTGTGTAACCTTTGTGCAGAACGTGTTGACTTCGAAATATCAGCATGCCCACAAATTAAACGCCCAGGGCACTATGAATGTAAAACTTCCCTGCTTGCCCATTACAAATCAGGTGGTCTTTTCCCAGCATACGATCCCTGTGCTAGGAGGTGGTTTTAACAGCGCAATTCCCTGTCCATATTACGTGGTGGAAGGGCTAATCTAAGAGCCTAAAATTTAATCTAGCAGAATAATCAACACTTGAGGAATTCTATTTAGTCCATATCTGCAAAACTAACAAATGTTGTACACTAAACATTTGAGACATCCTATATCTATGTATTTATTGGCAAATATTTAGACATTATGGACATGAGCTATATATATTCAGCCATTTATAACCCCTGACCCAGAAAGCATATCTACCCTTGAAGATACAACTACCACAGCTGGGTAAATTTATTGGATTAACAGATGAAAAACTAAGACTGTAAAATTGTGATAATTGAATCTATTCTACTGTATAACAGAGTCCATTAGAAAGGCCTGGATTAATTATTCTTCGAAATACAGAACTAAAACGGTACTTTTAAATGGCTGTTACAAATTGTTGCATAACTAATTACAAATTTGGAAGCCCACCACTTTTTACTTTTCAGACTAGTTTTTATAACCTTCATCTGGTTTTGATAAGTCTTTGTGTCTAGATTTTCAAAAATAATAAATTTGGTGCATAAATAAGCATAAGCCTAACTACTTTATTGTTTAATGTAACTATTTGTTTTTTGAAATAAGCTTAAAACTGATTTTTAAAGGTAGTAAAGATGGAAACATGAGGCAAATCAGGTTTCACTGAATTAAATAGGACACTTTGTTTAGTTTTTCTGATTTCTATCAGTAGTGAATTTTTAGTGAAAGATATTTAAAAATTGTACGTTTACTCAAAGAACAAGCATTGCCAGAAAAGTCACCATAAATTTACTGTCATTGCCTCAGTAATGTTTTTTTAAACTCTGAGCAAGGAGGACAGCTACTATACGAGACAGTAATAAAATACCTGTTCTCTGTTGAGACAGTGCTCCAGGTACTGTTACTATCATTAGCATTTCTCTGCCAAGATATATCTATGTATCAATATCACACAATCATCTCTGTTCAGGTGGGCCACTGTTTTCAGTTAAGAGCAACCTGAGCTGGCTGCCAGAGCCCATGTGCTAGAGACCACCCCTTATACTCCAATCACTGCTGTTCTGAACCATCTGATGACCCAAGCTTGAGCTGTGGGTTTGGGATTTATTTTTTTCCCCCCGCTTGAATGACGAAATAAGATCTATATTTGCCCACCTACAGGCCAATTCCAGACTGCAGCTCAGGAGGCTTTCAACGTGGTCGAGTTACCTTACCTGGGGGAGAAACTCAGCATGTTCCTCGTGCTTCCCGGCCACAAAAGAACGTCTTTGTCCCAGATTGAGTCTCACCTTTCTGCCAAAACTATAAACCTCTGGGCCAACAGCTTAAAGAGGACGAAGATGGACATTTTTCTCCCTAGGTAAGCAATATTAATAGTGCTATGTATCTTCACTGCTTCAGTTGTCAGAATTCTGTGTAATGGCGCTGACAAGAGCAATGTGTGAGATAAAAACAAATGAGATGCTTTCAGTTTTGTTATTTATCACATGATCAGAAAAGCTCTAACCCTCTCTTAAGCCATGAAGAGGTGAGCTGGGAAAGCCCAAACTTTCTGGTATGCTCTGTACTGTTTAAAAACCAAATATTTCATTTGATTCTACAGCTTTTATTAAAAATTTGTTTGGAGTACAGCAATCCTTTTAAGATCTGAAAAGAGAGAAAGGTTCCTGGCCCTTTCCCACTCCCTTTTTCTCTTTATAAAGGTAAATATGTTACCTTGAAAATAAATGCAATAGCATATTTTTATAACTTACTAGTACACAACAGAAGTACTCTACAAAGAACCTGGGGGTCCCCCACCAGTCCTACCCATCTTTCTGTGCACAAAGCTAGTTTCAGCCATCCGTTTTCCACATTATTCATTCACCGTTGCTAGCAAATGCATACATCCTGGAGCTATTTTCTCTCAGCTATTCAAATAAAATTGCATAGCAGGAGGAATCAGGTGCAGGAGAGCCTTTTGTGGCCGTACCTATTGTATGGATCAGCATGGAAGGGCTTCATTACACATCTCTTACAATACATTCCCTGCGTTAATGAAGTGCTGGAAAACAATTTGTACACTAATACTCTTTCTCTCCAAGCTAATCTTCTGCAAATGTTTCAAAGGGCCCTTCGCTATGGCCAAGGTGACTGTTAAAAAGAGGACACTTGCAGAAATGCAGAGTTCTTGTGTCAAGAAGGCTGAGAGGGGGTCTGATTGCAATAGATGGAGGCAAGGGGTTCCTTCTGTTAATGTCTTCAGGTGAAGATGAGTCGCTTCTCTGCAAAGTACCCTTAATCAGACAGAAGGCATTGGGCTCACACAGAAATAGATGGATGAAATGCAAAGGCTTGAAATAAATTACATGTATTCCACCTTTTTAGCTCTATGGAACTACAAATCCCACACTTAAATAAAATCTGCCATATTAATTTCAGGTTCACTATTCAAAGCCTTTTTGACCTAAAGACAGTTTTTTCTGCCTTGGGAATTAGAGATGCATTTGATCCCGTCACTGCTAATTTTAAAGGTATTTCAGGTAAGAGGCTTGACTGAATAAAAAATGATCACTGTCCCAATAGTTGTAGACTCTTACATTTGAATGATTCAGTAGACCCGGGCCTTCTGAATTGATTGTACTTCTTTCTCTGTGGACCTCAAGTACAATTCACACTCAACTTTTCTACTTTATTATTGGCAATTGTATTTTGAGCTGTTTTGTAGGAAAGAGGAATCCGAAAGGGCCAGGTCTGATTTTGGTCTTGCTTTTGCTTTTTCTTTCTTTTCCTTCTTTCTTTAAGATCAAAACTGTGAAGGCAGTGTAGGCCTGGAAAATCGTTATTCATTCAGAGGTTTAGGATGCTTTAATACAACTTGCATTCCTATGTTTGTTTTATAAATAGTCATTTAACAGTTAGGAATGCTGGTCCAACAGGTCTGTATTCCAACTCTCAACACCGCAAACCAATGCTGACATATGCCCACGCTACCTTGTTTTGCTAATCCAGTGACCAGCAGACTAAATTATACTTTCCCTTTGCTAAAACACTAGCATTATGATTGTAAACTCTCTTGGGTCTGGAAGTCTTAAATCATCCCACTTATTGGAAAATTTTTATCCCCGTTTAATATTAAATACTAGAAGTAACATAAATTATTTCAGCTTAGTCATTTCTGCTCATAGCAAAGACTCCGAGTGGTAACTGCCCAGAGAGATGGCAGAGTTCACGCAATTTTTGTGCACGTGAGTAAAGAAATGAAGGTACAACAAGAAGAAATAACTCCAATTTGAAAAAAGCTGTTTTTACAGAAAAGTTGCTTTCCTGGAACAAACCTCAGAAGGCACATTACTTACATGGGGGTTTTTATACCCCTTTAACTGCATTGTTTTATTGCAGTACATATCTCAGACTGCAAAGAGATGCACATTAAAATAATTTGTCATTGCCCACTTATTTGTTAAAACCTGCTCCTTTGTTTATTGCAAACTAATGTCAATATGCTGGTAAAGTCCACAAGGATGCATTTTACAAAGTTAGCATCTATTGCAATAAGATAAATACTCTGAGGAAATTAGTCTCCATCACAAATAAACTCATTTAGCAGCTGCTTTCTTACGTAAGCAACTCGGTGGCTTTCTGCTTCGCATCATACAGAGCAAGGCTTGTAAAAGTATTTGATCCTGCCTGTGGCAGGGTTATGGAGTAAAGAATATGTTGAGGTCCTCCTCAGTTCTACTTTTACACTACTCAGTTACGTATCATAATAGAAGGTTTATAGCTATGATGTTCCAAGAATTACATGAGGCAGAGTTTATAAGGAAGGTTTATCTTTTATTTAACTAATAGATACAGTTGGGAAAAGAACAGGTAAGTTTTCAGTTCTTATTCCGTATGAAGGAGTAGCCATAATTTTTAGAATATTTACTCTCAGATCACATTTAGCAATGAATATCTTACTCCATTTCAGACCTGGAATAGCTTCTTTCTGCCTGAAAGCTTCTATTTTCTTCCCTCCAAAATATGTTAGATTTATCCAATTTAAAAAATCCTGCCTCTACTCCGTTTTGTTTTGTTTGTTTCCATTCTAGATTTTTTGACTGGACAGAATTAAGATAGAAACAGACAAAATGGTCTTCTAGTATTTCCTTGTTTTCGCCTATATGTCAGACTCCATCCTCAGATTCAGACAAGAAAGAAAAAAACCTCTCAACCTTCCCTGCTTTTTGCCCTGTGCAGTCAGTCGGGAAAAAGCAGACTTGTAACACTCTCCATGGCATCTTTCTGAAATTCATTTTTTCCAAGCTCCATTTTATGTCATGGGCCCACTGTTTCTTCATGAAGAGTGGTTTTTTCTGCAATTTCACTTCTGACAGTTCCTCAATTGATTCATTGTCCCATGTTAATTAGTTTCTACTCTCACCATGTTATCTTGCTTTCCACCACAACCCGGAGACCTCTCAAACTAGTAATTCCCATTCAGCATTCAGCATTCAGCTATCATCCATACAGTCATAAAAATGAACGAATAGGTAAATAGAGGTAGAAATGAGGGAGAAGGTGTCCCTGTACTGTGTCCAAGCAATGCTCTTCTGTAGCGTGAGCCCAGCTCCCACCACTGGACACCAGTGGAAATGGGCCAGATTGCAGCTGGCTCCATCAGCAGGAATGTGAGGACGCCTCACAGCTCTTCCAGATTTACACCAATATAAACACAGTCAAAATCTTGTCATTACCCCAGATTAAAAAGTAGACCTGAATTACAAGAAGTCAATAGCAGAAATGCCTTTAAGCAGAAAAATATTCCATCTTTGCATTCACAGTAGTGATTGTTTCCTAAGAAGTTCACTGCTTGTCTGAAAGCCGGTTTCATGTAGAAGTCTGAGGTACCTGGGCCATCAAGGAAGCTGCGTTCTGACAAAGGACACGGTTAGGCAAATAGATTCAAGACACACACGAGCGCTTTAGCTTATCCCCCAACTTGCCTGCACATAACATCACGCTGGTCCAAAAGCCTTACCAGTCACACTATCTCAGCTACGTGCTGAGCTAAAAAGTCCTTCCTACCAGGCTAGCTTAGGTGTTAGACTATGCTCATACGTATCAGGCACATGTATGAAAAATCAGGAGCTAAGTCAAAATTAGAACTGAGGATCTTCTAATGCAGAAGCCAGATACAGAAAAAGGAATTGGAAGGGAGGTGTGCATTGTGCTGTCTTTCCAAACGTGATGTGGTGAAGGAACCAATGGAAGGAATTTGCAACGGAAGAAAAGCTAATAACATCACAACGTACTGTTTCCAGTATACTGTCACTGAATTAGTTACCCAGGTGAAATACCTAACAGTTATGTCACCCTTAGATTCTGCAGAAAAAAAGGTGAAAGCATTCTGAATTAAGAAAAAAAAAAGAGGTGTCTGCAAATGGAATTCAGAAAATAACTACTAATATTAATTTCTGGGTTTTTTTGCAGAGCAAGGTAGTCTTTACCTTGCAGAAGCTATTCACAAGGCAGAGATTGAAGTAACAGAAGATGGCACAAAGGCATCAGGAGCTACAGGTAAATCAAATACAGAAACTTGACTTTTCACTTCTGAAAATTATCACTACAGAAACAAGTACCAGTCCTTTATTTAAGGCGAAGAAAAAAAAAAAAAAGCAGCATGGTAGCATTTCAATGTATGCCTAACCTAAATTTAAATTTTTATATTTAGCACTCTTCCATTTTACTTTTGTAATTGATCGTAAGAACTCTTAAAACTCTTCCCTTTCCATTTTTGATCTTAGACTAACATATAAACACTCAAGTGAAAATCAGCTTTACCAGCCCAGGGAAAGTTCAGTTGAAGAAAACAAACCAGTTCTTCTTCTCTTGGTCAAATCTGTTTCCTCAGATGATGAAAGCAAAGACTGAAAAAAGGGTACTAATGTTTTGATTTTTGAAGATGATCTCTTTGTTAGTATTGGATGTCACGATGGTAGAGGTTTGTCTTCAGGAAGACGAAGACAGACTTGTTTCTTATGTACTTTGAGGTGTGGCCTTTGTGTGCAGTAGTTTCTGCCAACAGATCATTTCCAAGTGAGCAGCTGGGGCTGTCTGAATGGTGAGATTCGGAGTAAAATCTCAGCTATGGACTAAAGAGTCAATAAACGACCTTCCTAAGCTGAATGACACCTCAATAGAAATCCACCATCACAACTTAAATAAAACAGGGGAAGTAAAATTACAGAGCTATGCCATCCCCATTTTTCTTTTTATTTTTGTCACATGAGCTTTATCAAAGGCAGCCTCTGCTTTTTTGTTTCCATTTTGGAGATGCTCTGGAGACGCTACAAGTCAGTGTGAGAGGCAGCAGCCGCCCTAGCCCCCTGCACGGAGTACGTAGGCATTACTGCCACTTGCTTCTCTTCAGAAGCTGAACATGTCCTCAAGCTGTTCAAACGTCAGCCCGGCAGAAGGGTGATGGTTAACCACATCTCTCCTCTCTGCCTCCCTGGGCTGCTCCGACTGTAGACGTGCTCCACTCACACGTTGCAAACGCTGGTGGTCCCTGACTTCAGATGAGGGCAAGACCTGGGTCTCTCCCATCTCTCTTGCTTGGCCTCCTTTCTTTCAGAAGGAAATCCAAGAGGCAGGTAGGGAGAGCACTGCAGTGCAGCCCACAGTCACGATGCTAAAAGGACCCCAGAGCACACCTGATTTGGTGTAGCATTCTTCTAGCACCAACTTTGAATGAGGCACATACTGTACATACATGGGTGTACAGTGAAAATTTGACATAACTAAGTTAACCTTTCAACAGAGCTGTACAGTTTTAATTTGTGACAACAATTATCATCTCTACAGGGGCACTAATATTTTTAGTAATTTTTCTGGTAATTCCCATACAAAATAAAAGCTTTTAGGTGGCTTCAATTACATACTAAAGACTAAGGGTAATAGCAATCAGACATTTATCCCGTTGAAACCAATGCCAAAGCTCCCCTTAACTCCAGTCAGACCAAGCTGAGAAGCTGATTTTAAAAGGTATGTTTATTGTTTACTTTAAAAGCTCTGGATCTAGTCATCACAGAGTGCCTTGAAAGCTAAAGCAGGCACTTTTTTAGGTGCACTGAAATAATGCCACTCAAACTAGTTTTACTGAATCTTACCTGAATTTTGAATTGAACTTGATTGTTTTAACTGCTCATTCAAAAATGAGCCAAACCTGGGGGTTTTACTATTTTGGGTTTTTTGACAATTTATAATGTTCTTAATACTATAGAGCTACAAGAACTTATTTAAATAAGATGTATTTTAAGAATAGCTGAGCCATCATAATTCTTAAGGATTCTTTATTTAATTTAATAATTAACCCAGAACCAGAGAGGGGAAGGACAATCATAAACTGAGATTGGGGATACTTGGGTTTTGTTGAAAGTTCCAGTTTCAGGATGATGTAGGTATTTCTCTCCCATTTAGAAAAGGGACCACATTTGTACCTTGCTTATCTTTTTCACCACAACAGCACAGCTAGGAATTGGCTAACAGGTTAGGCAATAGCATGGTACGACTTCAGCAGAGTTGGGGCTGTGATAACAACAAAAAAATCTATTACCTTTGAAATCCGAAGCCAGATAAGAGTCAACTTCAGCAACGAAATACACCCGAATCACTCCTGTGCCGTCTCACAACACTTGGCTTGTTCCTTCACCCCAGAGTGTTTTCTCTGTTGGATAAAATTGTTGTTTCATTCTTAAAGCAGAGGAGCAACTCAAAACCCAAGGTACTGAACATCAGAGCTGGAGGGCACTGACAAAGATGGAATGAAAATGGACACGTTTTACTAATGTTTTCTTTGTTGTATTACAGCAATGGTATTACTAAAAAGATCTCGAACGCCTATTTTCAAGGCAGACAGACCTTTCACGTTTTTCCTGAGACAAGCTAACACAGGTAGGCAGGCTCTCTGTTTCAGTAGCAGAATCCTTAACAAATAGCACTGAAATCAATAAATAGCTCTTTGTAAATAGCATGCCATTCTTTAGTCCAGGAAATTTCAACAGCTATGGGAACAGTGGGCGTAGGAGTTTTAAAGCACAAAGAATAGAGTTTAATTTCTTTATAAAGAACGCATGACAGTCATAGAAGTCAGGGAAGCCAGATTAGAACTCTTCTATGTAAATGCAGTATGTGCTCAGGAGATATTTCTACCATAGTTATAGGCACTAGAAAGTTCTTACAGATCTTAAATGTCCCAGGATTAGGGGCTGATCTCCAATGGGCAATTCAGATTACAAATGGGTTGGATTAGCTGAATTCGTATCCGAAGCAGTTAAAATATAAATCTTTTCCTATAAATGAAACTTATTCATGCCTACGCAGATGGCACACAGCAGAGACTTCTGCCTGTAGGCAGCGGGACTCCAGCGCCCGAAACTCCCTGTATTAATTCCTACCTCAGCACTTTCTAGACTGATAACTCAGAAATTCTGAAGACCAACGATGTTAAGTCTAGCTACAGCTCAGAATGTGCAGCAGCATTCCCTTACATTCCCTTTGAAGGAGAGGCAAGCTAACAGCAATACAAACAACTGAACCACAAATTCAACGAATCTGAGGCAGTGATTTCATTCAAGAGGTTGCAATAATCTCTTCTGTAACTACAATATTAACACAAAGGAATGAATTCAGGCTCTCTTTTGCTCAGTTCAAAAGTGATTCTTTAGTCAACAGTTTAGGTTAAGTTTTTCAGGTTTTAGCAAATTTCTGGTTTGGGTTACCAACTCTTTGGAAAGGCCATTGATTTTAATACACAAATGTTCAAATTATTCTAAGGCAAGCAGGTAACTCCAGTCTATTTTTCCATACAAGCAACGAATGATCACAAATCTGACAGCTCCGTGCCTAATTTATGTATTTAAGCTGTACTACACTTTGAAAATGTGGTCCCAAACTGAAATAATGTTAATATTGCTTTTATTTACAGGTTCAGTACTCTTTATAGGAAGAGTTACAAATCCTGCATATAAACACTAGAAAAATACACTGTCTTCTGTTCCTCCTATGATGAGCTTTCCTCCAATGAAATTAAAGGCTATGTTATACATATTTATTAAAACAGTTTTAAACAATATCACTTTTGCAAGAACAAGAGTGAGCAAGTCTTCCACTACCTTAATCCTTTGTACATACAGTTGGAAACTTACAGCTGTCTAGGAATCATTAACACAGCAACTACAGCAAAGACAGTAAGCATATAACCATTTCAGAAAAAAAATGAACAGATTTTGCTACCAAAATGTTTAAGAAAATGGGCCAACAGGTTCTGCTCAACTTCTTCATCATGGCTAAAAAGTCAGCTTGACTGTTGCTGAGTATGTAGGTCATCTGAAAGAAAGCATCCCACAAGAAAACTTTGTGATATATTGTGATATATGTTATTTTTCAAGCACAACTTTATTTCCCTGTCCTGAAGTCAAAAACTTAAGAACAAAACAGAAGTTCAGTCTGGTCCTGGTCTTAGATATAATCCAGTTGAGATAATAAGGTAAGAAGCAAACAGCAAAATGCTGTGAAAAGGAAATCAAGTTGAGAAGCTGTTTCAAAACTGACAGAACAGGAAGCAGAAATACCGGCTCAATCAGTGATCAAAAAATATTATTGCCAAAAAAGTTAGCAGTACTACCTTTACTACCTTTTATTTTACTTTTTTTTTTTTTTAAATTAACACAGCATAGAATGGGCATTCCTGAAGAACACTGAATGAGGCTAAAAGCTTCTAGATAATGCTATTTTCAGCATCCTGACAAAAGTTGAGATACAGTGAGTGTTTTAGCACAAGATTCAGCAACTCCTGGCACAAATATCAGAAACCCAGGCCCATGAAGATTTTGGGTGAAGACTGCAAATCACTGACATCTAGGAAAAGCATGAGAGGGGAGCTACTCCCACTGAATCAAAGCTTTCCAGAAGTTAGGAGCATCTAGCACAGATTAAAGACATGGCCAATAAAACATTCAGTGATCTTCTGCGTCCAAGAAGCAGCATCTTCTGGTTGTTGCAGCATTTGTAAACATGTAAAAACTTCTGACATTAAAACTCTGTGCAGAATTCCTCAAAGGCTACTGAGCCCTACATTACTACACTGTATCCTCACCAAACTGCGGATTTTGTCATTGCTGTAGATGTGCATAAAGTACATCGGTTTGTTACACCAGTCACCAAACAGTGAAGCACAAAGTACACAAAGCCACAGGGTATCATCCTACCATAGTTGTGATTCAGCATTAGATTCCTTCGACTCGTTCTCTGATTAAAAAATGAATATCCAGTGATACAAACCGTCTCTTCATTCTTTGATACTGATATTAGAATACAGAAGCTCTGGAAAGGGAAGGCAAAATGAACCAATCCAATAAAAACTGAACTCAATCCGACACAAAGATTAAAATAGAGTTTTTATTGATGGAATAACAAAAGTGCTTTTCTTAAATATTTTTCAAAATACATTTATACAACTTACAATAATATATCCAAAATAACTGTATATACAAAACATTACCTTGTTTAATGTATGTGCTTTTTTTTTTTTTTAAAATTACAAAGCAACTTTTTGGCAAAGTTCAACCTTAAGAGGTGATAGTTTTGAAGGTTGGATTAAGAAAAATAGAACCTGAGGGAAAGTGACACAAGTCCATGACAAGCAAGAAGTTCTCCATTTAGTTAAATAAAAATGTTTTTGTGATATTTTTCACATTACAAAAATAACAGAAGTGAAGAAAAAAAAAAAGATGATGGATACTTTCCTCATCATTTTATAGAGCAGCTTCTCGTTCTTTCAGGTATAAGAACTTGAGATAAGAGTGCATGTCAAAAATGAATGCAAGTAAGGACAGCAGTGCCCTGCTGTGTCTTTCTCTTGTGCAGTGTGTCTTAGCTGCTGTTGATATGATTGACCTGATTGGATCTGCGATGGATTTCTTCCAGAAAGCTCTCAAGCTGTTCTATTAGCATTCGTTTTTTAAACCTGCATTTAAAAGAAAGCATAATAATGGATGCACACAGTAATACATGAAACACTGTTCACAAAACTTCTGCTGAATCATGGAAACTTCACTTATTTTAGGTTCAGTGCACAGTGACGTTATAAGTACCTCATGTATAAAGATTGTCTCCTAAAGTTCTGGTTAACTATTAACTTGCTGTTCCATTTAATGAGAGAATTCAAAACTGTGCTTACTACAGTTTATTCTACCACCTTGCTGAACATCACCTAGACCTCAGAAAGTCAGGAAAAAGAGTTAAGTGTTTGCTATTTCCAGAAGTAAATTTCTGAAGTACAGAAACAATGTATGTGCCAAAGGAACTATAATCCTAAAGTTGACAACAGGTTTTAGGGATTGTTTGCATGCCTCCATGGCGCATTCACAGAAGTTAAGTGATATTGGTACTGGTGAAGGAATAGCCATTACATAGTGCAGAGCAAATTTCCCAAGAAGAAAATACAAACTAAAAGTTTGAGAAAGAAGTTAAAGAAAATACAGATATAATCCATACCTGGAGTCTCTGCAGTTCTATTCCCTATTGACTACATAAATTTGACCAGCAGACCATTTTGCCACCTTTGTTTACAGCCCTGCCTCGGTGCACGCAGCTCCTTGCTGTTCCAGCTAGCCCTCCCCCTCACAACACTTCTGTGTCCAAGAAGAGACTTCTTATCAATGCTTTGGCAGCCGCACGCATACTTAAAGATCAGCAGCAATGAAGAGATCACCCCACTTTCTCAACTCAGTACTATTCTGAGCTATACACCAAGTTCAGTCCTATCACCCCATTAAACCCCAGCAAAAGCCTCTAGTCCCAGCCAGGCCTCCCAGTCCATGTTCTTGGCTCACAGAAACACGGCATCTGCCCTAATTCCCAGACCACAGACTTCCCCATAATCCCAGTTTGACTATGGGGAAACAAGTTCCCATTTCCAGCCACTTACTATCTCATTGAATCCCCATGCTCTGAGCCCCTACCCAACCTTCTCATCACAGTTCTCCACAGTAATCCCAAGGAAAACCCACACTTCCAGTACTGCTTCCCCTCCGTTCTTCCTCATTTCTTTCACAACTGCTCCCTGCTTGTTGAAAAGCATTAACCTGGGAAATACATAATTATTCCTTCTCATTCCCTCTAGTAAAAGTCAAACTATTTAAGCTAGCAGCAAAATGCTTTAATATAGTATATCTTAGTGAAAATTTAACATACTTATATTCTGGGCAATGTTACTTTCCAGGATACCTTCAAGCCCCTCTGAAGCAGTTGTACAAGTTAACAGCAGACGTTTCCTAGAAACTTAAAACCTGGTGGAAGGTGGGAAAAAAACCACATTGCTAACTATTCTCACATTACTGTTGGCACAAGAATTCAGGTTTACAGTGCACTATGCCCAGCCCCTCACTACATCTCACTGGAAGTTCTTTTCCAAATGCTGAACCCTACAGCAAGCATTTTTTTTTTCAAGGCAACAGAAACAAGTTACCACATTAAATAATACTGCAATTAACAGAATTGACTCCAATTCAACTGTTCATTCTGCTAGAAAAATTAGTACCCTTAATAATAAAACTTTCTTGAGTAGTTCTAGCCATTGAGCATAAAACTTCATTATTATTTTGAAAAGGGTTGTATTAATTCTTGCCGGCACTTCTATCCCAAGTGGGAATTTTTCAGCATTTTGTCTAAGTGCACACTTTGGGCTTTGCTACGTGCATTAGTAGCTTAAAGCTCTTAGTATGGAGAATAAATAAAAGGGAATTGAATTTCTCATACTGAGAAGTTGTTCGATTTGGAGAATTTTGATCCATGTGTCAGATTTTGCTCTAGACTATTTAGCAGAGAATAAAAAGAACACTTATTGTTAGCGCTAGGATCATAAATGGATTGCTATGCCAACTCCAGAAATACTGAGTTGTGCTCAGTACCTCTCCACTACATTGGCTAATTTCTTTTAGCCCTTTCCTATATAACTGTTCATTTTGTACATCCAAAGTTATAGCCATCTATTGGGAAGTCATGTCTCTTGTGTTCAGTAAGGACTCCTTGTAAGCTCTAATACCACCCACCCAGGCTGAGCCACATGTATATCACTAACCATAAGTAAAGTCTTTGTCAAAACAGAAATAGCCAAGAATTTGAAACTGAGATGTTGTATCTCCTCACCTTTAATAATTTTACAATTGACTGGAATAAAAAAAAAAATTAAAAAAAATCCATTGCCTACCCCATCTTGATTTCTGCCTCCCAGAAGTGACAGCTTTTCTATCAGAAGAGGAACTCTGAGGCAGTTGGTTTCCAAAGGAAGCTGAAAACTTTGTATTGTTTTAGAAGCCTTACTCTCCCCTCACAAGTCTCTAGAACTGAACAGGGACTGTTTTTAAACACACACTTTCTTGCTGAAATGCTCAAGAGCTTTCTTAAGTCTGTGTTCAGAGTCAGAGCTCCTTGGAGCAGGGAAAGAAAGCAGGCATCCCAAATTCAAATTGCATTCCGTGGCATTGCAAAGGTCAGCTATCAGTTAACAAAACAAGGCTATCTTGACAACTCTGGAAAGCCTAGAGATGTTTCCTGCAGGGAACCTTGGTTAAATGTGATAGCTTGCTTGGACAAGGAAAGCAGCAGAGAATTGCATAGGGATTGTAGGCAGTGTTATCCAGGCAGATAAAATGACCACAATATAAAAATCTAACCTAGGAGAGAAGAGGATGGAGAGAGATCAAGTTGTTCTTCCACTCAAACCAATAAAAATTAAAGTTTAACAGCAGTAGAGAAAAATGGAATTGCCAACTTCTTCCACGAGTAGATACAGAAAACTGCTGGCTATGGTGAGAGACGGGATTTAATTCTGATGCGTCCAGCAGCAATACTCAACCGCTGTCAGATTTATAGGGAAAGAGTCAATTCAGGATAACTGGAATAAAGAGGCTGTGCAACAGAAAAGAGAATAACAGATGATCTAAAGAACCTAATTTTAGAGATAAAAATATTCCAATCCCACTAAGGGCTGTCACAGACTCCAGGAGCAACAATATTGTTTTGGTGTTCTGGAACAGCGAGGAAGCATGTATAATCTACAGGCTGTGGAACAATTCTGACAGCTGACATAGCAATAAAGACAGATCAAGCAAAAGCATGATAAAGTAACTGTTCCTAAAGAAAGAACATGATCTATATAAACCTATATACCCCACTGTGCTGGCAGTAGAAGGCTAGAGGAGCTGTATGAATGTCCAGCATTTCAGTGCACCTTAAACTCTCAGCACGGTTTTATTCAAAAATTATTCTGAATTTTTGCATATTTTTGGAAAATTTGTTTAATAATGCCACAGAAAAAAAAAAAAGCTGACTACTACAAGAACAGAATAGAGAAAAAAAATCAACTATACTTTGAAGCTTCTGAAATAAGCCTCAAAGTTACAGTTATATTTATGATCCAAGCAAGACGCCAGCATTATTAGTTCAATTCAAACACTATTGGTTCCAATCAAAATCACAGATTTCTGCTTGCTTCCTTCTTAGTTAACATGTAGAAGGCTAAGCAAGTATGGTGAGTCTAAGGGTGCTTTAAGAAGAGTTTCTACCTGGATTAACAACACAGGGTTTAAATCCTCAGCAAGTCTCTCTATTCCAGTGACAAACTACCTTCCATTTCCACCACCTCAAACAAGGAAATAAATCTGAAGAGCAGAAGCATATCTTTGTGGAAGTATACCTGGATCCCAAAACTATTTTTAGGACAAGATTTTGAGTTGAGGCAGAATAAAGAATTTCAACTGTTTCTGAAAGCCCAATTCACAATAAGATGCAGTTCGATCGTTTTTTCAAATTAGCAGTACACTCACACTTGAATTTTGGAACTTGAATGATTTTCTAAAGTTACCTTCTCTTTCTATACCATTATCCATCTACCTTTTTGGTGACTTGGCAGTTACAGCTGCTAACATTTTTAAGACAAAATCTGAGGCAAAAAGGTAAGCTTGTGCAAAAACCACACGTCAGGAAGTTTGTGTTTCTATTTTTTTTTCTAGGGAATCATTTACTTGCAGCACAAAGCAAGTTTCAAACAAGGAACTGCATGGTTGTCAAGCAGTTACGTGTGGCAGTATGTGGTGCAGTTTTATAAGATTAATACAATTCAGTTACCTACCTAGAAGCTTCTTTAATAACATTTTGCAAGAATATCAGTCGGGTTTGTAAGCTTCCTTGTACATGCTTCAGTAAAAAGAAGATTCTTTCATACTCTGAAAGATAAAGAGAAGAGCAAAATCACAGTTACTTAAGAGAGACCTATACACATATTGGTTATAATACATCTGAGACTGAGTGAAATGCAACAGATTTCATTCATTTTTTTGTAGTAAGTTTTTAGAATATAACTCCTATAAACCAGGCTTATAGCAATGACATACTGTTTAACGAACACTAACATTAAAAAACACAGGATACTGCAGTTTAGGATATTACGAACGTCTAACAAGCTAATACTATCTAATACTGATAATACAAACCCCATGACTTTCATAAACATTGATAGGTATGGCACTGTTTTAATCACTCCAGGAAGTTTTTAGCAGAGGTTTCAAAACAAATCTTTTCAGCTTTCAGTTTATTTTGCTTTAGTCTCAGGCTTCAGTATTTTTATAAAACAGTGATCTAATATGAATTCTTTTTTTAGCTCTCATTCCAACCACCTTAAAGAGAGATTTGATATACTTACTCCTTCCTGGTTTTCGGATCTCTTTCATAATTTGTGCTCTTAGCTCTATATTAACCTCTCTGGTACTTCTGCAATGCACTGGTTTTTTCCCTTTGCTTGGTGAAGACATTGGCAAGTTCGCTTCAGTACTTTGTTCTTTACTACTTGATTCCTCATGATTCTCCAAAAACCCATCAACATTCAAGTTATTCCCTAAATGTTCATGGCCTACATCCTCTGCATGAGCTGCTGGTCGGTCCAACGAATTGAATGGAGTAGAGGACATTGAAAACTCTGAATCCACAGTATTTGGGAAAACATCTGACGAAAGTGGGTCTGTGACATGATTCTCAACCACATCATCCATTGGAACCTCATTATTTGTTTCTGATGCTGAAAAAAATAAAGATTACACTTGCCAGTTTCACATTCTTTATCATCTGATAGAAGTCAGTTCAATATTAAACTCTTGTAAAGCTATACTCCAGCTTGCATAATCTACTGTACATACTAGGCATAAGAAAATGTGTTTGTGGGTTGTAACACTGAGCACATTGCTGTATCTCCTGGCAATTAATGGATTAAAAAAATCACAGGTATATTCTTTATATGAAAGGGGAAATTGCTATATGGACTACCATCAAAAGATGAAAAAGCACACCTGAAAATGTGCTATGATGACATGCTTGTCTTTCGCCATTAAATTGAACTGATAAAGTTTACTTTAGTGCTGAACAGTGAGCAAGACTTACACAGCACCTCAGCTCCACATTAAGGGAAGTGAACTCACTGCACTACAGCAAAATTGAAATTAACTTCAAGTTGTGATACTTCTGGAGCATCTGAATTCCCAGGCAAAGGAAGAACATCCTTCTGACTGTTTACATTGTCTCCTCATTTAATGCAGGAAATACATTGTTTATACTGGGAAGTTCATATGAAAGAGACTTCTGTCTGGAGTACTATATTAACTCTTTCTGTAATTAACCCCAGATGTACAATTGCCTTTTCAAAAAATGAGGGATAAAATCACAATATTTGGGAAACTAGCCAATGGTATTTCTATATAAGCAAGTCTTCTGCATAAATTAAAAAACAAATTCACTCAAGAACATGGAGATTCACTTACTTTTGTGAATAGGAATAGGTTTAACAAGGTCAGGCTGTGCTTGTGCGATTGGTGTTGGTGGCCCTTTTCCTCCAATGTGGTTATTCACAACCGGAGGACTTTGCGGTCGACCTCTGAGCAGGGGGGACATACAACGACGTCTTTTCGGAATCCCTTGCATATTTGGTTCTCCGGGTCTTTTATGTTTATTTTGAGGTCCTGATACAAATTCATCTGCTTCATCTATCATCATTCCCTGCAATTAATTTAATGGGGAGAATTCTTAAACTTTAAGCCAAAACCACAAAATATAAAATACGATGAATGCTTTGATGTTACAGTGATGTTTACCATGTATAAGGTAATTATGTTCTACATGCCAGTGTGCACTGAATTCTCAACTGTCAACCAAAGTAACACAGGAAAACCATATCAAATCTTCCCAGACTAAACCAATGTGCTTAAGACCCTTATCCAACAGTCCGCTGAGTAAGACAATCGAGTGGGCTGTCAACCTTCTTTTTCAGTAACTGCAAAATGACTCATTTACAAGAAGAGCTCTAAATGATATTGGTAATTTGGTCAAGTCCAAGACTGACTTGGACAAGGGGAGAGTCCATGCTCTCAGAGTTACAGGAAGCTTTTTATGGTGTAAGTCTGGCAAAGGAAACATGATTAGGTATTAGCTATACTACAGTGACCAACATATTTCATTTATAATGCAATTCAGAGGCATAATACCAGGTTCCAATAAAGACTCCCCTCCATAGGATACTACTGATGGAAAAACATTTGAGAGTATTTCTTGTAAGCACTACTTCTCCAAATACTTCAAAGTGTTTCTCCAGTACATTGCTCTTTGAATGGTTTAATCAGCAGCGCGCACACTCACAGCAGCACATTTTTTAAAAAGCATTACAGAAAACTCACCTTTTTGTCCAATTTGAATGGATTGCCAAAAGTGTGGAGCCTTCGCGGTTGATCAGGATCAAGCTCTCGGAGCGGAGAAGGTATTTGTTTTAGATACTCCTGGTAGTTTCCCATTTGTGCTATAGGTACACTGTGAACTTGATCTACCATAAAAGAATGGTTTATTAATATATGATACTGCTCATCTTACGAGAATTTAGTCTATATCCACTCCATAAGTCCAGTTTTCAGTCTTATCAAATACATTAACAAAACAGACGTGCAAAACTCAACATTATTCTTGCCTAACTGGTATTTATTAACATTGTGTTTTGAGTGCAGAAAACTTGCTTAAATGAATCAGTGTGTGTCTTGTAAATTTATCATTATGACACAGAAATAAGCAATAGTTGTCATGCATGGATGTTAAGTTTTCCAATCCATACCATAGCTTTTCAACAGGGTAGATGGGTGAAATAACAGACTGGGAACAAATAACTAAAACATTGCTACAAACAAAAGCTACATTAATGTCAAGTGGTAATGCCATGCCACATATATCTTTGACACAACTCCGCTCAGTTTTAGCCACACAAAATTTAATTGTTGAGACTAGCATTTTCCCAAAGCAACAGTGATTTTTGACCACTGGAATCAACAAATTCTTAAAACCATAGGACCTGATTCTGAACTTCTTATGGATTTAGTTAAAGTTGCCAAACCTTTGATCAAGAAAACCATATACTAGCAGAAACCCCCCTAACACTAGTTTTGATGTAGTTTAACCCCCTCCCCAAAGAGCAACTCCTCTGCATTTCACATTACATTATCACTTGATTACAGATGTTTATCTGACTTAAGTAGTGGCAGGACTAACGTAACACACACTTTCACTTACATTGCCCTTCTCATATTCTCCACTTATTTAATTATCTTCTGTTTGTTAAGATGCCATAAAGCAGTGCCAGAAGATACAGTAGAAAGGTAAAGGAAGGCTACTGAACTATTTGCTGTTGGCCTAAAGGGCAAAAGAATCACATTGGCAGCACCCAGGGAGCAAGTTTACTTTTCCACTGCTCACAATCCACTTCTACGGAGAGAGATTATAATGTTCTAAACTGTCCTTTGATTTTTCTTCTCAGATATATCATGAAAGTTGGGAAAAAACAAACAGTGAGCAAAGAATCTTATGTAAAAGCACAAGTCTCCTCATATGGACTGAAGGACAGAGCAGTGAAACCACATCTTCTCTACCCTCGCTATTTTTTCTTCCAGTAAGTTATTTAAGGAAAAAAATCTTTAAAAACATGGAGTTTAAAGGCAGTATCGGACATCTAGTAAGTTTTAAAGAACTATGCTATTTGTTACTGTCTTCATTTTTTAAGTACCAATCATACCATAGTTAGGCAAAAAATAAACTGTTATCTAACCTTCGTCTTGTCCTTTGAGGAACTTGCGAGTACTCTTCAGTAAATTAGATCTCATTCGTGTTAATTGATCCAAAAGATTTCTTCTGGGTATGTCATAAGCATTTCTAAAAGTCTGAGGTTTCAAATCCTATGGTTCCAGTAAATAAAGTTCCAATTAATACCACGTATGAAACAATGTCTAGCATTTCAATGGAAGTATATTGAAAATAACAACATTACACACAGTGGTGCTTACCTTATTCAGCAAAGCTATTTGGAACCCAGCATACTCCTTCATATTGAGGTCTAGAGGTCTATGAGGAATTTCCCCAGTAATCCCCTGTAGCAGATGTTGAAAATCGTTCCTATGTGCCATAGACAGGTTGTGTGATCTGCTTCTGACCTTAATTCCAGTCTCTTGCGCTACCTTTTTGCCTACAGAGCCAATGACTCTATCGGACTCTATTTTGGCCTTAATTTGAAATAAATAAATAAATAAAATTGACAATATGCTCTTAAAAGGATTAGTCAGACTTATTCATTTTAAATTCCTACCTAGAAGATTCAACAATGTGCTAACACACTATGACGACCATAACCAGGAAGAGTGCTTAAGGAGTGCTTAAATACATAACCACTTAATGCTTACTACAATTTTAAATATAGTGAACAGTTTGTGCCTAGGTCTTCTGCATATTTCTCCTCTGCTGCCCATTATGGTATCTAAGCACCAATATGCATGCAATGCTTTTATTTTCATAAAATGCCATAATTTAACTAGCAATTCTCTGCAAATCTCTCTGTACTCACAAAGACTGTTTTCTCTGATAACAGCTGAACACTAACTCTGAAAAGACCGATTCTCCCACAACCATAGTTGCGATCAGTCACACAATGCTATCAACTTTTTAAAAGCTCAATACGAATAGTCATAACATTAATAAATATGAACTGCATGATAATACCCAATTCTGTTTGATTAGACAGACCTAACCCCCAATATTACGTTAGATTTGTACCAAAATTAAACATGTTCATAAACACCAGCTTTTTGGCGGAATACAGTTGAACAAAGAGCCAAAAGTAATTTAGTAATACACCTGCCAACATCGGTTTTGTAGCTTCACACAAATTTATAGGCTACTCAAAATTTTAATATGTACTTATTAAGAACGCTAAGTCTCTACTGGCAGAGCTTTTCAAAAGTTAGAAAAGCTTACATTTTAGGAGTCTAAGATGTCTAGGTTGAGAGATGAGTTTACAGCATATTGAGCAATATGACTATGATTTAATAGGATATACTGTAAACTCCAAGAGGTTTGCTTCCTCAAATAATCATTTTTATTAATGTTTTAAGAAAAAGCTGGTCCATAAGAACTAATTAACTAAGTTACAAGTACTCGCTGTTCCTTGAAATTTCAAGCCTACTGCATTATTTTATTATCTTGAACAAGAAAGCTTAACATGCACAGTTCAACAAAATAAAAGTGGAGGTAGCAGGGCAGAAATGCTTTAGCTGGTGCAGGAGACTAGTCAAAGATACGGGCACCATTCTGAACACCGTCAACAATTTCAAAAGGTCACTTGCAACTTCTATGTCTGTATCCTTATTTAAGATTCTGAATGTCAGTTTACTTCATATTGACTGAACACTTTCCATTTCATTTCACAAGCCAAAGAAAGGACACTTTCTGATTCAGATGCACAAAGTACAAATCTCTAGTTTCTCAAAAAATGCTAGAACATCTTTAATATCTAAGGTAAGACAACATATTTTCTTTTGGACAAAAGTATGTTACTGTGTATACAAGTAAAAATGCTCCTTAAACACAAAAAAAATTCTCAGTTTCTACCTCCATATCTATCTTTATAGTCCAATCTATGAAGTCTGTATTTAAATGTCAAGTTTCCCTTCAATTCAGAAAACAAAAATGCCTTTTTTTTTTTTGCTAATTGCTTATGGGAAGATATTAACTTGATCTTTCTGCTCTTTTCCTTTAAAGCCACTAAATTTGAGTATTTAAAGATTATCCTGATATTAGAATAAATTTTTACTGCACTTTTGCTTCAACATTACCTGCTGACTCAACTTTTTGAGATATGAAATGACACTGTAACTAAGTCCATATTCCACATTGTCAGCTATAAGGTTTGGTGCTCCCATCATTCTCACAGCTTTCTTCAAAGGCTGAAACATGGAATATATTGCATAGTCATATTTTACAAGTGTTGTATACATACTTCAACTAACTTTATCTATTTCAAATAAAACCTGTGGTCCTCACAGTTAGAAAAGAAGAAAAACAAAGACTTTCAGGGCAGCATTTCTTTTGTTGTTTCAAGGCATTGTTCCTTTCATACAGAAGCAATTATTAACAGAGATATCATTTATATACGTGACACAGCTGATAACATTTTAATAATATTCAGGTCTCAAGCCTTCCAGAGAGCTCCAATGAAAACACTAAGTACCATTATGCATGAAGTTTAGCTATTCTCTCAAATTAATACATATTCTACTTGAAATAGGGAATAATGGAAAGATTAACAAACAAAATAGAAATTTACACAACAACATAGAAATTTTAACAAAGTCATCTTACCCCAAGATAATACGGGGGCATTGTCTTCAAATAGCTTTCAAATGACTGTCGCCATTTCAACGTTGGTTTTGCCTTGTGTACTTTAAACAAGTCATCTGATGATTATAAAAAGAGAAAGTGAAAGACATTTCTACACAGCATTGCATCTTCTTTTCTAATAAAGGAAACTCTCAAAGAAATGCCAATTCCTGAATGCTTAAATTAATGTATGTATTTTAACATATAACTAAACCAAATAAACACATAGACCAGATTAATGTTGCAGCCATACAATGGAACATGAGAAATTATGTATCAAAGGAAGTTGGTAATTGAGACAATATATTGGGAAAAATGGCTCCTAAAACAATGAAAGAAGTGAGACCAAAACATACATGAAAGTATGATGATTAATTAAATCAGCTTACACATTGAGTCTGAGTCATGAAGGTCAGCCAATTGGTGACAAGAGAAACAAGTTACTGATGACAAATACATTGCTCAACATTCTACTTTTCCACAGGTGTGTGATTAATACTGGCATTAATTGCAGTAATCTAGATGAGATCAATTTTTTTCAATGGCCTACCACCTAAGAAAATGTTTATGAAGTGGTATTTACCTAGCAGTGGAAGGAGGACTGGATAATTGTAAGGCATCACAAATAAATTTACACAATTCAGCGCTGTACTAGCTTTCAAGTAACCAAAAGGATGACCAAGTTCACTGTATTTTGCACTATTGCTCACGTATACCTGCAATAAAAAAAAAAACATTATATTGTATTTAAATCCAAAATATTGTGTGCTGAAATTTTACATCCTATTTTTGTTACAGAATAAAGTCTAAGAAAAACAGCATTCTATAAATAACCTCAGTTCAGTGTGCAGTCTACTTGCCTGCCAGCAGGTCTGAGGGGATTTTCTCTCCAGGATAAACTGGGTTAGTGGTGAAGGTTCTAATTCATATTTATCGAAAGGCAGTTTGTCTATGACCATCGGTTCACAGTCAGTACAGGAGAATTTCACCACAGGATGAGATGTGCGGGGTGGCTAAACACAAGCATTCCACTGTTAGTAAGTCTGCACAACAATTAAAATTCAATTGTGCTATGACAACTAAAGTAATACAGGTTCTTTGAAAACAGACATATTTAAGGAGCCTATTCAATACAGGATTATATTTATTATTAACGAGTCCTAAGCAATTAATTTATGATGTTAGCACCATCTTAAAATCTGAAGAAATCTTATTTTCTAAATGAATGCCAATTATTTTACCTAGTAAGTCTAGAACAGTATGTAAGTAAAACTTCCATCATATACACAAAAACTTTGCAAATGGAAGTGAATCCCAGTGAAGACTAAAAAAAAAAACAAAAACTACCTTTCAATGCTACTCTGGGGCATGAACATTTTTATTTCCCACAGAAGCAGGCGCTGTACTTTTGCATTCACTGACTTTCTCCAGCACTTTTCCTTCTTTGCAAATTTAATGGTTACAAAATTCAAACTGAATTATGACGACCAAGAGCAGCATGAATTACAAAAAAAACACAACAAACAAACCCAAGCTTCAGAAGAATTCATATTTTAACTAGACCTCTTTTGTGAAAAAATATTTAAATTCAAGTTATTTAAGTGTTTGGATTTTAATCTTTTTGTTAATCACAGGGAAAAGGCCTTTGTTCCTTGAGTTTCAAGTGTAAATTAACAATATCTTTGAAATCTCTTTTGCTGAAAGGGAAAGCTGATTTTTTGTGTGTGATGAAAATTGGAGCTGTACGCCTTCCACTGAAGGGTTTTCAGGAGAGGAACGTAAGCTGTTATACTTACCCTAAGCCTCCTCCAGGGCCACTAGAATCTGGGGAAGGGCTCAATTGGGAAGTCTCATTCCATTTACTCTCTTTACAAGAAGGTAACTAATAAATACATCAGATGAACTAGGGAAACACAGAGTTTCTTGGACCTTCCTACCACCTCACCTTGAAAGTAATTTTTCTATGTCTATAAGCTCTAGCCTCTTCCTTTTAGGATGAGACATCCAAATGTTATCTGCCCACAGAGCTGGTCTTGCCTTGAGTGTCTCCACTCTGAGGAAGGTGTACTGTCCAAGTGCACACAAAACAGGAGGCCCAAGCAACTGCAGGAACTGCAATTCTCTTCAAAGAAGATGCCTCCAATAAATAGTTGTGGTGGAGCTTTTGACCAAGCCATGAAGCAGTTATACTAGGAATAAAAAGGCTGCAAAAGAAGTTGAACGCTATGACTTGAGAAGTCCAATAACCCTTGGCTGGACAGCAAAACTAATTTTACCTCAGAGCAGGAAAAGCAGCCATTTACATGTTGATCTGCCAACATAATTATTAGCAGACTTCCATATATATTTAAGAAAGCTTTGATAGTATCATTACCTACAGTACACGAAACAGTTGTTGGGGTAGGACTGTTTGAGACAGCTCCACTGTGGATCAGGTAACAGGGAGGAAAAGAAAAATATCTTAACTATGGACTCTTCAGTAAACAAGAGTTACAACATATGCTAAGTTTTAACACTATATTTTGAGAACAGTAAGGAAATACAAGTCTTGAAACACTATCAGCAAACTTAGGTCCCCAGTGTTGCATAAGGAAGGTTCAATGTGGAATTCCAATTCAGGAATTTAGCTGCACATACAATAACCCAGTGCTTTATGCAGTTATGAGAGCTATACATGCTACAACCCAGAGAAGAATTTTTTCCCATCCTCTCACCATTTGGCTAAGTCAACCTCATGTTTTTAGCTGATTTAGTTCAACAGCTCTTCACTTGGCAAGATCTATTTCAGCAATCTCAATCAAGACCTGCAGTAGCAGACAAAGTATACTGACTCTATGCAGTGAATGGAGGCAGATATGCCATTTATAGTGACTAAAAGGAGTACACCAGACAGTTTTCCTACAGAGAAGCTTTTTAATATCCAGTACAAAATGTTTTGGTTTTTAAATTACTATAGAAGATTTACTTTTATTCATATATGCTAGCTTGCTTTGTAGTTCAAAAGGGCATCCACGTCCTTCAAGGAATGTGGCCACAGAAGCCAGCACTATGAAACCAATAAATATGACTAAAATTTCATAGTTGTATCACTCCTCAACAACCTGTATTTTAAAGGACTTTATATATTTTTTCAAACAAATGAGATAAAATTTATGCAAAGTTCAATGAGTTTGCTAGTTAGCACACTAGTTTCAGATGAAAAAAAATCCCAAAATTCAATATAAAACTTCATGAAATGTAGAAAAAAAATATACAACAGCATTACTTCCACTTTAATGATTTTCAAAGATTAGCAGAAATAAGAACAAATAAAAGGCAGTGGCATACATTCTTTCATAAAAAAAAAAAAAAGAATAAAATTAATTCTGTGGGTAGTATTTAAAATGGTGAGAATCTCTACTTGGGATAAATTGAAGGTATGGCTACACTGCAAAACTGCAGATAAAATTACAGAATGAAGACTTAACTATCACAAGGATTCAAAATTGGGAAGAATATACTATCTTCTATCAATACCATCTGCAAGGCAATAAAATTTGATACGCTATTATCAAAGTGTCACCTGATTTCTGGTTTGGTATTTTAACAGCATTCAAACAGAAACACTACATGCATGTACCAGGTCAACAAATAAATTGGTTACAGGCAGTTTCAAAGTTACAAAAAAGCAGACCCCATATTATTATTTGCTCATCAGTAATTTTTCCAAGCTAACTGCAACATGGGTTTATTCGTGTCTTTCATTCTTGTGTCACACTGCTTTTACAGCTGCTACAGTGAATTACGTTAACTCAAGCTTACAAAAAAAACAGTGAATAGGCAATCCTGGAATATTCCCTCACACAGAAACCCCTTGCTTTATGTAACTTCAGTACGTACCAGCGTTGGAGAATTTTGATCTGGCCAAAAGGATTCAGGAACAGGCCAATGACCTATAGGAACCCCAGTTTTAGGATTTGGTCTGACATAAATAAGTTTGTGACAGCTATGCCAAGGTTGGGGTCCAAAGGGTCTAGATATATCCACCTGCCCATCTACAAAAAAAAAAGCTTTATTAGTCAAAATAGTGTTAAAACTCAAAGAGTATTAAACAATTTCTGTGAAGAGTTTAAGAACTATACCCCCAGGGAAGCTCTTCTTGCAGTTAATACTATTTCTAAGAATAGCAGATAGTTGTCAGTAAGCATTTCTGCAAAAACCCCAAAACTATGAGAAACCAAATAAGCATTGAATGTTTACAGGATCAGAGCTGAGAAAGACAATTTTCTGGAGCCCTTCGTAATATTCCATTTTTTTGTCCTACCATTGTTATTAACAGATAACCTTCATATCTCCATGCATAAAAAGAATTGATACACATGATTAATAATGTCGGACTAAGTTTTTATTGCATCAAAGCAGGATTAAAAAAAAAAACCAAAACACTACCCAGTAACATCCTAAGAGGGACCTAGCTAAGCCATTTAGAACAAGAAGTCACGGCTGCAGTTGTATTTGCTATTTGAACTCTTAATACAACCACTTTACTATATTAAACAAAAAAGAATAGGCGTATAAACCCACAATATTTCAATATCAAGCTATTTACATTTCTAGTTGGTTGAAAACTACTGCTTAAAACTCATTAATCTATTTAACTATGCTTGACGTGAATAACTGCATTTAAGACTGAGTAATACAACCAAATGTAGAGGTTTTAAGTAGTGTCTAGCAGCCGTAGGCAGTAATTTCAAATAGTACAACAGAATTCCAGACACGTAGCAGGTCCTTTCTGTAGCAATGTCTTTAAATTGCAACAGTTTTCCATTTGTTTTGGCAACTATTACATTAAGTTCACTAAACTATCTTGACAGTCATCCCTGCCATTTGATAACAGTGTAAAAAATTTCAAGTACCATCAATTGGTGAGGGATCCGGTCCAGCTTTTTCAAAATTTATTACCACTCCACTTTGCACTTTTTGCACCAATGACTCAAGACACTGATTCAGCATTCTTGGAGAGCACACACAATATGATCGACCTAGAACAAAACAGCCAAGGTTAAGGTTGTTCAGTGTTTCTGCCCTTCTTTTAACTTGGATCATTTAGAACTGTTCACCCGCCACACACATTGATTTATGTATGGATCACTGATTTAAAGCTTCTCCCAAACACTCCCTCTTTGTTTAAGCAGCATAGCAGCCTAGTGAAGCAGTGACAGTGTTATGTGCCCCTCATTGGAAATGTCTGGGTTTTAGCCCCTTAATGACTTTAACTCAAACTCTTGGTTGCATACATGGAAAATGGGCTCCCCCTTGTGACAGACATCAACACTCAACTGTCCATGAATTTCAGTCAAAGCCTACATGACAGTCAGAAAACAGTGGAAAGAAATACTTTTGGAATGCTTTTTAAATCCCTTTATTTGCTCTCTATCACATCCCCTCTGACGAGTCAGAAGAATCATTATGTTTCTAGTATGTGATGTTATCAAAAACTTTTACACACAAATCATAAAATTGATGCCTGAGTTTGATCTGGAATATAATTTCTAAGACATTAAGAACACCAGTTATGATGGAGAGAAAAGTATCCATTTTGTAGAATACTTATGCACTCTGCATTGCAGAAATTCCGCATTGCATTCTGCATTCCTTCACTTTTCACTTGTTTAGATAACAGGGATTTAGCAAAATTACTGCAGAACAGATTCAATTCTTAGAATTTCTAATTGCGATACCAAGGCGCACTAGAAAAAAAGTAATTTTTTTCTTCTAAAAAAAACGCTGAAGAAAGTAGATTCACATTCATCCAAGACAGGTTACATTACATTGTCTGTAGCTTTAATGCAGTAAGTATCTTCAGTTTTATTATGCTGGAGTTCCGAGTTTTTACAAATAATATAAGAATTTAGAAATACTTATTGCATGACATGTACATGATTAATAGAGCTAAATGGAAATAATTTTCAAAAGTATTGCCTTGTGAAAGGAAACCAGGGAACTCACCTCCCGTGACTTCGCACATAGGTGTGATTGCAGAGTCATCCACGGGTACCCCTGTCATCTGCTCCGATTCTGGTGCTGTAATACCAGGCAAACGGAGAACCAAAGCAAACAACCTCTGATCCCATCGAAAGGGTTCCTTAGTCAACTCACTTCCAGGTAGAGGGGAATTGAGAGGTAAATGAAGCTGAAAAGGAATTAAAATCTCTGAATATGCTACTTTAAAAAAAAAAAAATCATCATCTTACATAGTGATGGCAATTCACTCTATACAGAGTGAATTTACACACTTATAAACTCTCCACAGATACTTATAATTTGATTCGGGTACTGTACATTAATATCGAAACGCCCATCATTTAATCAACACTTCAAACATTTCAAGGCAACATGACGCACAAAGTTGAGAGTTACAAACCAAGTGGGAACAACCACTTTTTAAAAATGATCTAAACTTCAGAATCAATAGAATTTTTTCTTCAGAATTTCAGCAGTAAGAACTGCTTTACTGCAGTGTTCTTTTCTTCAAACAATTTTCTGCAGAACAGGCCCATTCTCAGTTCAGTCTTTTCCTCAATTCTTCAAGATAAAAAGCGCAGCTGAGTGAAAAGGTAACGTTAATCTAAGACTCCTGCAGAAGAAATGTAACTTGGGTATAGTAGCTCAAAAACATCTACCTGCCAGGATCAACTACTCCAAATGGCTCAAGCTTCAACAAGTGAACTAATGTGGTAGTTATGTTCTAGAATCAGAAGGCAGAGATTTCACATAACGAGGGTATATCCCACAACTAAACTCATGCCTGTGCTTTAAGTAGAAAATCAGAGATTAGGATTAAAATCAATACTGAAATGCAAAATGAGGTCTCACTCTTAGGTAACAGATAACAATAGCCAGAGCTACCCATACAAGGAAGAATTGCTTGCTATGTGCCATTGTTTTGCCTCTGTCTGCAAAGAACTATATGAAAGTCTTACTTCAGAATACTAAAGATGCCATCCAAGGACGTACAATACATAGGAACATTTTCTTCTTCCTTTAATTCCCAGAAAAGATAGTAAAAAGATTCAAATGTCAGGCTTCAAGCATGCTGCACTAAAGATACAGCAATGCTCAGGGTATTATTTATTAACCACTAACAGCAACTGCCAGAGAGACTAATAGAACATCTACAATCCCCAGGGTTAGCAGTAGTTTTTCAACTAGTTAGCTGAAACAAAGAAAAAAAAAAAAATCAATGCTTTAGCTTCTAAGGGACAGCACAAGGCATTCAGAAGACTCTCGCGTCTCTTTTTTGCATCCAGCTACCTCAACACATAGATCTGAGGGGGAAACAGAAAGGTTATCAAAACATTCAACTATGGATGCCCTGAACAGATAGACTAGGCTTATAACAAGTAATTACAGATTTCAGAAAAATTTGATACATCCCTGACTGTCAGTACAAGCGAAATTCTCATTTAATCTGGAGTATTGCAGCCATAAAGAGAAAAAAAAAGTCCCCAAGACAATGACTCAAGTGGTGGAAACAGTTTCATTACTTGGCCAAATACAAGGGTTAAGCCCAAAAGCTGATGCAAACTCAACGCTTTCTCAAACACTTTTCTTCTCATGCAGCAGTCAAAAAAACCCCAATGCTCAATCTCAATTCCATGTTAGCAAAGGCAACTACTATCCTGTTCCAAAATTTGATGCAAGTCCAGAAAAGCACCCACAACAATTTGGCTTGAACATTTAGTTCATAACAATTAGGTTTAGAAGTTCGCCACAAGCCATTGAAAATTTTTTTTTATTTCCTTGTTTTTAAGAGATGAACTTGAAAGCATTAAATCTAACTTCCAAATTGGAAACCCCAGCTATTCCTATTTACATAATTGGAAGTGCCTCATATTGGGAAAATACATGTCTTCATGTTTGAAAAATAATCAATTTATTGATACAATCTCAAAGCCAGGAACAAACACAGAATCACAGAATTGTAGGAAGGGAAGGGACCTTCGTAGATCACCTAGTCCAACCTCCCCTGCCAAAGCAGGTCCACCTACAGCAGGCCGGCCAGGAACACATCCAGGCAGGTTTTGAACATCTCCAGAGAAGGAGACTCCACAACCCTTCTGGACAGCCTGTTCCAGTACTCTGTCACCCTCAGAGTAAAGAAGTTCCTCCTCATGTTGAGGCAGAACTTCTTGTGTCCCAGCTTGTGTCCATTGCCCCTTGTCCTGTCTCTGGGGACCACTGAGAAGAGTCTGCCCCCCATCCTCTTGACATATTTGAATATTTATAAGCATTGATGAGGTCTCCCCTCAGTCTTCTCTTCTCCAGACTAAACAGACCCAGGTCTCTCAGCCTTTCCTCAGAAGAGAGCTGCTCCATTCCCATCTTCATAGAGCCCTCCGCTGGACTCTCTCCAGTAGTTCCCTGTCCTTCTTGAATTGGGGAGGCCAGAACTGGACATAGTAAACCAAATAAACCCACAGTAAACACGACAAACTCACTCTCCTAACATGAGAGCAAGAATCAGAATCTTTGGACTTTTCAGTGCACTTGATGCTTCCTCCTGAGTTTTTACTGTTACTGATGCAAGCACAGAGCACTTGTGAGAAGAGCACTATTTTCATGTGAAACTGGTCAAAGAGCACTCAGCTCTGTACCTGGTTTATTAGTGATTCACATGAATGTCTTTCCTCTTTTCACACAAAGAGACAGCAATGCCTGCCTGACAAAGGATATTCCATTAAAAGACTGTAAGAGGACTCAGTTGCAAGCACAACACTGTCCTCACTTGGGGCTGTTATTAAGGAATGCCATTCACCAAACTTTCCAACTCAGATCTGACTGAACAGAAGATTTACTAGCTTGGAAGAGTAGATTTTTTCTGCAAAACATACCTATGTAACAACACTGTTTTTCTTCAGGCAGCACATATATATATAAATATATATATTAAAATTATGTATAAGTATCCCATTGGATACTGCACCAACACTAACCTGAGTTCAGTTTATCTCAAACTACAAAACCTTTCTTTGGCTTAGCTGGTTGTATTGACAGAACCCCAAAACCAAACAGCACCCGTTTACAGGCTATTGCATTATGTACATATTACCAACAGAAATGTTTTCAAACTGTAAGACAACATGCAAAGCCAACAGCATCAAGTCAAATGTTCTTACTTTTTTCCCCTCGCAGTTTCATTCCAGTTAAATTGAACATTTATGTTACCAGAGAAGTTACAGATTCAAACCAGGCCTCATTCTCCACAGACATTAATAACTTGGTCTTCTCGCCTCCAGTTATTTATTTTTTTTAACCGGTTTGGTATTACCGTAGCAACTGCATACCTAGCAGAAAATAATATGGGCCTAGAAATGTGCACCTTGCATTTCGTTTCTCTTTCCCCACGCATATTTCAATATGAAGGCATGCACATCTTTTCCTCTTTGTCCTTCACATTGGTTGTTGAGAAAAAGATAGACTGAACAATTTAAAGGGAAGATATTTACCAGCAATGGTCTTCAACATGTTGTCTATATATCATCACATACAAATGTCCTCCCAGCTTAGTACTAAAAAACAGCTGTTTTGTCTCAACACTAGTTTGTAGGAGCACACACAAACCCTACTATTCCCAAATGCCATAATGCTACAATAAGATAGCAGTGTGTGCCTTTATGCTGCCTTTCCCTGCCTTCAAATCCACTAAAATGTTCAAGAACGGAGAGGGGTTGGAGGACAACCTGTTACTGAAAAGATCTTAAAGAACCCTGGTATTGGTGAGCAAGTCTTTTGCCCATTCTGAGTCCTTGTTTCTACATACATTTATGCAACCATAAGCAGCAGCACAGTCTAAAATCCTCAAAAAGTCATCAGAGGATCCTAGAGAGACCAAGCTGAATAAAAGCTAGATTAGCATTGGAGAACACTGCAGTGGCATGATACTTGATGAAATAGTGCAATGCTCTTCTGGCAATGACTGCACAGAAAGGCTCATACATTACAATGGCAGTACAAACACTGCTCGAGCTTTAGTACCCAGGTAATTACAGGCAGCTCCATGTTGGGAAATTTCATAAAATGTTTTTACACAATTAGGTACTCAAAAATATCCATACAGAGACAGTCAACTTCATCTTTTATATCTAAAAAATCTTAAAAAAAATAAATAAGATAAGCCATCTGGAAGAAACCTTCCTTGCAGGCTTTTCTGTTACCCATGAAAGGACAAGGCACAGCTAACTTTCTAACTAAATGCAGTATTTCACCCTCAGAGGACGGAAGGACTAAGGATGAGCAATAAGATTCAAGCCCAGCCGAGAAGACAAGCCCTTGATAGACTGAGAAACTCTCCTTAGAGTTAACAGCATTGCATTTTCCTATCTTTTTTCATCCAATTATATGCAGTTATAACGCAGACACAGAAAGTCACAAGTTGCTCTTTTCATAGGGAGTAAGATCACAGAGAGACACCAGGTGAACTGGCACATCATGTCGACAACATAATATACTTGGCCATTCTGACGCCAGTATTAACCATGAGCAAGTACACACTGAGCTGGGTAGTTACACAGAATTCCCACATCAAGAGCTGTGGGGCTCAGTGCTAAATGCTGCCATCCTGGCAACTGCTGCTAACAGGAATAACATGGATGAGGAAGCATGGGAATACACATCTAGTGAGATCTGACACAGTTATTGCTGAGTTTGTTTGGAAATCAAAATTTTTAGCTGGAAGAACTACAATTAAAAATACCATTTATAGTTCCTGAATACTTTTGAAAGTAAGCAGGACCTTGCCACTTGTTAGTTATCACAGCAGGGATGCAAGATTATCAACCCTGGGAACGATCAATGTGACAATGCCAAAAAGTTCTCGGATAAGAAGCCAAAAAAAAATTCACTGATTCCTCCAGTAAGTCTCTTGTAACTGGAAGATCGGAAGAATGGCAACACACAGAAGCCAAGCACGATTGCTCATGCTCTTTGTTTGCATAATCATTCATCAGAATGTATCAACTGGTCAATAACCTTGTTTCAGTTTCGCAAACAGGAGTTCAACGCTTCCTCTTAAACAACGATTATGTAGAGAGAAGAAAAGGGAAGATAGGCCACCAGCTGCAAAACTGTAAAGTATGACATTTTATTTTGCAATATGAAGAGGAATAAGAGAAATACCCTCAAGCAATTAAAGAGTTGTTAAAGGAAAGGTCAGAAAAGGGCCAAGAACAAATTTCAGGGGTCAGGCCAGAAGTGAAAGCCACCCCATGAAGAATCCATAGCATCAGACCAATAATTAAGGAGGGTATTCCAACAGTATGAGCTGATCCCTTCCCTAAAGTTATGCCTGAGACAAGTGAATCCAGGGAAGAGTTTTGTTAGCATGCCATGCTGAATGTAGAACTTGATGCTGGTATTATTCTCTAGTACGCTGGCACTGGTGCATCAGTGCCAGAAGGAACAGGACTGAAAATCCTACTAACTTGTGCTGGTGGAGATTATAATTGCATAGACTGCATCATTTCTGTCTTCAATCTGAGGAACCACATACATCAGAGACAAGGTAGTGCTCAATGGGTAAGGCTCTTTAACTGCAAAACCCATATTAAATTCCAGAAAGGAAGTGGACATCTGAAGAATTCAGCAAGAGCTCTGGAAGAGGATTTAAGCTTAACTACTTCACACTAGGGCAAATGACAGTGTTCCCACAGTGATAAAGCTGATTTCATTGGTAAGAATGAAAATTTTGAGAAAGCTTGCCTCCAGGTTCTATTCTGGCTTCACAGCCTTTCTGAAAACTGTCAATTCTCTTGTATGTAAGTTTTAAAAGGACTAAAAATATACTGCCTTAGCCCATGATAAGTTTACACAGGAAGTGAAAACACTGTTGTCATGGCCAGTGCCCTATGATCACTTCCAACACCAACTCTGAGAAGTATCTCCAAAGTCAAACCTTAAGAACAGAAAAGACATTTGAAAGTCACTGAAAAGTTTTGCTTTTCAGAACAGAAAGTGCAACAACAAACTTCCTTATCCTCAAGGTGGTGTTACTGTATTAATTCTGCTTCCTTTCTGCATGTCCAACTTGAGACACAAACGTAAAGGACACTCAAGCTACACTAAGAAAAATTCTAATCAATAGGTCATATGTTGACAAAAGCAAAGATCATCCCTTAAAGAGAGAAGCACCCTTGGATGCTTTGTTCCCCTGCTCTTTGATAGCGTTAAGGATTTTCCTACTGGTACAGCTACAGCAAAAGAGGGGAAAAAAAAAAATCACATCCACTGCTGAATGTGAAATACATATCCTTTAAATACACACAGAATACCACTCAAATAAACTTGCATTTTGTGTTTTAGGAAGCAGGAGTAGTTGTCACTTTCAGTTCCTCTGGAAGGCAATCTGATCATTTACCAAGAAATCACTAGTTCACTAAGCGGAACAGATTCTGAATTTCTAGAATGTAGTTTAACAATCATCGCATTATGTGTCAAATTTGGCCCAATGTCATGATGAGGACACTAAAACTCTGAGTGTAGCATGCAGTTATCTGTCAGCGCCGCTCATGTGCCAAGCTTAAATTCAGTAGATTAAAGCAGCCAACAGTAAACCCATATTCTCAACATCAGTTACAATAATTTAAAGGTATGAATCTGTGACCAACTGGTTCCCTGACCATAAGATGATGTCTCAGGAGACATTTTGAAGACTAAGGTGAAAAAGCTGTACCCACATTTGAAGGAAAAGGAACACAAAAAACTTGCCAGCTATAAGAAGTCCTGACTCCTGCTAAAAGAAAAACTGCTCATGACAACCAGTATAGCTTTCTTACCTAAATAATTTTGAATAAATAAACAAGATGAAAGGAACAAAGAATCATAGAACTGTGTACATTAGAAGGCACATGTGAAGGTTATATAGTCCAGAGCCTTCTGAATACTCAGGGCCTCGTCCACCTCAGTTTTAAGCACTTCCAATAATGAGGATCTCACAAACATTGGACAGCCTATGTCAGTGCTCAGTCACCCACACAATTAAATTTTTTCTTGATATCTAATCAGAAATTTCCAAGGTACAATTTGCAGCTGTTGCCTCTCATGTCAGCCCCGTGCACCTCCAAGGAAAAAGCCAGGCTCCCTCCGCAGTCAAGCTGCTGCAGATGGTGGTAGACATCCCCCACAGGCTTCTCTTCTAAAGGCTGAACAAACACAGTTCTCAGCCTCCACCTACATGTCGTTTGCTTCACACCATGAGCATCTTGGTGTCCCTCACTCCAGGATGTCAATCTCAGATTTTACAAGCCAGTTGTCTGACAGCAGAGAAGTTGCTTGTCCTCAAGAAAGGACTTTCACAGCTAAGTGATTACCCAATTAGCTCTTAAAAAAAACCCAAAACAGTATTCTGCCGCTAACAGTACTAAATGTTGTAGAAGGCTCTAAAAGTGTCACACTACCCTCTGACTAATTAACACTCACTCACTGCCAATCACTGTAAATATGAGGCTGCTATTTTACTCAGTATTTTGGACCACACCCATTCAATCACTAGATTAAGCTGAAAAGAGCTTATTGATATGATGAAAATGAGGTTTTATACAGACAATCTACTTGGTATCATGGATCCAGGCATTTCCTTTCCATTACTGGCTATGGCTGTTTGTTAGTAGTCCACATAGAATTATCAGGTGATTTGCCTTTCTTCCTCTACAGTCATATATTATAAAAACCCTCAAATACCACTTTCCATTCATACAACTTCTGTGAGTGCCATAAGAATGTGATATAACAGCGTATTAGGAGAAATTGGAGTAACTAATGAACAGCAATGTATGACAACTTAGTCTGTGTAGTCAAGTGTGGTGTATCATATGGAAAAGGCTGAATCTTCCCCTTAAGCTTTAGGACAGACCTTTGGACATTAACCTTTTCCCTGAAAACAGGATTTTTTTGTTGTTGGTTGTTTTTTTTTACTACTGGATGGAATGGGCACTGAGATAGTCAGACCAAGCCTACCCTTAATGACCTCTTCCATCTTTTTAAAGAAAAAAAATATCAAAACAGCCAGTAAGTTAAACAGCTCAGTGCCTCAGCATTTGCTATAGCTCGGAGTTTGCCAGATGTCTCAGCAGGTATTCCAGTATATTAAGAGCCGGTGTTTTAAATCACTCTACAGATTTAATTTGAAATATGTTTCTTCAGCTCTTATCTTGGATTATAAGGACACAACCAATTTGATTATAATCACTGTAAGAGCCTAGTGTGAAAGAAGTACGTATTTCACATACTCCCTAGTGGCCACATCCTTTGGGAAATCACCACATTAATTTGGGTCTATACATAAAGAACTTACCAGTTCTTTATGGTACCAGAATGTACCAGAATCTATACCAGTTAAAGACACATATGCTTTACAGAAACCAATTTCCTCTGCTAACATATTTGAAAAACCATGAACTCCCCAGACAGAAATAGCAAACTGAGTCTACTAAACAGGCTAATAGTTGTATTACATGCTTCTGTCACATGTGATAAGCAAAAAGAGCTATTCAAGATTTTCGTAGTACTATTGCATAAAATTACTTCAAATTAAAAGAAAAACACATGCAAGTTTAAGCTATTAATGAGCATGCCTGGAGGAGTCATTTATGCTCCTACTGTGAACAGTATTCTACCACAACACTGAGTACACATCACTGTAAACAGAGGTCAGATCTTACCTCTTCCTGTATCCCACTGGTAGTAGTCAATTTACTTCCATCAGTAACTGTTATAATTATTGCTGGCTCCAGAAAAAAGGGGTTTCGTCCCTAAGGGGAAAAAAAAAAAAAAGGCAATGTCATTTAAAATGCTGCAACAAATTCATAAGCTTCTGTTCAGTCATTAAACAGTCACTGATACCCACTGACAAAACATGAGGCCTGAGGTACTTATTCTCGTGTACCACATAGTACAGTGCTATGGATTTCTGAGTCTCTTTGCAGTTAGGCCATGTAAAGCTGGACACTTAATATATATATCTGTATTCAATAAATGCATACAAAACCATGGCAAAAACGGTTAACATTTCAAGAAAAATGCGTACTGCAGTATTTTGACAAACTAGCAGCTGTTTAGAGGAGCAACTGTCTCTTCAAACCAGAGATATTTCCAATTCCCCCTATTCCAGGGTTGACTTTATGCATGATTTAATTACTGTGACCAACTAAAGCATTTGCATAGTACCTTGTGATCATGACCCCTGGGTTAAGAACTAATATTCTATGTATTAAGGAAAAATCTGACATGAATAGTACCAGTTACATTTTGACTAAGGTGGTTCAACTATGCACGCAAGACTTAAGAAAAAAATACTTGAAAAAACAGATAAACTTTCTATATGAATCATTTAAGACAGAAACATATACAAGGTAAGACATTCTGTGATTCCACCAAGACATTCAACTAGTTTAGCTGTAACAAAATAAACTTGGTTTGCTATTGGCACTTCTTTTTTCCGCTGTCAGAATGCTAGATGCCTTCTGTCCCTCTGGAAAAAGAGGATCCCAAAGTAATCTGTGCACGTCAACTCCAAGCCCAGGCAGCATTCCATTCTAGCTAGGGTTGAAGATGGACTGGATAAAAGTCGCCACAAGCTTTTGTTTAATGGGTCCTACTCTCCTATTGGCAAGCTTAAGGGCTCATTTTTCTTCTTCAGAAAACAAAGAAAAATACGACTAGACCCACAGTGTAGTCCTGCTTATAAAGACAAACTATCTTATGAATGCTTATAAATTACTCTTAAAAATATGGAGAGGGAACTAATAGATGTTAAGAAAAAAACCTTTTAAATCCATTTTTAGAAGCCATTTAATATTAAAAAAAAAATCATCTACTAATTGTGTGCTTCGAAGAGAAATATCTCCTAACAATTTGAAATATGTCTGGTGATGGGTGTCCAGTTTAAACTGGCAACACCACATTTCCAGTGATCAATTTACTATATACCAACAGAAAAATTAAAAAGTTATTTGCTCGATATTTTCTCAAACCTTAGTAAAATCCTAAAATTTTCTTTTAAAACAGCATACCATTGCTACAGACAAAAAACATGCAAAAATAAAATTAAACAGTGAAGATCAATCTTTCCCGTGAAAGCAAAGTTAATCCAATTTAAACAATTACTCAAAAGAATTTAAGGACTCTCAAAATACACTCAATTTTAATTAAAATAATTTCCTATGAATATTTAGCCTTATTTAATTCTGAAGAATAGCTATGGCACACTATTCTGCCAACTAGTAGTTCACCACAACTGCAAAATCTCAGCTGGAAGCTAATTACATTGCGCTGAAATAATATTGAAAGCAGAGTTTCTCACTAGAGGAAAAGGATATTATTTTCATGAATACTGAACATAAAAATACTCTAATCCTATTGCTAATAAATGATTGTAAAAATAAATTGTCAATTGATAAAAGCAACAAAATTTTATATTTAGAATGTCATAAGCAATACTTTTTAGGTCAATACTCTGGTCCAATTTGAAATATAAGTATTAAAAATTTAGTCTCTCACAACCCCTATTATCCAGATATCTTTATTATCTTAAGCACTTCTTTGTACTTCAACTACAGTCTTTACCAATTTTACCCATCTAAAATTTAAGTCTTAAATTTAAACACTTTGGGCTCAGAATTATTAGGAAATTATGAGAGAAACAAGAAATTCTAAGCGCAAGCCCCCCCCCAAAAAAATGTCTGAGGGAAAATGACTTCATCCTCAGTCTACCTTTTATAAATTCACAAGTGTTTTACCTATACAATAGATGATCTCCAACATACGTCAAAAATCACCTCACATAGCAACAAATTTACAAAAGCAAAAACCTCTTTTTACCAGAACAAGAACAGTCATTTGTAGCCAGAGTAACAACTGATTTGAGAATCTCAGACTCCAAAGACAAAGTAACTCACGTTTCCACCTGTATCATCTACAGGGTAACTGTGGAAACACCAGCAGTGCACTGCTGCAGAATGCCTGGCACCTGCTTATGTAATAAGGGAAAAGCTTCCCCTTGAAATCTCTTCTTCACTAGCTAGATGTGAAAATACAGTAATCTTGAGTTCATCAACTCATCGATACAGCTATAAATCTTATCCTTTCTAGAAAGCATTTAAGAAATCAAGTCACAGAGTACACAATTCACCACTGAATTATTTAAAGACAAGTGAACAGAGCTGAGTTCATTTAGCTCCACTGAGGTTCACAGCTCCATGCAATTTAGAAACATGAAATAAGTATCTCCCTTCCACCTAAAGCAGCAGAAACATAATTAGAATATATCACGGAAGAATTTCAGATGAAATGTCTATTATTGAGGTTTATTATTTTTGACTAAAAATTTCCATGTCACTAGTTCTTAAAGAACACCATACTCTTATGTCCACCCTACTCCTCACCTTACATACATGAAGGCATACAAAACCAGTACTGTCAGGTATTCCTAAAAAAAAAAATCCAGCCCTCTTATTTACATAAGCTCTCAAAAAACTCAGAGATGTTTTAGTAAATTTGGAAAAATGAAATTCCAGAAGACTTACACTTAGCATTTTTTAGAATGAACTGCAGCAGTTTCGTCAATTACCATTTTAGAACTTTATTTCAATCTAATCAAATTATTTTCTATTACTCTTCTGTTAGAAATACACTATTAAAATAAAACACTGTGAATTTACACACCTTAGAAATATTGTATTCTTCAAAATATGTAGCAGCACCATTATGGATGCATACGTGAATGCGTATGAAATTAATTCAGCACAGCTCAATTATTCTAGTTATTTTAGTTAGGCAGTGAAACAGCGAGTGAGTGAGCACACATTACCAGCTCTTTGGCAGCTTACAGGTATGGCAAAATGCACTGGAAATCAGCTCAGCATACCAAGGTGCAAATAATAACCCTGTTTACAACTTACTCTGACAACTAATCACCATGAGGTTTTGTTCATTTCAAAACCAAAAATAATCCAGCAGCTAATTTTAGTATCATCTTACATTTCCACACAGGAAAGTCAAAGATAGAAAGTGTGAAACCCTGAGTTCTTAAAGTTAGTAGGGTAAAGATCAACTGGGCCTCAGTACCAACACACTGGGAAATAAAAGGGCATCACTTGTCATTTAAGCCAGCACTATATAGGCCTGTTCTAACAGGCATACGAGCAAATGTACTTCTGTTCTTCTGTGTTATCCGTTTCCAGACAGATTATAACCCCTGATAGTGGATAAACATTTTAGAGTCTGGCAACTCAACTGCTATATTTAAGCTGTGGCAGTTTGAGTCCTAGTTCACTACTCAGGCTACAGTAAATGGAAAAGTTATTTCAAGTTTTATTTTAAACCCCTATATTTTAAAGACATTTGCTTGTAAACATGTATTTTGAAAAACCTAAATAATATTACTTATTTTTCCAGCTGAAAATTCAGTGGCAACCAGCTCTCACAGGGACTTCAGCTAATTGTGTCATTGTAGACAAATTGCCTCATTTGGTATCCTTTTCGGTCTAAATAGCTGCTAGAGTAATCTGACTGCAAATTCTATTCAATAATGCACTTTTCCCTCTGAAGGTTCAAAGCAGTGGTGAAAATAGCACTAAGGAAGACACACATAAGGTTTTAATGGCTGATCATCCTGTCCAACATTGTACAAGAGGGTTTTTTCATTCACCTGCAATCTGCATTTTCAAGGACGGATATGCACCAAAGAGACAAAAAAAAAAAAAAAAACCCACACACCTCTTTTTGAAAGAAAGTTATTTTAAAAATCAGCATCAATCTTGTAAGCTTGCTAGGCTAAAAAGGAACAAGCAGGAGATTCAAAGCCTTAAAACTAACTTATCTGTTACACAACACACATTCTTTTGAACAATTTGACAGCTTCACAACTATTTGTTCCAAATCACAAAGCAACTCGGCTACATCGGTTGCCATCTATTCGGTCTCCAGCTGAAGTAGTTCTGTGCCCAAATACAAGAGAGAGAGAGAGAGCTGTGAGCACCACTGAGCGCCGCGCCGCTCACACGGGGTGGCAGCAAAAGGCACCGCCAGCCCACCCCAGCCTGCCTGATGCTCTGAGAGAGACCCTCAAATCCAGCCAGAAGTGTATCCAATTATCAAGACACGTTACTGTCTGGTTAAGACCCTCAAAACGAAGAATTCACTTTCATAGGCAAGTAAGCTTAGCAATGAGTTTCAGCATGACCGATTAATACATTAATGGAGTCTTATTTTTTCTTCCTCTTTCTTCAGAGTGTACAGGTAAAGCAATTCAAGAGCTATTGTGACCTTTAGATGTGCAAGTATACACTATGATACATGCAATAAGAGAAAACTGATTTGACTACTGTTATCTCAACGCACACATTTAAATACTAAATTTCAGAGTCAGAAGTGTTGAGAAACTTAAGAAATAGCTGAGGTAGAAACATGACCCAAAAAAGGCCAAGTCAGAGACTAAAAATGACATGTTCAACAAGCAACTACTATAAAAAGAAATAAGTATTTAGTAGTACAAAAGCTTCATGCCCAAGAAAGGCTAGAAGTTGAAAATAAATGTAAGCTGAAATAAAGCGCATATTTTTAAGAGAGCACACTACTAATCACTTGGAAAAACACATTTTCAGATCACGATCAAATATCTAAAAGGTATACTTTCGTTTCACGAAATCAAAAAATTTAACAGAAGTTGTATTGCACATCCATCATACATTCCATTGTCTCAACAGAGCCTTTTTACTTTCAGAAGTATCAGCCCTGACTGCCAGTAAATTTAGTCATCTGACCAGGAAATACAGAAGTGCACTATCAGTTTTTTCGATTCAATCAGGTTTTTTTAGAATTTAAAAGGTCAAGATACTCATAAATGCTCATGAGAATCTGTGAGCAACTATTGTTCAAAAACAATAGTTTAAAATGAAATGTGAAGTCAAAATGATGGCAAAATTATTAGCTTTAAAGCTATTATTTTAAACTGATAACAGCTAAAAAAAAATACTGAAACACTGAACTTGAATTTTAACAAACTAAAACAGATGGTCCAAATCCATCATAGTTTTCACTTGCTTTTCATATCTTAGGAACTTCAGTTCAGTTATGCTTTAGCAAAATCATGAAATGTCTAAAATATTAATTTAACATTTATTAGAGACTTTCCCCTTCATTGCTCAAGGCAGAACACTATCAGTCAAGTAGACAGAGGTATTTAACAGCTGCTCTATGCTACGTAAGAACTGTAGCATCTTGTGCAACTTCTTACTTGTTCCACTTGCATTTTCAGCAACTTTGACTATTTTCTATTATCCCTGCAGCACCAAGCAATGTAGTTGCGAAGACCTATAGAATCAATTGTATTTTATGCATTCACACAATTGTTTCCCAAGTCACCCACACTGCTGAATACACTGGCATCACAGTAGTATTTCAGTGAATTCATAATTGGCAATATAACTCTTCCCAAAAACTATTTTGCTTTTAAGATTTTTTTCAAATGTATGTAGACATGCACAGTAATCATGCACATATATGTACACACTATAGTACTCAGGAATGAATGTGCATTCTACTTCAGTAGATTAGTAAATTCTTTCCTACTACTTGATAAGAAGCAAAATGTCTTTAAATGGAAGCTTTCCCAGATGAAGTTATGCTGCATATCACTTAATTAATATTTAGCACAAACACACTATTAAACTCTGTGACCCAGCAGAACACAAGCAAGAATACCCTGGGGGGCGGGGGGGTGGGGGAGAAGGGAGAGGGGAGCGAAGAGCAAGGACAGTCGGACTCCACCAGAACATTTGCTTTGATCAATCTGACTTCTCACAGGATATGCCATAAGAGCTCCATGATTCTGTGTCCAGACTGAAAAGTACAGCACCTCTGAACTGTATCATGGTGTCATCCAAGTGACCGAACCTGCATGATAAAAACAGCTTTGAAACTGTATTTATTTGTTACGGCTGTTTTAGAATAGGAACTGACCCCATGAATGGGAACCACTTAAGCGTTAGAGACTTCTGTGATTTCAGTCTGAATCAGCAAGAGCTGAAGAACATACTGGAATTCCGTATGGTATTAAGATCTCTGACAAGCCAGGCTTCATGCACAAAGAAAGTTGCTAACTCATCTCTGTTTTGCTGCCTGTAAGATTTTCTATATTCCCTTGATGCTGTTGATTATTAAATAGATAATGTAGTTTTGCAGTGGTAGCAGTTCTGTCTTACTATTGGATGATCAGGTATTTGTAGCGTGCGTGTATTTCAAGATCACTTTCAGAAGCCTCAGAAGAAAATTCAATGAAAGCTACACTAACCAGTTTGAGTTTTGCACAGGATGTGTCTTGAAGTCTGTTATGGAGTTTTCAAGTCATAAAAGAAATGTTAATATAAACCAGAAATCTCCCTTGATGCCTGATTAATGGCACAGACAGACACCAGATTGTTCACAGATCGGAATCTTACAAAACAATCTAATGAAACACTATTCTAGGAATTACACTACCACAAAGAAAAAATGCCCAGTGTTTCTATGAAAGGCTGCAGGACAGCAGGAGAATTTTTGCTACTAACTCTAGTCCACAAACATCTGCAGTATGGACACATATTCTCTATCATAACACTTAAAACCTTTTAGCTCTCCCTGCAGTATCCAAGATGGGAAGACTTTTGCTCTATCTCCCCTTCACACTAGGCAGAAAAGACAGGTTTCAGGAAAAACAGAGGTAAATTAATCAGCTGTTAAAGGTAATTTGAGAGAGTCCCTTCCTACACCTAAAAGAAGAGTGGTCTACATCTTAAGGGGAACATGACTCCTATCAGAAATGCAGATGATAGCAGCAGGTTTTAGAAGCTGGAAGCGTAGTCCTCCATAGATCCAAAGATCTAGTTCCTCTGTATATGAAACGATATATACACACAGAGGGTAGGTAAAAACACCAAATCTCTTCAGCTGAGGGATGAGTGAAAGAAACTGGTCTGACAAATACTGAAGGAGTACTGACTGAGCCCATGACAATAACTATGTACTATGAAAACACCAACTCTCAGCACCATCACTGACTCTCACAAATCAGGAGTCACATGGGTTTTGTTGTAGTTTTACCCTAATAAAAGGGACTTTTATAAATTGAAGTTTGGCCGAAATAGCACACCTCACCTATGTAAACTTGTCTTTTCCCTTTGTAATTGGAAAACTAGCCACCAGAGGGGGCACAAGTTAATAAAATCTATCTCCTTGTATGAGGTGATTGAGTAACAAACAAGGAGATAAACACGAGGCATGCTCTCTTTAAATACCATTTTAAAATACATAGAAGCAGGTATATACTTCTTTCCTAGAACCTAGAAAATCTTAAATTATTGTGTAAGTACAAATAAGAAGTAATCGGTCCCTGAACCCTAACCTCATGATTTAACCCAACAGCTAGTTCATGGTTTCTGACACCAGGGACAGCACATACTATCATTACACTCCTCCCTTTTTTGCTGCCAATTGCCCACCTTTTGGAGGGCTCAGATATAAACATTCAACTGCATCACGCACACTCCCTTTTCTTTTTAAGCTAAAAAATAGTATTCCATCTCAAATTATTTCATCTTTTGGAGAAGACCTTAAAAACAGAGTTTTAAGAAACTAGGATCTATCAAGGTTTGAACTCACGCTTCCATTAACTCACCATCTTTGCCCCCAAGGAAATGGAAAAAGCTGTTCAAGCAGTCAACATTTCTCCTGCACTTCTTCACACTCTGAAAGTCAGGGTATCAATGGCAATGACTGTGTGGTAAGGATGGCTACCAAAAAAGACCTTTCCTCCATGAGGTGAGGAGATTCTAAAACCTAAATTCACCCATGTACAACTGTCCTTCCCTATAGGCTAAAGCAAGGTTGTTATAAGCAAAGTAATTTTTCATGTCCTAGACAATTGCTTAGTTAACCAAATTACAAATATGTAAGAGTTACTACAACGCCCAAGACATGCACTAATCACAGTTTCTTATTTGGAATGTCTATGGAGGATTACAAGGTAGTTACATGGGTTTTGCTTCACCCCTTACTGGCACTACAGATTACCAGTAGGTAAAATTATTTTTGCACACGCAGTTATGCGGTTGATTTGGTGGTACAACTGAAGCGTTCTGTATTTCAGATGAGTGGAACAAACGAGTTGCAGGTTTAAACAATAACAACAAAAAACCAAACCTGTTAGCAAAATGTTTTCAAAGCAGAACACAAGTGCAAAACTGACATTTCCTGAAGCCAAGCCAGAAATTAAACTCCTCAATACACCAGTTACAGAATATGAGAACGAAGGGAGCATTCTTGAAACAACTAGTACCTCTATAACACAAGCTATGTAACTTCCATTTAAGAAAAGCAAATTTAAGGTACTTAGGAACATAAATGGGATGAAAAAAGTAATCTGCTCCTCAGTATCTTGCTCCTAAGCATTTTTAAAAAATAAAATAATCTTTTAAACTAATAACCATTTATGGCTTCAATTAACAATTGGAGCTCCAAACATATGTGATCTTATACATGTCCTGCCCAGACAGAAAGCCCTACAGCAAAAAAAACCCCAAAGATCCAGTCAGATATCACTTCTAAAATTAAAAATACTACAGAGAAAAAACAGCTAGCTGAATTGCACGAGACAACAAACCCTTTGTCCAAAAAAAAAAAAAAAAAAATCACAGAAATATATTTAAGTATATCAGCTGCTTGCTTTGCCTGAGCTTGCAAGTTTATGTTCTATAGGCAATGATTTCATTGCATTCCCATCTTGAAACATGCAACAAAAGAATTCTCTGTGCTTCATATCACTTTTATAGATGTTCATATCTTTACACATTCTGGGTTTCCAAGTCTGGCACTGAATGTACTGCTTAAAGACTATTTAATTGCGCAACTTCAGTCATTTTGAAATTCTACTCAAAAAGTTTGTGCCAAGAACAAAACCAAAACTAACCGCAAGAAAACCAAAAAAGCAACCCAAAGAGCCTCAAAAGGAGATCCAGTGCAAGAAATGATCATTCTGGTATACAAAATCTCCATACTGAATAGTGCATATGTGAAAACAGAAGGGATGCATGTCAAGGGAGCACTTTAAGACTACATTCATATTCAACAATAACATAATGATGAATACATGGTAGGATTTACTAAGACATCAAAGTTAAAATCTCAAGATGTTAAGATGTCTTCATGTGCCTAAATCATGAGTTCCCAACATCACTAAGTCACAGAGTTTCAAAAATGCCAGTTTAGTATAAAGGTTTGTCCTGTTTCTTTCATCTAAGAACAAATTTAATTGAGCTCTAAATAACATATTATATAAGTGGTAACATCTTGATTAACTTCTAACTGCTCCAATTTAGATGAGGTCCTTGGTAAGTTTCAAAAACAACTCAGTCCTTGAATCCTCCACTATTACGTGACATTCTCAAAACAATAAAAAACAAAACAAAACAAAAAAGCAAACACAGAATGGACTTCATATACAGTGAATTCCAGCAAGTAATTAAACTGTGAAGAACAGCACTGAAATTAAGAAGACCATAAAGTCACTGACATTTGAAGCACCTAAGCACTGATATGACAGATACATGACAATCCCAAAAAGGGAAGAGCTTTAACTTTTCCATACATTAAAATAAATTGAAATATATAAGAAGCAAAGAAACAGTGGTGAAAACTTGTACCTTATTTTTAAGGCAATGGAAACTGTTACTTAAAAAAATATGCACCTTATTAGTTACAGATTAGTAGATGAATCACTACTGAAAGCATATGAAATTGGGTAAATCAACTAACAAATGCTGGTGGTTTCTGAAGTTATTTGACTGAATATAGTAAAGGCAAGCTGCTAAAAAAAATGTTATATTTGAGCTTTTATAAACTTCAAAAAAAAGAAAAGCTAAAATAACCATCCATACCAAACATAACTTTAAAGTCAGCCCCAAAGAATCTGGATTTAAAGATGATTTTGGTCCTATTTCCTAAAAATATTCCTGAATGTTTTATTCCAAAAATAGCTGACCTTGTCAAATCCTGGATCAAGTCCCTAATTACTGCAGCCTTTCTGCTTCACAGCAATGACTTTACATAGCTGGTCCTGGCTCAGTCAGTGCAATTCACAGTGCTAAACCAGGCCTCTGTTCTCCATATACTGGAGAAGGGCAATGAATCTCATAGTGCCAGCACACCGAACAGGGAAAACACACACACCACCATAAAACACAAAACCACACCAAAAAAAAAAAAAAAGGAACACCAAAAAAAGCCCCAAACACATCACCCAAGAGAAAAACCAAATAGAGAGTTCTCTACAAAATTCTCCCCACCTTTTGGGGGGTTATCAATCCAGAGTACTAACCACCTGACTGAAAGCAGCTTATTGACTCACAAACATAGGACAATTCTTCTGAATAACTGCTCCAAGACTCCCCACAACTCCCTTCTGGAGTTTATCACCACTACAGCAGGAACAACTCAGCTGTTTTAAAACAGACTCCAAACCACAGGTCACCAGTCCTGCTTATTAAGGATCTGGATCAATTATTGATTTATTTTACAACATGAAATCACACTCACAACTTGGAGCAAGTTTGGCACAACTATGAGCACATGAGACACCATAATGTATGCTGAGCATCAAAAAAGAACATCAGTGCACTAAACTGATTCCAATGACAAATATTTTTGATTTGCTCAATGTAGCTTTTTGGCTCAAGGAGACATTGACAAAATGCGTAGTGCATTCAGGTAATTTATCCTCAAACATTACTATTAGATGACATCAGATTAACACCCTGCTCTCCAAAAGCAATAGCAGTTACATGTAGATAGAAAATAAAACACCTATAAATTAAAGGAAATGGGAGTGGCTACACTGAGCAGACATCAAACATCATCTATTGGGTAGAAGTTTCCCGACATTAAACATTAGTTTCAATATGCAAGTCCTTGAATTGCTGTCAAAACCCCATAACTAGGGACCTCATCTGCACCACAGCTCCTGCTAGACCAGTCTTCTAAAAGACCTCAGATGTTAAAGACGCGGAACTATGTTAGACACAATCAATGCATTTATCTGCTATTCTAGTTATCTACCACTGCACTGCTGCAAGATCCACGCTTACCACCCTTATTAGAACGAGAGTAGGATCAGATTTTGACAAATCCTCTTGTCCTCTCATACAACCAGAAGTCTTATATATTCAATGTCCCAACCACAGTCATACAAGGTTCCTGACTAAGGTTCGTATCATATCTTGCAACCAGCAACTTCTTACCTATTTTAATTCAGCTGTAGGCACTAACCTAGTTTACCCACTAGAAAAAAATGTAGGCTTAAACCTATAGTAGATTGTCGATTTATGTAAGCTAGGGCAAATCAATTAACTGAGGCAAAGACACTGTCTCTAGAATGAAAACAACAGGCGCTTAGGTAACAGATACTTGATTTCTCATTAATCTAAGACTGAAATTGCCTACACAATACATTTTTGAAAAATCTAGTCCATAAGGGGCCAACTTTACAGTACCAGAGTGATTAAATACATCCCTTCCAGCATTTTTTTTAAATAAAATTTCCAGGCAGTGATAGAGAACCTGAAAGTCTGTTTGCTGTCAATATTCAGAATTGTAACAGTAAAAATATGCTGATACATGGAAAATACTTCATGAACACGTGATATCCTTTGTAGACATCACAGAAATATACTACAGGATCATCAGAAATCTCTTATGGCACATGGGCTAGTCCATTAAAAAAAAAAAAAAGTAAAAAAAACTATGATCTTTTAATACATATGAAAAATTTATCCTAAAAACACATCTAACCATTTTCTCCTATCTGCAATGTTAATTTTTCTTTAAATGGTCTACACCTGGAAAATTAAAATTAGCATTATAATCACACAATGCAAAGTGGACATTTGATAAGAGTTATGTAGTACCTAGATACTAACACTCACAAATTATATGAAATTCCAATGTTTTGCATAAAGAACAAGTGAAAAAAACTTGAAACAAGGGGCAGACAATATGATGCTAAAATCACAACATGAAGCGGACACGTATGTGGGACATGCAGATAAGGGAATATTCTATGAAACAGAATACTCACTGTGTTGTTAAAGGTAAAGACTCTGCTACAAGCAAAAAGCAACAGCAAGACTCTGAAGCAACACAATCAGTTTCAACTGAGGCTCAGCTGAATTAAAACTCAGACACATACACAAGTAACCGTTCTTCCCTTCAAGCTTCAGAGATACAGACTGCCTACAACAGAAATCCAAGACTGAATGCAACTATTCAGTAGGAAAAGTGAAAACAAGCTTCAAGAGAATAAACATAACGATGGAGACATTGGCAAAAAAAAATAAATACTTGTGCTTCACAAGATAACCAAACTCCCGGCTTTATCTATACGTATTCGCCTTGCCTCCCTGACAACTGGCTGTGATGAAGTGCAAATACATTTCAAAAAGACAAGAATACTTCAACTGTGGGATACGTGCCTTTAAGCACCCAAAATAAGAAATCTAGTAAATCCAAAGAGTCTGTAACCACCTGAGACAAATGAACCTCTATCTGAGGCAGATAGAAAGTCAAGCCAAGAGACAAAATTTTGGTACTCCTAACAGTCCTCGAGACTTCTTCTGATTACTTTTCAGTGAATCCAAGAATATCAGCCAGAGACAGACATTTCTATCATCTGCTTAAGCTTTGGCAGCACGAATGCGCTCACCCAACCCTTCAAAATCAAAGCCACAATGAACATGTTATAGCACTGTCCCTTCCAAATCAAATTTATTGAAATACCGAGCACTTAAAGATTCAAAGCGGTCAAAGCATATTTGATATTCAGAACACGAGGAAGCAGCTCACTTCTTTCTGCTAGTGAAACAGACTGATGAGATCATTTTCATTGGAAAAAATAAAGTAAGCTTGTTTTAACTTTTAAATTATTCTTCTAAAATATACTGGATTACAACTAGACAAGTGATTTTAAGAACACTTCAGTCTGTTGTCATTATTATCATTTAGACTTTCAGTGAACTTTGCTGCTCTGGGAAGGCTGAAAGGCATGCAGTTCCACCTTGCAACATGAAAACAACCTTGCAACAATGCCTGCCACAGTTCTCCTTAACGGATACTATAAAACAAAACTAAAAATTACAAACATTTCTAGGGTAGACAAGATGGCATGTTTGAAGGTTACAGCCTTCAGGTATAAGGTTAGATGGTTACAGCCTACAGGTATAAATTTGAAGCAATACGCTTAATTTCATCATGTAGGAAGAGAGAAAAACTGACTTTCACCAGCACTTCACATATAGACCTTTGCCATAACAGGCATACAGGTTTATGTTAAAACCATCTCTATTACACAGAAAGCAGAAGCCTATGAGAAATCCATTCTTATATGTATTTCTGCCATTACCACACTTAAGCTTGCTATGTTATTTTCTACTGTCTGAAGTTGTCCCATTTGGTTTTGGCAGGTGGGGCGGGGAAGAATGGGAGAGCTGCTCTAGAATTGTAAAGCTCTACCCTCTACCAACACGAGAAGCACATTGCCTGTGCCACCACTGCCAGTGTGACAGAGCAGGAAATGCTAACCCAAACTTTGGTTCCAAATTTGGATGCACATGCAACACAGGCCATTCCAGTGCAGTGTTTATAGCCCCAGAATGACAAGACAAAAGTCATACTCCAAGGATTTTGACTTTTGAAAGCAAGGAAATCCAGTAACAATCCTCAAAAAACCAACTGGAAAAATAAACTGCTCAACAATTTAAAGAAAACCGAATGTTTCACTGCAAAAGTGTAATGTATGCAATGTTAGGGGACAGTATTTCATATGTGTGATTATTGTTGTTTTTTTAAGCTCAGCACATCTTTAGACACACAAGCACAGACAAGCAAGGAGTCAGTCTGCAATATGTGATTTAAAAATAAAGCTCCCACGTGCCTATAAGCACAATTAGACTTGATCTCCTAGGGATACTATTTACATGTATTTGGAATACTATAATATTTAAGCCATTATGGCAAAACACTGTTCTCTACAGACCAAGTTTCACTGTGTGAAATTATCAGCAATCTTCCCACTGTAGCTACAAACTGATCTAACCATATATTCAGAGAGAACTATAAAGTAGTAGTTAACCTAAGATTAGATTGTTTGATGGTCGTACATGGTGTGAATAAAAACCTTGGAAAAAAAAAAAATGTGGTGTTTAAAAACAATGCCATTATTTGCAGGACACCTTCCAACCTTCAGGTCAGAAACAGGTCTCTTCTTAAATCAGTTGAATTCCATTTGGATTTTAGTTTGTTTCAAAATTTCTTAGTTATGCTTTCGTACATATCTGAAATGTACTGCAGGAAAAAAAGGCTTTCACCAAGACCGCACGCAGCCAGGGAAGTCATCATAACAGTGTTTCTTGTACAAGTCTAAATCCAGAGGGTACCTTATTCATTACCGTGAACAAAAAATACCTATCCCAAGTCCACTTGGATTACAGAAGCACTATAGTTGGCTTTTCTGTTTCAAAACACCTAAGTCAGTAGGTGCTTTTGTTACTTCAAATTTGTTTAAAAGTCAAAAACTCATCTCTAAGCCAGTTTTACCATATCAATAATAATTACAATTCTGAAGAGTATGTGCAAGATACTCTAGTGAGATAAAAAGCTCATAAAAAGCTTCTATTATTGAAAAGCACAGTTTCTAGCAAACATATTAAAAGGAAGTTTCACCCTGAAAAAATTTGGAGAAATACCTTGAAACATCAACTCAATCACTTTGAAATCCACTCAAGTAAGTACATTTTATCCTCTCAAGCCTGATGCCATGCAATACTGCTGAAAAAACAGTAAGAGACCTTTGTTAGGCAAATAACAATAGGCAAGGTGAAACACACAGGCTATCAGAGAATCAGAGCTTTAGCAATTTCAAACATCCATCAGATTCAAGTTTTGGTAGCGCTGCTTTGGTCCTTTGCATGTGAGTAGCAAAACACCACTGGGACATATTTTACCTACCTTAGATTCAGAGCTCGGTCTTAGAAACTTCACTACGAACTGCAAATAATTCAAGTACATAGATGGTTCGATTCAACCATTTGTTTACATTTTTGCTGTATTATAAAAATAGCTACATTCTTTATGTTTTTTGTTTTCACAGAAAAAGAAACACATCTATTAGTATTTAACCCTTTCGTCAACTATAACAAGCTGCATGTTTACGTCACTCAAAACCATTCAGTTAAATTGTGACTTCATACATACAGCTGAACAAGCCACAGCTATAAGATTTAGGAATGTGTTCCAAGAGGACAGAAAATCTGCTAGTAAAAGGTATTTCAGACTACCTGAAACAATGGAGAAGCTGAACTGGGGTAAATATGACAAAGACAAGTCAATTAGCTAAGTGCAAACTGGGCTAATGAAGTACAATGTTTTGTGGGATACGACAGTGAGCACTTACTGAACTTAATGTGTTTAAACTGCTTTCTTCCTGAAGACATCCAAATCCTGTATTTTTTTTCAAGGCTTTCCATAAAAATGCAGAAGGTGAAGAGGACCACTATTTTTAGTGAACATTAAAAGCTGACAGCCTATTTGAAGATTCTTCTGCTATCATAAGCAGCACAAAGCATACTATGGGCGAAAAAAAACCCTCTAACTATTATTGGACTCAAGCAATATAATACAGAATTTATCAATCTGAAAGTGCAGTAAAAATTAAAAGAATAATCACTTTAAAATACGTGTACTTTCAAAAATCTCTTGTTGTTGACAAAAACCCTCACAAAAATGTGCATCTAACAACCTTAGGTAAGACAAAGGGTGTATATAGCCATATCACACCATTAATATCAGAAACAGCTTATGAAAAAATCTTCCAGGTTCCTGATAATCTAAAGGTGTTGACAGGGTCCCTTTAAGATTTGAATGTGAGATACCGGGATCAACTAATACAGCCGTACATTTGGTAACTCAATCTTCATGAGCAACTGAGTCAGTACTTATTTACTGAAAAAGTAGTATCATAAATATTCATATTAAAAATCCAAACATTAATGTGCAAGAAAACATGAAGCAGGAGATTTTCCTCAATTTCAGAATGACTGTTCAGCCATCGCTCTTGTTCAGGAAGTCAGCTGATGGAGAACTCCGGTCTACTTTGAAAGAAATCAAGTATAGTGAGTCACACTGCCATTTAAACAAACAGTTCAGCAGGGGGATATGACATCACAGCATTAGATGACACAGTCAGAGGACCCTATCAAGCTTGTATCACGTCTTGTCATTTGCAGGTACAATAAAAAACTGTTTTATAATTCACAGGTGGAATCAGTGGACCTTAGCACATATCTTAGAAGCTTGTCAATACATCAAAAAACCAAGCGTGTTAAGTCAAAAAGTGTTAAAATAAGAGAGAAATTTTCCAGAGCAAAGCTTGATAAAAGTTTAGATTTATTACTTCATGGAACACCACATCTAGGATCATCTAAATGGTGTATTTTTGCAAAGTTATCTTCTCCTTCCACTCTAAGATAATCGCTCTTCAAACATGTCTGCTATATCTTAGTTAAGTAAATGACTCAAATATTTTATGGTCTTAGTATTTGTAACTGCTTCAAAAAAAGTGAATCAGCACTTTACGTTGAGTGAAAATTATTTCAAATGCAACTGAGCTTCTGGTCACTTTTATTATCCTGAACTTGTGAGTTTCTCATACCACGTATGTTTAAACACTCACTTATCTTCAGCAAATTTTAGGTAGTAGACATGAGCAATAAGAAGTTGACAGGATAACGTGACATGGCCCAAAGGCCAATGTGAAGTTCAGGAAAGTTAACTGCCCTGGATCTCATCCTGCGAGCACCGAAGGACCAGTTAAGTGCTCAAAAATGTATCTGATTTATGAAAAAACACGACTTTGATTAGTATAGCCAAAAAGGCAAGCTGTGACTTCAGCAGCAAATGACCCAGCACTTGCAATATATTCGTCTATTTTTGCAGACTGTAAACAGAGTTAGAATTTCTAGTTAGTCACCTGACTGCACATGTGAACACCTCTTCAACAGCCAGTTCCACGTGTGGAACAGAGCAAAAAACATGCATAAGCAAGGGTGGATTCAAGCCCAGATAGAGACTTGTAACCGAAACAGATCAGACAAAGAAAAAGTCAATGCTCCACAGACAAAAGAGCAGCTATTTGCAGTAATGAACACTACCAGTGAGTGAAAACAGTCATGAGGATTCAACTGCCCACTTGATTGAGTAGCTGAGCACTGCTGGTTCACTTACAGCAAATTATGTGACATGGGTTTAATGTGTTTGACACATTAGGGGTGTAGAGTGTTATAATAATCAGTAGCAATGGGAAAGAGCAAGTGTTTCATGTGTGTGCCTACAGTGCTAAGTGTTCAAAAAAGCTTCATATAGATCATGTAACTAAACAAAAACATTAGAAAATGGGAAAGATTAGCACACAGATGTATAAGAGGACAGCAGATGGTTATAGACAAAAAAATAACCATGTGTGGAACTAGCACTTTTTTTTTTTTTAAGTTTCATCACTAAACTGGCATTTTAAAAATGTTTAGGCTCACTCGATCACCTAGTGGCAAAGCTACACAATGCAACATGAGAGAGAGAAATTTCCTTCCCAAACAAACATGGCATGTTACCACACAGACGCTGCTTAGACTGCAAAGGGGAGAGGGAGAAAGGGGACTTATTTTCACAACCACATTCCCATGTTAAATACCAAGAGCAGTAACTAATCCTCAGATAGTAGAGGGAGCATTACGTGTGAACAACAAACGAAAAAGAGGAGAATCAAGTTAGTATGTCCCACGTGAAAAATACATTATACACTTTGCCCAATACTAGTATCGTCCTTTATGGAAAACAAATCCAGGATTTGATCCAGTGCCAGAAAGAACTGGGTATGCTTCCTAAAGCGCATGTTTAACCTCGAGTTTCTGTCTTTCGGCAACTCATGCTACTGAGGAAGAGAATGCTGGCCCACCCCAAAAAGAATTCCTGTTTTAAAGGGATAGCTGCAATATAGAAATTTAGCACAGCTTCTCAAGGCTCTGATACAACAGGCAGATACATAAAAATACAGGTATACAGATGTCCTGTTCTCTCAGCACAGAAAAGCTGTAGTAAACTCATTGGAAAGAAGGGTTTTGAAAAGTTGTGCTCTGTTCAGTTCTTTTGGACATGCAGTGTTATTAGAAAAACAGCTCATCTCCCAAACCATACCTAATTGATTATACAGCACTGTATAAAGAAAGCAAAGTCCTCACGACCCCATCAGGCTCACTAGCTAAGGTTTCTGAAACACAGACTTTATACAATAAAACCTCAAAGTTTAACTGAGGTCAATTTGGAGGCTATATCATAGTTCACAAACTGAAGAATAACTGAAGTTTAAAAAAAAAAAAAAGAAAGAAAAAAAGAAAGAAAAGTTGGGTGCCAAATTATAGCCAGCCAACTGCATTTCTATCTGAGCTCTGCTTACTGCTGAAGAAGCCCCCATATTGAGTATTTCATGAAGATGCCACTTTGGACAATTACCTAATCGTTATCTCTGGGAAGTTTGTGTTTTATGATTTTTCCACCTATTAACAGTCAACCTACCTGCCCATAGTTGTCTATGCCAGTTACTAATCTATTTAAGTTTAATAAATCAAAAGCTGTTCTTAGGGACTGGCCAAGAGTCGTAAGTCCTTCAGCTTGAAGGTTTTTCAGCTCATTCATAAACGTTGCATGATTTTCCTTCCAGCCAGCCTGAAAAGAGAAATGTGAGAAGACTTATTGCCCAGATACGAGCTTTGCTTTCCTGCTAGGCTACCATGCGCCTTCCATGCAGCACACAGCTCACTACAAACGCTAACAAAACACCTCAGAAGTCACTAATATTTATTGTTGTTCCACAGAGCTGGAAAAGACATACTTCTCTTAAACCTTAGACCTCCCCATCTGTCAAATGAAGATTTCTGATTTGTTCCAGAGGAAAACATTTCTGTGCAGTCACCGATGCACAAAACTTATAGGTCTTTACACCGCTCTCCCCCTGCCCTTTCCAGGTGGAAGTCGACTCCGCCGTGAAGCGACCTCCAACAGGTTCACCGTCCTGTGTCATGTGGACCCTCCGCCCCCTTCCCTCCGCCCCCCCA